>CM035173.1:73153590-73761986 GCA_020205615.1 Panax quinquefolius | reverse complement strand
ATATTCATAAGGATTGTCATAGATATTAGAGGGAATAAGTTATCGGTGAGATTTGGTACCGATAAGGTTTAAAGAATTCGATGTAATTCTTGGTATGGATTGGTTGATTAACCATAAGGCGATAATAGATTGCCATAGGAAAAGTGTAAACCTTCGGCTTTCTAAGAAAACCAAGGTAGTGTTCTTCGGTAGTAAATCACTGAGACGCTCTTGTTGTCTGTCGATGACACAAGCTAGGAAGATGTTGAGAAAAGGGTGTGTAGGTTATCTGTGCCATGTTGTGGATACCCAAAGAGTGGGAACATCCTTAGACCAAATACCTATAGTACAAGAGTTCACGGATGTATTTCTGAAGGAGTTACCGGGTATTCCACCAGACAGGGAGGTTGAGTTTGTAATTGATCTGTTACCGGGAACGGCACCAGTTTCAAGGGCACCATATCGGATGGCGCCAATAGAGATGAAGGAGTTAATGGTTCAATTACAGGAACTATTAGATAGAAAGTACATTCAACTGAGTGTGTCTCCTTGGGGAGCACCGGTATTGTTTGTTAAAAAAGGATGGGTCGTTAAGACTTTGTATCGACTATCGAGAGTTGAACAAGTTAACGATTAAGAATAAATACCCGTTGCCAAGGATCGATGATCTATTTGGTCAGTTGAAAGGGGCAAAGTATTTTTCTAAAGATAGATTTGTGTACGGGGTATCATCAGTTAAAGGTGAGAAAGGAGGATGTACCTAAGACGGCGTTCAGAACTCGTTATGGTCATTACGAGTTTCTGGTGATGTCGTTTGGGTTGACTAATGCGCCAGCCGCATTTATGGATATGATTAATAGAGTGTTCAAACAGTATTTGGACAAGTTCGTCGTAGTGTTAATTGATGATATTCTAGTATATTCAAAGACGTCAGAAGATCATGCCGAACATTTAAGGATAGTGTTGGAAACACTAAGGAAGGAAAAGTTGTATGCGAAATTCACAAAGTGTGAATTTTGGCTCGATAGAGTGCAGTTTCTAGGACATGTTATTGATAAAGATGGCATTTCCATGGATCCAGCAAAAGTAGAAGCAGTTAATGAGTGGGATCAACTGAAAACGCCAACCGAGGTTCAGAGTTTTCTAGGGTTAGCGGGATACTATAGAAGGTTCATTTCGGACTTTTCTAAAATAGCTACTCCATTGACAAATCTGACAGGAAAGTCGATGAAGTATGTGTGGACTGAAAAATGTGAGAACAATTTTTAGGAGTTGAAGAAGAGATTAAGTGAGGCACCTATATTGTCCTTACCAGACGATATAGGAAATTTGTAGTGTATAGCGATGCTTCGCATAAAGGACTGGGTTGCGTGCTCATATAGCATGGCAAGGTCATTGCGTATGCGTCACGTCAATTAAAGGATTATGAGAAGGCCCATCCTACTCATGATCTGGAATTGGCAGCTGTAGTTTTTGCCTTGAAGATATGGAGGCATTATCTATATGGTGAGAAGTGTGAGATATACACGGACCACAAAAAGTAAAATATATCTTCACACAGAAGGAGTTGAACATGAGACAGAGAAGGTGGTTAGAGTTAATAAAAGATTATGACTGTGATATTTTATATCATCCGGGAAAGGCAAATGTAGTAGCCGATGCGCTAAGTAGGAAGGGTAGAAGGAAACTGTCAATGTTAACAACTCAAAATGAGTTGATAACAGCGATGGCAAACATGGAGTTAGAAGTTAAGTTATCGATGGAAGCGGTGGAAATGTTATTTTCCATGGAAACCCAACCGACCATAGTGGAACGGGTTAGGGGAGTACAATTGAGCAACAAGGAATGTGAGTAGATGAAGAAGAGGATAGAAGATGAAGAAAAGACTAAGTATAACCTCAATAAAGAGGGATTACTTCGTTTTGAAGGAAGAATTTGGGTTCCAAATGATTCCAAATTAAAGGAGGAAATAATGATGGAGGCCCATAGTTCGAGGTACTCTATACATCCCGTTAGTACGAAGATGTATCAAGACCGTCATCAGAACTTTTGGTGGCTGAACATGAAAAGGGAGATATCAGAATATGTTAGTAGGTGCTTAACTTGTCAAAAAGTTAAGGCTGAACACCAACGACCTAAGCGGGTTGTTGCAAACTGATTAGAAAATTCAGAGTGGAAATGGGAGCACATCACAATGGATTTTGTGGTAGGACTTCCAACAACAAGAAAAGGATACGATGCTATTTGGGTGATAGTGGATCAATTGACAAAATCGGCTCATTTTCTACCAATAGGTGTAACGCCTCAAGAAAATTCGGATCGTCCGTAATTTAAGTTTAAAGAATTAGTTATTAAAAAATAAATTTTATTAATAATATTATGTCTTTATGTGTTTATTAATCGTTCTAGAACCTAGGATGATTATAAGTCGGGAGGATTCTCGCTACGCAGCTAGACTTAACGAGTAATAATTTTCAAGACAAAAATGAAAAATTTTGAGAACAAAAAATATTTAGGAAAAAAGACGAAATAGGCACTATTCACCCGACGAAACCTAAGGGTTAGGGTTTGAATAACCTAAGCCGTTCTGAGAGTTCGGTATGTCGAAATGACATTCCGTCAAAAGATTTGACAATAATATATCTTGAAAAGTTAAGTAATCCAATAAAAAAAATTCTCGAAAAACGTGCAGAAATCGGACAAAATAAAAATGACGAAAAGTTATGTTATGTACTTTTCATTCATTTAGCTACGTTAGGGTAAAACGTGAAGGAAAACGCTTATCGTCAAAAAGTGTTTTTCAGTTTTTCAGAAATCTGAAGAATACGTAAAAGTTAATCGGTAAAGGAAAGACAAAATATGCAAAAATATTTGGATCCCGAGAATCGCAGTTTTTAAAACTGTCGGACGAAAACCCAAAAGAAGCGGAACCACGTAACCAAAAGGCTAAGTAGACTTAAGGGCTAAGTTAACTTAACACTTAAGTCATGAATAGTAAGGAGGTGTGAATAGTAAGGAGGTTAGGGGTGAAATGACTATTTTGCCCTAGCTTTGGAAAATCTATAAATAGGATGCTTATTTCATTTAAATGGGATTTTGAAAATCCTACACTAGAGAGAGAGAGAATTCGGATGGAGAGGGAGAAGGAAGAGCATGAGCATTATTGATCGGATCAAAAATGTTCGTGAAATAGAAAAGCTAGCAAATCGTCGGTTTTGTCTAGCGGAAGAAAAATAAAGAGGAAAGGTATTAAAACCTAACTTCTATGTTAGATTTTCTTTAAAGTTTTTTATGTTTAAAACATAACTTAATGAAGATAAGAAGTAGATGATGTTAGAAATGATTTCATATGGTTGAAATCATGAGAAATAATGAAAATAAGAATTTGAAGTTTAGTAAATAAATTTCTTAAGGAAGTATAAGATTCGTAATGAATTAGAACGATCCGAGTGGATTATATCAATAAGTAGGTGTAATAAGTAAGGAATGATGATCTATAACATCAAAATCCAATAAAAAGTGAAATCGTAATCCAAAATATCAATTAAAATGAAGAACGAATAAAGAACTCGAAGAACACGCGAAGAACACGAAAAACGTTGTTGATGGACAAATTTAAAACCATCGTAGGATATTTGTTGTTGATGGAAAAGTTTAAAACCATCGTGTATAAGTTAGATGCATATTTCTTGGTTAGGAACGGTAGAAACGTTCATGAAGAACGGATTAAAACTTAGCTATAATGAAGTTATGGCAAAAATTTTGTAAAAGATAAACGAGAATTAGAAAGTTAGTAAATGAACCCGAACGTGTAGGGTTTCATAATAATGTAAGAGAACATGGAAAACATGAGTCGTGGACTCAAGAACGAACAAATTCCACATTCGAATGATCGAATTACGGACGAACGAACGAAGAGCGTTAAAAACGTAAAACGAATGAAGGGTGAAGATCAAGCCAATTGAATGGCATGTTAACGGATTCAGAACGAAGTTCTGTCTGGGGGGTATTAAAGTACGTAAGATAAGGAAGATAATGGTTTTAGAACAACCTCGTTCCGAGTTATAATGAAGGAGTTATGAGATCGGGAAGTAGCGTCTCAAAAATGAAGTTAACACTTAGAAGAAATTTTTAAGAATTAGGGCTTAGCACAGCTACCAACCATGCTTAGTGTAAGGTGATCTTGCTGCAACAACGCAGACCTGTGGAGCCAAGATATGCAAACTCTGTACATGGCAATGAAGAAGATAGAAGGAGAGAAAAATGAAGAAGCGCCAAGTAGGGAAAAAGCTAGAGAAACATAAGGGAAGATAAAGAATATAATGTTCAACTAATATAACACTTAAACAAGTGAATTAAACCTTTAGTGAAGGTCGAACGAAAAGATTAAGTGAGAGAAAAAGAGAAAGAATGTAAACACGGATTACGGAACCAATATTCGGGGACCGTAGTTATAATAAACGAACATGGAGGATTGCTATGGTTGTGATTCCTTAAACGTTGAGCGACGAGGGTAATGAATAACATTTTGATGTTATGTCATGATAGTGAGAGATAAGTGTAAAGTGTATAGACGCCGCAAATGCAACGCTGTTGCGATAAATGAGAAGTCTTAGCATACAACGAACGGTATAGCTTGGACATTAAGAATGACTAATGAACATGGGGTTCAAGTAATGGATAACGAAAGTAATAAGTAAGATATGAATGGTATTAAGAAGCCGTAATTAATGGTAATAAGATTAATGGAAGCCGAATGTGAGTCAGATGAGAACGTTAGAATAAAATGTATGCGTTGAACACTTTAACCGACGTGAAGGTTAAGGGTACGCAAATATTAAACGGATAGAACCTACACCCCGTGTATAGTTTGACCGTAAGATGATGAAGATCAATGATTAAACCGTGAACGGTAAAGAAGTTGAATTAAAGATAATAATGTTTAATGTAACGAAGCCGAGTTAAAGATTAAAGGGAATGATCGCTCTGAGTATACAAAAGACTGTATGACTTAGACGATAAAGAGTGAATACTGAGGTGTGGCATTTAGTTGCCAGGAAGCTATAAGGAATGAGAAATTAACTTAACAATCATATAGTTTAATAGTTCGTATAAGTTAAGACAAGTTAAGTTGTAGTACAATCGTAACCTTTGATGGTTGACATATGGGAGCTGGGCTAAACAATTCCTTTAGAGAGCGAAGGTATATACAAAACTGGCAACCGATCTAACTCACTATTATGGACAGTGTAGACGAGACGGGAACTTGTTTGTTGGTTGTTTATGGGAAACCACTCAAAGTACCATATGGACTACTAGCAGAGAAGCGATGTGTGCTGAGTCCTAGAGAAGTTATAAAAAGAAGATAAGATGTAAACATCAAAGATGATGAATGTAAAAGCAAGACATCTCCATATGTCATGAAGCCGTAGAACGGTAATGAAAGTTAGTCGCGTAAACTTAGGTTACAAGAACGCGAACCCTAAGAAGTAAAGTTAAGCAAACTAATGTATAAGTCAAATATACATGACTAATTAGTGTATGTGTTGTTTTTCTTATGGGCTACATAGGAACTGGAATGAGTAGTTCAGCGTAAGCTGTAGCTGTGCGTAAGGCAAGTTTTCTAACTTCATTCATATTTCAAATGAATGCTAGTTTCTTAAATTTCTCAGATGTTGAACTTGAGAAGTTCTGTCTATGTGCTAATGTGCGATATTTGTGTAAAGTGGTAGAACATATGAGGCTTTGTGCCACAATGTGAACACTTTGGTGTTTCTATGAGATGAACTGTTCTGTTATTTAACTGTTCAATAAGAGAATGCTCTGTTCATACATGATCCGTTATTGTTAAGTCTGTGCTAATGATTCTAGTCAGACATAATGTGTATGAAAAAGGTAGAAGAATGAAAGTATTTAAAAATTAATGTGAATATTGTTTTAAAATGATAGGAATCGAGACTATTCCTATTATTCAAGCTGCTTCATAACCTTTATTCAGTTATTGAAGTCTTAAAAGAATGTTTGAATTCTTGAAAATGTTTGTTCAACTGTTATAACTTGCTGGGAAATTGAATGCTCACACTTGCTTTAAATGAAAAACATTTTCAGCGAACAATGTTAGAAGAACTTAAGGATCTCGTAAAGATCAAGCTGGCGGTATCCAGATGAAGTGTCATTCAAAATATGGATGAGCGAGAAGATCGAGCGAAGACTTGTAATATATAATAAGTTAAATGAACTTTAGATTAGTTTGAAGAACTGTTATGTATCCTTGGTGGCGGATAAAAGTCACTCTTGTAAGATGAAATGAATAATGTATTTATAATTATTTGTAATGAAAGGGTATAAGGTTTTTAGAACCTGGGATTTGAGAGTATATGTTGTTATATTTAGCTATATAATGATGTATGTTTGGAAGAAGATGGGATCATGACGTACGAAATTCGGGTGTGAAGATAGGTCGGATTTCGGGGCGTTATAGATTGGTATCAGAGCTGATAGGTTATAAATCTTAGGTAAGAGTATCTAGGACTATAATCATAGAGAGAGGGATAAAAAGATCACCATGTGATCATAGTGAATCGTAAGTAATGTGGTGAGTCGTTAAACGATGAATGGTTTATAATACTTCTGAAGTAGTACTGGGAAGAAGAACTCAGGATCGAGTTGTGAAGGATAGTATATGAATTAAAGAAAATTCGTATTAAGTTAAGAGAGATTTAGGAGTTGTAAAATTTCAATTGAGGACTCGTGTGATAGCTGAGTTGTATGAACCTTTGTATGGGCAGAGGTTTGTGCTTGGTGTAACAACTGCTTGGCTTATTATAGTGATAATCATTGGAATTGGTCGTGCTATCAAGATGTATATAACGAGAAGGTAAATCTTTTCTCATGTATATACTTGATAGGTAGAGAACGATAAGGTAGGTGCGAGTTCTTGAAACTCATACTTATGGTACGTTCGTGACTCATAATGATATGGTATGTTTTTGAACTTCTCAGCGAATGGATGCTTATGGTCTGTCTGAGATAGTTCTTAAACTCGTATTATTGTGGAAAGTTTCTGAACTCATAATGTGTGGTAAGTTGATGGACTGTACTAAGGTATAAGGATGTTTAGACTGACAATAAGTTGTTTTCAATAGGCTTAGTATTGAAGGTGCTAGAGAAGATTAAGTATTGTCATAGTAAGATAATGAATGAAGATGTAGAATAGGATATTCCAAGTAATCTAGCTATGCTAGATTTTGAAGTTTATTAAAATCGTGCTTATGTGTTCGTATTTTAAAAATGAAAGAATTGGTTTAACTTTTGGAACCAATAGATTTTTAAAAGAACTATTCTTGGTATGTATATGCTAATTGTTTCAGCTAGATAGAAATTGATTTCAAATATCAAAATGAATTTTATATCATCAGTGCATTTGATGCAAGGATGGTAAAAGGATGGAGTTATTAATACAATTGAACCTAGTGTTGGATGTGATCTTAGGATCAAAAAACCGCTATGGTATGATGTATAATGACGAAGTCACAAACTGACGAAGTCCTCAACATACTGTGAAAAGTACGGTATCATGACGTCATAAAACGTTTTGATGTATTACGAAAAGAATTTAAAGAAGTAGTCGATGTCAATTGAGTTGATTAGACGAATGTTTCACGTTGATATCCAATTTATTGGTATGGTCTAAGCTACTTGATTCGGCTAGACAAATGGTATGTCATCGAGCTTTCTTTGAAGAAGTTGTGCCAAACCAAATTGTTTTGGTGCAGAATCTAATGATTTAGTCTTAGGTGAACATATCCCAAAATGGGGTATACGATGGGTAAGAGGTAGTTTTCTTTCTTTGTGATTGTAAACTGACCGTGGAAGAAAGGTTACGGCGTCATGCTATTAAACCTAGTAAGAGTTCATGGTCGATTTGACCCCTCAGCAAAAGTATAAAACTTTTTAAAAGGAAATTTTATATTCCTCGTTATTCCTGCTACTTCATAATTCTTGATAGGTTATGGAGGTTAGGAATGATGGAAAGATAAGAACTTCTTTGAAGAAAAGTTGAGAAGAGGGGTAGGCTAAAAATTCAAGGATGAAATTCTGTGAAAAAGAGGTGAATGTGATGACCCGGGTAAGGGTGTGGTTTTAAGAAATTCTGAGGATGGAATTTTTATAAGAGGGGAAGAATGTAACGCCCCAAAAATTCAGATCGTCCAGAAGAAGTATGCAGATCCTCATAGAGAAAAGAGAGAATTCGATGTAGGATCTTTTGTCTTTCTGAAAGTATTTCCTTGGAAGGGGAAGATACGTTTCGGAAAGAAAGGGAAGTTAAGTCCAAGGTTTGTAGGACCTTTTGAGATTTTAAGAAGGGTAGGAGATGTAGCTTATGAAATAGACTTACCTCCAAAAATGGAACGCATTCATAATGTATTTCATGTATCTGTGTTGCGTCCTTATAAACCGGACTATAAACACATGATAGAGTATGAATCTATCCAGATAGAGAAAGATTTATCCTATGAGGAACTTCCAATTCAAATTATTGATAGGAAGGAACAAGTTTTAAGAAATAAGGTCATACCTTCAGTGGAGGAGTTATGGAGAAACCACAATGCTGAAGAAGCAACGTGGGAACTCGAAAGTAAAATGAAGAAAGATTTTCCTCATTTTTTATGTAATTATAAGCTAGATTCTGGGGACAGAATCCTTATAAGGGGAAGAGAATGTAACGCCCGAGAAAATTAGATTTTTATGATAATTAAATTTTTATTTAATTATGTGAATTAAATGAATTTAATTGATTTATTTTGTGAGTAAGCTATGTGAAGGTCGTTTTATGACCTAGAATGTGCTAATGTGGTTAGTAATCTGGCTATGTGCTAGAATTAATTGTTTAGAATTTCCAAGACGAAAATAAATGTTTTTCGAGAAATTTCTGTAAAAACACTATTCATTCATTTATGCTAGGGGAATTATTTTGAAATTCCGAGAAACGCATAATGATAGAATATGTAGATGAGATGAAACATCTAATAATATTTCATTTATGGCAAATGAAGTTTTTGCCTGCGGACTTAAAACCTAAAGGTTAAGTAGAATGATTTTCGAGAAGGAAATAAAACGCGTAGAAGGAATTACGTTATAGTTAAAGCATGTGTTATACAAATATGATACTATCTAGTATCTACATATACTACGATGAGTTAATACGAAGTACAATACGATTATCGTACGAGTATTATACAGAGAGAATACGTGAATTATACGTATCGAATACGATTAGTATTATGGAATTAAGTTAAGACTTAATGATAATTTATTTGAGTTGGATTATGTTTAGTCCAATCAATTGTATAGGTAAGCCCAATGAATTAATGTGTTAAGCCCAAGTCAAGGCCCAATATTAGATTGGTTAAGCCCAATGTTAGGAAACCAAATCGTGGATTGAACCGGTGGGTCACCGAATGGGAAAAACCCATGGGGCAACCCATGGGGATAACCCATGGGCATGGTGGGCTGGCCCTTGATGTGTAAGGCAAGCCTAACACTTGGTCACCAAGTATTTTACTTTGTGACAAAGTGTTGAATAGTAAGGAGGTGGTGGTGCATTGTCCAATTTGCCGTCCATTTAATTTTCTATAAATAGAAAGCTAGGATTGGTCTTTTATGAGTTTTACAAATTGCCAACCTAGATTATTGAGAGAGAGAGAGAGAGAGAGCTAAACTCAACCAAATCTTACACTTTGAAGCTTTGCTTAAGAGTTTTCAAGATTTCCTAAGAATTCTTAAGGTAATATTCCTTAATTCTAATTACATCTCTTTTAGTTTTCTTTTATCATGGAGAATCATAAATGGGTGGTGTATAGCTTGTATGGTGGAATAAAAATGACTTACCATAGATTCAATCTCTATAAGTCATGAGATCATAAAAATCATAAGGGTTGTTATAGCTTAAAATCATGAAAATATTGATTGTTGAGATTGATTGTTGATAAACAATTGAACTCCATCAATACATAAATATGTGCATCTTGCTTAGTTGGGATGTAGATATGAAGTCCATGGGGTATTCCATGTGATTTTGCTTACAGAACGTTAGTAACGAAGTTATGGCGAATTTCACGGAAATAGATGTTAAACGTCGAAAACGTTGAAATTCCGGATTGGTAGTTGAAAGTTGTCGTGAGACTTGAAAATGTTGTTTTTCAATGTCAACACGTGAGATAAGGTATTTAAAAGTCGTGGGTTCGAGAATCATCGGATTCTGACTTCAAATGAAGAAAATGAGCATTGAACGCTCATTAACGTTTATGAACACTTAAAAAATGAACTCAATAGTGAATTTTGAGTTAATGGATTTGAAAGTGTCTAATTCTTATATGAACGTGTAGGGTATGTCATTTATGACGTGTAAACTTTTGAACGGACCAAATCGGACTTATAACGAAGAAGTTATGGCTCCGAGAATTTCACTAAAATTTTTATCTGTTGGAAAATTCGCTCATCGAGGTTCTGGCGCCATGGCGAACGATTAAATCTTATAAATGTCGCATCGCAATGATGCAGACAAAGATAATTAGCTTTTGGAAAGTGAGTGGCTGTATTTTGCTCACTAATAGAATGAAGTCTCGTACTTGACAAACACCGAGACCGGACTCGGTATCGCTAATCGGGCGCCATAACGCTAGTCTTGTACTAAGATGTCACGCCGTGACGCGGGTGCAGGGTTTTTGATAGATGACTTAGGTTTTGAACTTCAATTGTTCAAGGACCAATAGGAGTAAAGTATGCACTTCATAAGTGTATTAAAATTATTCCTATACTACCTATACTAATGTATATGGTATTGAACTTAGGAATTGAATTCATGTTAATAATGTATGAACAAAGATCGCAACGTGTTATCAATGAACCCTAGCCGGGAAACAACATTGGTACTTCACCAACGATGATAGAGTCCGGTTAATAACAAAAGTTGGCTAATAAACCGGGATGAAGGGTAATAAGTCAGATTGGCTTTATTAATGAAATAAAGTTAACTAAGACATAGAAGAGAAAGAAGTTGGTAGGAACAATGTGAATAATTGTTTGATAGCTAATTACAGTGTGCTATGTGAATATATCATGTAGATTCTATAAAGGCTGTGGTCAGTCGATTAAGTTATTTAAAGACGCTGAAAGGCAAGTTTTCTTAACGCTTGTCTAACTTTCAAGTTAGTCAAGTTTTATGTGATTCATTGTACTGAATTGCATGACTGGTATTAAAAAAAGGGTCAATGCCAGATTTAACTCGGCTAGACTACTCGTAAGATATAGATTGATTTGTATACATATCTTTCTATATAGAAATGTTAACTCTATCCTATGCCAAGTAATTGGTACAGATGTGAAGGTAAGGTTTGTCTATGAACAAACAAAAGTATTTTCATCGATTATTCGATGGGCACGCGAGTTTGTCAAATGTTAAACGTAAATACGTTTAACGAATGAGTGTTGATCAACATAGAGTACTATAGGCTGATCACCTAGAAGTGCTCGTAAGTAATGTGGATGTACAACCTTAGTGCTATGATATCCTTTTCAAGTATGAAAACAGAAAGATACTATTCATGGTCTATTGACCAGTTCAGAATTCCTAATCTATTCTATACCTTGGGAATTGATGTTATGAAATGTTAAAGTATTATTGTTTCATAATACTTCATAACTATTTGTTCAGTTATGTATAAATTGTCATATAATTCACAAATGTGGTATTACTGTTATCCTTTGTTAAAACTTGTTGAGCTTGTTATGCTCACTTCTTGCGTGAATTATATGATTGCAGTTAAGGATGAACGTACTGAGAATGCTAAGAGAGATAAGGGCAAGGCTAAGATGGATACTTAACCATCGTGTAATAGACTAGTATGTTTGTATGTATTATATATTATGAACAACAAACGATGTAAACGGTTTATGAACCTGGGAAGGATTATACTTTGATTGTAATAAGAAGATAGTAATTACATTCATTATATTGTATTTCAATGGAATGATTGTATAGTTATGAGTACCGTGTAGCACCAGATGTCGGGTTGGAAGATACCCAAATTTGGGGGCGTCACAGCTTTCAACCAATGACTCCCAGACCATAAAAGACCTTAGGGCGCTAGGTGTAAAAACAATCCCCTCGGGCGTACTTGCTCAAGTAACAAAGGCCCCGAAACAAGACTAGTCACGATATATATATTTTTTTTATTTTATTCTTTTTTTTTCTTTTTACATAAAGCTTATGTACCTCACATATAATCCCCCAAACTTAGGTTTTTGCCTAATTTTTCGCCTTTACTGCTTATCTTTGTCGTTTTCTCATTTATTCTAACATTATACTTTAGAAACTATTTATATATCAATTTGAACTGACCAATCAACAAAGATGTTATTAGCGTGCTAACCTTTTTATACAAGTTTCAAACAAGCGCAAGATTTGATTCATAACAGAAATTATATCACAGTTCTAATAATCAATGTTGTATTGGTTAACTTATTCACAATCTCATCATTGGCCCAAAATAACATGAACTACAACACTGCTGGACATATTCAAACACAATATTTAACTAAATTTTTTTTCTTTTTTTTCATAACAAAATGCGATAATAACAGAATTAAAAACAATGCAATAACAAAAATAACCTAAGCTACTATGTATGCACCTAAGCTATCATGCAACTATGTCAAAACCTATATGCAACATCATAGTTCCTAATTACTATGCAGAACTGAAATGCAATGACAGAAATTTAAACCTAACTACTACATATGCATGCAAACATGAATTTAAATCCCCCAAACTTAAGTAATACAATGCCCTCATTGGATGAATAATCATGATTAAGTACGTGAGGACTTCCCTGTAATCGTTTAAGTCTGAGGATGTGGTTGTTGATCTTCTTCTTTTGAATCACTTGGTGGAAACCGCGGCATTGGCACAGGCTGCTGATATGGAAATTGTGCAGCTGGATTAAAGATCTTAAGGGTCGTGTTAAGTGAGGCGAAAGACGTGTTCATAGCATCAAACATGTGGTCTTGCCTCAATGCAAGATGCCACATCTCCCAACGTGCTGCCTTGTTGTGTGCGTCCATTTGACGTTGAAAGTCAAGGAACTGAGGACTGGATAGTGCCTCGGTCTGTGGTACCTGCTCGGTTCCTTGATCTCCCATAGCCTCATCCTCATCCTCATCCTCCGAGGTGTTTGCAGCATCAACTTCGTCCTTCGAAGCCGATGGAAAAATAAAACCCAATCCTTGGGAATCGCCCCCGGCCCATACAGAATATTGTGCTATCATTCTGGAGTCTAGTAACGCAAGTGGCATCTGAGTGGGCTCATCGTCAGACCATCTCACACCTGTATGGCGACACAACCCACATATGATTGCTGGGTGTGGTAAGCCACCCGAAAAGTTTCCACGTAAGCACCAGCGGATGGAGAAACAAATAATGGCCCCGACGTCGATGATAAAGTCTTGGACAATTGCGTATAGCAGTAACGCCTTCTCTTTGGTAATGTCTAAGGTGTGTTGGGATGGATACAGTTTAGTACATAGGAATGCATACCAAATTTTGCCATACCGACTGAGATCTTTGCTATGGAACATTGTGTCGCCCTTCCGACCTTTGATCCATGTTGTTCCCGGTTTAGTCATTTCCTTGAATATTGCCTCATAGTCCGGATCAAAATCTCGTAGTTGGGCATATTGGCATTGTCGAGGCACCCACAACTGATAATAAGTATTTATGGCGTCAGCACTGAACGGGACCAGGCGACCCCGCACATAAGCGTTGAATGGGGCTTTGTCCTCGGCGTTTGCATAAAATTCCTTAACTATGTTGACCATGGCGGGTTCCGGCTCCTCGGTGAATTTATTCCACCCCTTTTGATAGATTTGCTGCATCATCTCCCCATCGACTGGATCCGGTGCCAATCCCCACTCCGGTGTAATGGCCTTTGTCAGCATGTACTAATACCGATCGGCGGCGGCGGTACTCATAAATTTCCGACGATCAAAGGTCTGTGTCGGTTGCGCGGGCCTTGAACTCTCTGTTAGGTTTGTAATATTCATGTGCGCAATCAAATTGCAAAAATTAGCGAAAGCGTGTAAAAATCAGAGTTTAAAAATTTTTACAAACCATATACCCAGATCACCCTTTATGCACAATTATTAATTAAACGAAAAAGATGAAAAAGAAACCATACCCTTGAAGATACGAGCTTCCTCAGGTACAAGTTCACCTCCAATCCTTTTCGCGTTCAACTTGAATCCACCGGGTTTGGTTCCTTCCTTTGATCAACGTCAGCCACCCAAGTATTTGGCCTCTAGAGGTGATCCACCAAGGAAGAATAAAATTCAAGAAGAAGGGGTATTGGCTCAAACCCTAGTTTTTCTTATCTCTATAGAAAAAGGGGGTACTCTCCAACAAATTGGAATTATGTCGTTGTAAAAGTCAACAACCCACTTCACCCATAATAAGACTCCTCTTATTAATAGATGTGGGCAACTCACCTTAACAATTAAGGAATTGGGTTTTATTTAATTAATTAAATTCTTTTAATTAATTAAGCTTCCTAATCTTATTAGGGATAATTAATTAAACTCTTTTAATTAATTTAACCTCCTAATCTTATTAGGAATAAATGAGAGTACTTATATTAAATTAATTCCTAAACTCTTTTAGAAATTAAAATAATAATAATTGTAATAATATTAATAAGACTCCTCTTATTAATTTATATTTAATATTTCTAAAATATTAAATAATAATATTAAGCTATTTAATTTATTCTATCACCATAGATTAAATTAAATATACATAACATATTATTACGATTATGCCATTAACTTCTTAAATAATTATTCTTCCTTTTATGGTGTGACCCTTTAGGTTCTCCATATTAAATAGGTTGTGAATAAATCAATTAGAACAATTCTAATCTTATTTAAATAAATAAATTAAACAATTAATTTATTTAAATAAATAATATTTATTCTACAATAGGGATAAGCCTCCTAATGATCAACGACTTTCCAGATAATATAGATTTCAACATTAATCATAAAAGAACCTTTGAGTAAATAGTTACTGCATAATTCAATCCTTCCACCATACAATGTCCCAATTAAATATAAGACATGGAATTCTTTGTCAAGTCTTATTTTATTTAATTATATGTATTTCGATTCTTAAATGCACAACTCAAATAATGCAAATTAGAAACTCCTTTCTAATTTCATTCTCGCTTTGCCAAGGACTACTAGGTTGTCATTTATAGAATCACATAGGACATTCTCTTCTTTTATTAGAAGTGGTAGATTCTTTATTGATCATACATTATCTCCATGTACAACTTATTATACCCAAGCATACCCTTTGATATACCCTAAGGGTCTTAAGGAATAAGTCAAAGTATAACTCATCATACACAAGATACTATGATGATCTCAAGTCCAAGGATTACTTGTACTACTATCACTCTGAGAATTCCTATTGACAGCAAATAAAACTCCATTAGGTATTCCTTAGTGAGCCACGTTCGATGAACTTATTCTCTAATAAGCACCTACATACTTGCTTTAGTGTCTCCACACAAATGATCGTGAGATCAATCATCCTCATCTAATGAGCAAACAACGATGTACCAATCTATCCGGATTCACTAATCCCCAATTTAGTAATCCAATGATTGGGAACTATTTTAGTTTTAAGCTTTCTAAGAATTTAGATCTCATTAGAATGATCATCATCATTATTTTAAAAGCATTGCTTAAAACTATGGGTTTATCACATATTATAAAACAAAGATCATGTAGATAATTAAAAGCCTTTAATAAATTAATATTTTTATTAATAAATGAATAAGATTGTTACAAAGTATATGCTTTATCATCAAACATGATTGACTTGTGTGCATACTACTTTCAATCTCCCACTTGCACTAAAGCCAATCGCCATGGTATCTCATACTCTTCTTCTCTAAGTGACGATTATCCTCTTTGTTGGATAAGCTTTAGTTAATGGATATGTAATGTTGTTCATGAGAGTCCACTATCTCTATAGTGATTTCCCATCTTTCAATGATTCTAATAATCAAATGAAAGTGCCACAACACATGTTTAGATTCAAGATGAGACTTAGGAACTATTCCTAGTTACGTAATGAACTTTTAATCCAAACAATCAACTTGCGACTTCATTTATAGCTATATACTTTGTCTTTATCACTAAACCAAGAACTTCTTTTGCCGTTTGGAACCTTTCCAATTCAACGCACCTTTATTCAAGATAACGCTTTACCTTAAAGTGGATTTTCGTGTCGTCTTGGTCTGTCACGAAAAACTTGAGTCTGTTAAGCCCTCTAGTTTTAATTCGGACTCACCACCATGAATATGATCACATCCTTAGTGTCGGTTAAGCACTTTAAGATGTTTTCACTGACTCATAGTGAACTTCTCCATAATATGACTGATCAACATCAGGTCTCGTACATTTCATTGCATGCATGATTGTCACTCATGCGACCTCTCTTTTCAGGAGTCTGTGGGGACTATTAAGAGATACACTCCATAGCTCATCGACATGAGACATCTCTTGGAGTTTGCCATGCTAAACTACTTTAGCATCAAATGAATATACGTTCCTTGGGTTAAGTCGAGCATCCTTTTAAATCTATCTATATAGATTTATATCCCCAACTAAGATACTCTTCCAAATCATTCATGGAGGAATGTTTAGACAACTTTATCTTTACTGATTGTAGCATTGGTATGTTATTCCTCATCCGTAGTATATCAACATATAATACTAGAAATTTCAAGACGCTCCCACTGACCCTTTTGTACACACTAGAACTCTTACCTCATCAGATATAAGCTGGATCATCATCTTCTATGATGTGTACCTCATCATCATTATCTATGATGAATCCATACCTCCTAGGTATCTTCTTGATTATTATTCATTTATGATTGAGTTGTGGTACAATAGGTCTATCTACGTGTTCCTCTTATTTGACTTATAGTATTTTGTGGTTCTTGAACTCTTCAAGATCTATTATCCTCCCACTAGCCCCCTTTTAATGATAAACACCTTTATCTTAGAAGGCGTGTTTCGTAACAAACACCTTTTGCTAAATAGGATTATAGAACATATACCCTAAACTTACTTTAGGATGTCCCACAAATCAGTACATGTCAAATTTTGTCCCAAGCTTATCCTTGAAACCTTTTCACATAAGTTGGACAACCCCTTATCTTAACATACTTAAGATTAGAAATCCTCCCATCCATAACTTTTATGGAGTCTTGGGGCCGATTTTGAGGTTACCATTTTCGTGAGATATGCGACCATTTCTAGAACATGACCCCAGAGGGATTTGGAATGTCGATAAAATCATTATGGATGAAGCACCATGTCCAACAAGGTACGATTTTTCCTTTCAGATACATCAATCAATTATTATGTATCGAGAGGCGTCCATTATGAGAAAACCATTTGAGATGATCTAGAAACTTATTGCACAAGTATTTATTCCTTGATCTAATCAAAGAATCTTAATACTTTGCCAATTTGTTTCACTTCTGAATTCTTTGAACCTTTCAAATAATTCACACTTGTATTTTAGCAAATACACACATTCAACTCTTTGAATGATCATCTCCTTTTCTAATACTAATTTGTTCAATATGCAAAATTATTTTCATGTAAGTCAAGTATACAAAATTGATTAGTAATATTCGATTCTATACAAAACATTATTATTATAAATAGAACAACAATTGTTCTTAATTATAATACCAAAGATTTCATTGTCCAACAATAAAATGGAAATAATATTTTTAACAAGAACCTGGAATACAATAACAACTTATCGACTTAATAGATTTGCTAGTAGGCATTGCTAAACTATAAGTTTCTATAGCTAATGCAAAGAACCTTTGCTTCATTTTCCACATATAGGATTACTTATCTTTTTTAACTTTCTACTTACGCTTGGTCCTTCATAAATCTATATTTATGATAACCAAAATCGGTATCCAATACCCAAGTAGAACCTTGACTTAAAGAAAAATTTATTTCAATCATGAACAAAAACTATATTATAATCCAGAAACTTCACTAAGCTTCTTTGGTTAGCCTCTCGCAAGATGCTTCTCGCAGATTTCTTTCCAAAGTGTCCGAGCTTATTGCGGTGGAAGCAAACTCCTTTGCTATCCGTGTCGAGTTTTGTTCTTATTATCCTTTGTTTACGCCTTTCTATTTACCTTCTTTGAATCGTTCTTCTTTTCGGAAGATCCTTTGGCCTCTACCAAGAAGACTTGATCTTTCTTGGTTGGAAAGTGACTCTCAACATTTTTCAATATGTTAAGCAAATCAATGAGGTCGATATCTAGCTTGTTCATATAAAAATTCACAACAATTGTGAAAGGAGTCCGGAGTGAGTGCAAGATCAAATCTTGGCTCAACTCTCCATCCATGACAAAACTCGTTGTCCTAATTAATCAATCAAATTGATAATGTTAAGGACCTTTTTATGCATACTTATAGTGCCATTGGCCATTCTAGATCGGAAGAGCTCCTTAGATATCTCGATATCTATCGCCCCTACTTTTCTCACCATCAACTACTTGATGTGCGAGGAATATAGTAGAAGCATCCATAGTTTCATCGACAACAAGCTCGTTACTCATAGATGCGAGCATGATGCATTGAGCCAAATTGTGCATCATCTTGCCACTTTCTAAAAGTAGCAATCTCTTCCTCGAGGCATTTTCGCAACCATTGCAGGATAGGCGATAAGGACATAAGATGGCTTTTCACCATGAGAACTATTCTCAAATTCCTTAACCAATCCGATTTAATTGGTCCAGATTAAATAACATCTAATATGTTTCGCAATGATAGTAATTTTAGACATTGTAAAATTTCAGTAAATGAATTTGTAATTAACAACATTTTAACATACATTCTTTTATTAATTACCAAAATAAATTAGGTCTTATTTTAAATTGGTATCTCCCACTATTTTCTTCAAACTATATTACCTCACTTATATAGTTCGGCAAAATCTAATTAAAGATTTGCTAGTGAGAATAAGGATCCTATTTCAAATGTATATAGCCTTGTGGTGACACAACAAACTATATATAAATAAATAGGTAGACAACTTTTGTCAATTACATCAACTATGCAACTCCTTTTCTTTTGCCTCTTAGATTATTTTGATCAAGTGGTGGCACATCAAGAATCAAAATTACCCAAGTTAAGTCCGACCTAGCACTCCATATATTCAAAAAGAAAAATATCATCCTTGTGGTGACACAACAAAACAATATTGTTCAATTTTCTTTATAAGCATCAAATGTGATAAATTAACATCTTAAATACTTAATACTTGCCTTTGTGGTGACACAACAAACTCATATTAAATATTTAATACTCTATTAATTTTATCATGTTAGAAAGGCGACGTTCGATATTCCAAATATCTTTGAACGCTTAGGACTTAATATATAAAATTGAGGGTTTGTTATTAATTTGTCTCATCTTGTTTAGCGTAGCATGCACATATATATATAAAATACGCGTTATATTAATTAACATGCGAAGCATGTTTGCATAATATATAATATACATAGTATAAGCATGCATATATAGAATACTATATTCTCTACCGGATTGATTATGGACTTTTATTCTAGTTTGGTTCACTAGAGCCACCAAGTGAACCAAAAGGTCAAACCCTAGGGGTGCAAGAAATAATATTTAAATATAACTATTACATTTAAACCCGGGCTCCATTACAAACGGGTCTTCATGCGCTCCTTGCTCCTTGATCTCCAATTCTTCAAAATAATTCTAATTATTCCTATTACAAAACTATTTAAAATAAATAGAAACCTTGATCGTGATCAAAGGAAGTACATAGGAGGGAGATAGAATTTACATTTAGAAAAATTAGAGAAGACGAGGTAAGCAGACCCCATTTAATAGAACCCATACATTCATGCATCCAACTAAAATAAAATCCAATCATATTGGTCAATAGTCCATAATCAATCACATTTATTATCATACACATCACCATATGCATCAATAAATAACATTCATCTTATGAATAATAAACATTTAATATATATATTGATATCATTTAATGGGCAAATTTAGTTAGTATAAAATCTAATTTTGAATCAAAATAAACTCCTTTATTTTAATCCAAATTTAAATCAAAATAAAACTATTTTATTTTAATTTATCTAATTTTGAATAAAATAAACTATTTTATTTTAATCAAAATCTTTAATCAAAATAAACTCCTTTATTTTAATTAATTATGGAATCCAATTCCATGTAAAAAAAATTATTAAAGGAAAAACACGGATTATCTTTCTTATTCACAAATAAACTCCTTTATTTTGAATAATATGAAATCTTATTCCATATTTAAATAAACTCTTTTATTTAAGGAAATTAGGATTCTCTTTCCTATTCACAAATAAACTCTTTTATTTTGAATAATATAAAATTTTATTTCATATCTAAACAAACTCCTTTATTTAAGGAAAGATGGATTTACTTCCTATTCACAAATAAACTCCTTTATTTTAGGAAAATAAAATCCAATTTCAACTCCAATTAGTTATCATGGAATCCAATTCCAACTCTAATTAGTTAGCATGAAATTCAATTTTAAAATTAAAATAAACTTTTTATTTTAAGATTAAAATAAACCTTTTATTTTAATATTAAAATAATTTTATTCTAATTATAAAATAATTAATATATATATATTATATTAACCTGTATAATATATATATATATAATATCCGTATATATTAAAATATATATTATACGGTATATGTTATATATATATATATAATATATATATATATAGTAATCACGGTAATATGCATTCCGTGAATTCCGTATGCTGCGAACCTTTCCTTTTTTTTTTTTTTAATTAATTAAACATGGTCATGATTACTTTAATCATTACATGCTAATGATTACTATAATCATTACAAGCTAATGATTA
Organism: Panax quinquefolius; assembly: GCA_020205615.1. Taxonomy (NCBI): domain Eukaryota; kingdom Viridiplantae; phylum Streptophyta; class Magnoliopsida; order Apiales; family Araliaceae; genus Panax; species Panax quinquefolius. Next base: position 73,740,937 of record CM035173.1, on the reverse strand, counting down.
TTGTAATCATTAAGGGTTTTTTTTTTTTATATATAACATGGTCATGATTACTTTAATCATTACAAGCTAATGATTACTATAATCATTACAAGCTAATGATTATTATAATCATTAAGGTTTTTTTTTTTTATGATCATGATTACTTTATTGCCTTGAAAACCGTGCGCCATTTTTTTTTTTCTTTACATGAAGCCAGCCGTGAATTAGAGAGAAAAAAAATTATACCAGCGAAATAAAAAAAAATGCCGGTTTTTTTTTTTTTTTTTAAATTTTATACAATAAAATTATGCCCAATTAAATTGTTCTAAACACATATCAATATACATATCAAATTAAAACAATTAATAATTCGCATAAAGGTTTGGCTCTGATGCCACTGTTAGGTTTGTAATATTCATGTATGCATAATCAAATTGCATAAATTAAGCTAGGGCGTGTAAAATCGAGTTTAAAAATTTTTACAAACCATATACCCAGATCACACTTTATGCACAATTATTAATTAAATGAAAAAGATGAATAAGAAACCATACCCTTGAAGATACGAGCTTCCTCAGGTACAAGTTCACCTCCAATCCTTTTCGCGTTCAACTTGAAACCACCGGGTTTGGTTCCTTCCTTTGATCAACGTCAGCCACCCAAGTGTTTGGCCTCTAGAGGTGATCCACCAAGGAAGAATAAAATTCAAGAAGAAGGGGTATTGGCTCAAACCCTAGTTTTTCCTATCTCTATAGAAAAAGGGGGTACTCTCCAACAAATTGGAATTATGTCGTTGTAAAAGTCAACAACCCACTTCACCCATAATAAGACTCCTCTTATTAATAGATGTGGGTAACCCACCTTAACAATTAAGGAATTGGATTTTATTTAATTAATTAAATTCTTTTAATTAATTAAGCTCCCTAATCTTATTAGGGATAATTAATTAAACTCTTTTAATTAATTTAACCTCCTAATCTTATTAGGAATAAATGAGAGTACTTATATTAAATTAATTCCTAAACTCTTTTAGAAATTAAAATAATAATAATTGTAATAATATTAATAAGACTCCTCTTATTAATTTATATTTAATATTTCTAAAATATTAAATAATAATATTAAGCTATTTAATTTATTCTATCACCATAGATTAAATTAAATATACATAACATATTATTACGATTATGCCATTAACTTCTTAAATAATTATTCTTCCTTTTATGGTGTGACCCTTTAGGTTCTCCATATTAAACCGGTTGTGAATAAATCAATTAGAACAATTCTAATCTTATTTAAATAAATAAATTAAACAATTAATTTATTTAAATAAATAATATTTATTCTACAATAGGGATAAGCCTCCCTAGCGATCAACGACTTTCCAGATAATATAGATTTCAACATTAATCATAAAAGAACCTTTGAGTAAATAGTTACTGTACAATTCAATCCTTCCACCATACAATATCCCAATTAAATATAAGACATGGAATTCATCATCAAGTCTTATTTTATTTAATTATATGTATTTCGATTCTTAAATGCACAACTCAAATAATGCAAAATAGAAACTCCTTTCTAATTTCATTACGCCTTGGCCAAGGACTCTTTGGGTTGTCATTTATCGAATCACATAGGACATTTCTCTTCTTTTATTAGAAGTGGTAGATTCTTTATTGATCATACATTATCTCCATGTACAACTTATTATACCCAAGCATACCCTTTGATATACCCTAAGGGTCTTAAGGAATAAGTCAAAGTATAACTCATCATACACAAGATACTATGATGATCTCAAGTCCAAGGATTACTTGTACTACTATCACTACAGAATTCTATTGACAGAAAATAAAACTCCATTAGGTATTCCTTAGCGAGCCAACGTTCAATTGAACTTATTCTCTAATAAGCACCTACATACTTGCTTTAGTGTCTCCACACAAATGATCATGAGATCAATCATCCTCATCCAATGAAAGCAAACAACGTATGTACCAATCTACCGGATTCACTAATCCCCAATTTAGTAATCCAATGATTGGGAACTATTTTAGTTTTAAGCTTTCTAAGAATTTAGATCTCATTAGAATGATCATCATCATTATTTTAAAAGCATTTCTTAAAACTATGGGTTTATCACATATTATAAAACAGCATCATGTAGATAATTAAAAGCCTTTAATAAATTAATATTTTTTATTAATAAATGAATAAGATTGTTACAAAGTATATGCTTTATCATCAAACATGATTGGCTTGTGTGCATACTACTTTCACTCTCTCCCTTTTGGCATTTCGAAGTTGGTTGTGAAGCCATGTGCTATCTGTTGCTTGTATCACAGTGGTTCACACACTTTGTCGAACACTTGGTGTGCACAGACAACTTTTCCCCCAAACTTATCAATTTGACCCTCAATTGCTCTCAAGTAGCCTCTATGAATGTTGTAGAGCCCCCAAATCTGGGTCTTAATCACCACGGATCTGGTGCACTATTTCTATAACTATTGCGGAAGATATAAACATAAATTGTTTATACATTAAACATTATACACTATCCCCAAGGTCGAGTAACCAAAACTTATACACAATTCTATATCCTATCTAACATACAATGCTATTATAATAAATTACTTTTACAAATCTAGCTGCACACATAGTCCCAAGCTGAGCTTGGCTTTATCTTTTCCTTATATCGACGCATTCGCCTTAATCTGCAATGTTTTATTCTGATATAGCAACGGTGAGCATGAAAGTTGCCCAGAAAGTTTAAATTATATTTAAGGATATATCATGATTGAAAGAGTCTGAATAATAAGTTGGCTATAATTCAACAATGTTGTTGTGAATTAGCACGAACAAACTTTTGACTGAACAAGTATAAAATATAAACAAATATATCTGAACCGAATGGTAATGAAGGTGACCAGCCTTTCATACCTGACTTATACATACAACATGTACAGAGTACAATTCTACATGGCAATCAGCAATGATTAACCATAAGCATATCTGAATGAAACAACTCTTAGTACAGTTAAGAAAAACTTGCATGTTCCGTTGATTACCGTTATGAAATATAACTTAGCTTTATTCGAAGACCTAATATAGATAATATCGATCTCCAAATATTAGAATAATATCATCACAGTATAAAATAACCTAAACACATTACCACATAATCATATCAGTCTATTTAGCACACAAGACCTAGTATCAAGTCAAACTATTACAGTCTGAGTTGAGTTCGGTACTAATATTACATCCTGACGGCCTAGTAGGATAATTATCGAGTTTAAGTTCAATTAAACTCTGCCTAAACACTTAACAATTATCATAGGTAATTTATTACTCAGTCAAAATAAATTTTATAGGCCCATAATAATTTTTAGATAATTATTACCATTTATTATGATTTTTCAATCAATAATATCATATTTATATGCATTAAATACTACTTAATTCCATTATCATTAAAATTTATTTAATATTAAATATTAATGAAATCCTTAACATAATATTATAATATATTTATAATATCTCAAATTATTTTTAATACTTTATTATTACCATTAAATGATTTTAAAGTAATTAAAACCATTATTAATTATTTGCCATTAATATTAAAATATTAATATTTTCATGACAAAATATCAAAAGTTATATTTTATAACTTAAAATATTTTTATAACACTTAAATTTATTTTATATAATTTTTAAAGCATTAATTCTATTTTTTCAATAATTTATTTAATATATTTATTAAATAAATTAATTGCCATTAATATTAATTTATTAATAAAATTCATCACAAAATATTAAAAGTCATTAAAATAACTTAAAATATTTTTAATATCATAATATAATTTTTCATGATTTTCATGAATTAAAACCATTTTTAAATAATTTATTTAATATTGTAATTAAATAAATAAATACCTTTTATATTCCAAAAATATTAAATATTTTTGAAATATACTCGAAATAATTAAAAACTATTTTTCAGGCTTTAAAATAATTTTTAATAATTTATTATGTATTTTTAATAATTAAAAACCATTTAATACTAATTTATTTAATAAAATTACTAAATTTATAATTAATCTGTCGCAAAAGGGCCCTATAGCGACGAAACTATCGCTATAGGTGTTCTTGAGCAGTTCATCACCAAACCCAAAAACTCATGTCAGAGTTCAAGGTGCCTTGTTTGACCAGTTGTAGATTATTAGTTATTACATTTTCTGGGCAGCTAAAGTTTCAAGATTGTAGTATTCATGTAATACTATAACTTTAATCAAGTTTCATGACCATAACATATCATATCTGAGATATCTAGGCTCTCAAAAGTGTTGTCAGACATGTTCTTCAATTTCTGGGTTTTCCAGATTTGAATTACAGTCTTAGGTGCCTACTTTGAACCTTCATAATTTCCAGTCTGGATCTAGTTTGTGTGATGTAAAGATTCACAATTGAAGTAGAGATGTCAGTGAACAACTCTTTATCGTCATATCATAATAACATAAACACATGAGTGAGATCTGGCATGGTCAAACCATGTCAGAAATCTGTTCTTCAAGATTTCTGGGTTTTCCAGAATTCGTTTAAGGCAGTTGGTCAACCCTACTTTGACCATGATTATCTATGCTTCTGTTACGGATATGGGTGATCTAAAAGCTTTAGTGTGTATTTAACATGCCAGGCTACAAGTATATAACAACAACATGGTCTAAATATCAAACATGTGCAAGATCAGAAGCTTAGAAAATGCTTATCAGAGATTCTGGAAATCTGGGAATGTTCTGGGTTTTCCAGAAACAGTTTTCGTGCTCGGTCAATGCACTTTGACCTTTAATAACTTTTAATCCATAAATTATATGGGCTTGATTAAAGTTCCAGATCGAAGACCTTACAACATACTACAAGTACAAACATTTAAACAACCAAAACTATAAACAGGTAAAGATCTATGGGGTCTGACATTCGGTTGTCAGACCACATTTATCCAGTTTTCCAAATTTTTGAAATTTTTAATTTCGAGCATCTAGATGATATGGATCCATGTTCTAGCAACCCAGATCATCAAATGACACCCTCTAACACATATCTAAACAATAAACAACAACATTAACACAAATTTTTAAGGATTTCTAGAATTAGGGTTTATACCTCTATTATGCTTCCATACTTAATTTCTGATCCATGATCCTGATCCTGGCTTGCTAATGATCACACTAGTGACTGATTCACTTAATATTTTCGTGGCTAAGGAGAGAGAAAAGTTTGGTTGAGTGTAAGGATGCAAATGAGCTTGGTTTGGTGACTTTCCCTCTCTTTGATATATATATATATATATAATGATAAAATGCAATGGCTGATCATGTGATCAGTTGTTGGCTGATTAAAGTTGCTTTCTAGACCACATGGCTAGCCTAGGGTTGGTCACCAACCACAAGTAGGGTTAGATCTACACTCCACTTCATTAAAATATTAAAAAGGTTAGTTTGGTCATTTAGCTTATAAAGTGAATGGCAACATGGTAACTTCTCACAGTTATTAGGTTTTAACCCTTAGGGTTTAACCCTAAGGTTACACAATTTAAATTTCTAAGCTTTTTTAATTAGGTTCTAAAAATAGAAAATTATAATTAGGGTTCCCTAATTATAGTAAAGTTTACTAATCACATTCAAGCTTGCTAATTAGGGTTAAGGTTTCCTAAGTAACATTAAACTCTATAAATTAATAATTAGGTTTTCTCTAATTGTACATTAGGGTTTCCAGTTGAACAATTAGGGTTTTCTAATAATCGATTAATGCTATCCCTAATTAATATAAAATTAATAACATAAAAACCTTAACACTTATCTTCAAGCTTCCCAATTAGGGTTTTAATAATCCGAATTAGGGTTTCAGATCCCCGGTTCTGAAATTAGGGTTTTCATAACCGGTAATAGGGTTTCTTATCAGTCATTAGGGTTTCTAACTGAACGTCGAGGTTCTTAATATATTATTAGGGTTTATGACTGATATAGTCTATCTGGTCAACCCTTGACCCTTAACCACATACTGTACACATATATGACCATATACACAGATATTCTTAACATTGTAAACCTTCACTAAGAGTTTTTAAATTCACAAAATTTTTACACCGTATAGCCTGTTCCTTTCCACCTCCTAGCCTAATTTCGGTATTCCTGAAATTATCTCCTTTCCTATTTCCAGTCCTACTACCACTATTCCCTTTTTCGGCTCTAGTTTTATTTGCCTCCCACCAAAAATTCATCCTCCTTTTCAAAGTATAGGTGACAAAAGTTGTCTTTTGCTTCACCGTTATCCTAGCTATCACAAATGCTTCTACAGGGTCAGTTGATCTTCTAAATCCTGGCGATCCAATTGTCTTGAAGTCTTTGACATTTGCCGAGCAATTATTTGGCTGATTTCCCACGGTTGATATTCCATTCTTCATAGCTTGATTGTCCATCTTTCGCAAAATTCTGTATCGATCTGGTTGTCTTCCAGCTTTGTTGATAGGTTCTTCTGTCCTTTGATTTTTGCTTTCGTCTTGGCGGCATTATCATAAATTATTCCTTATTAACTTACATTCTAAGCCTTATCGTATACGTTTAACATATCACGCAAAATTTTCTATTCAAACAGTCATGTATTCAAAATATTAGATTTTGAAAACTTTGGTTTACCGTATTAACCAATATTTAGATAAAATTACTATCTTCATACCAACTTATTTCATTAATCCATCATAGATTCATATTCATAACACTTGACATTCTATAACACATACTGCTTTAAACATCCGCTATCCCTTTGTGACTTAAAAGTCGGGATTTATGACCTTGACTAATACCAAAAGTTAGGATCATTACATTACGAGACATATTTAACATTAAAAATGCCTACACAATGAACCTATACTACCTATTCTCGCCTTTTCTTGGACAACCTTTTCGCTGATGACCTTTATCACGGATAAAACATGCCTCGATTTATAGTGGGACAATACAGTGGTATGTCCTCATAGCCACAAAGGTAACATATTCTTTTCCTTTCTTCTTATCGGATTTTCCTAAGTCATGGTCTTCTATCTTCCTTTTCCCCTTCTTGCTCGGAGCTGCACACGATGTGTTGCTTGAGGCTCCCCTCTGATCAATTTGGATTTTAAGCTTATCTTGTTCTATTTAACAGCTTTTCTATTTCCCACAGCTTTTCCAGAGAAGAAACCTTGTTCCTCAGATCCTGTACCTCTGTTGATGCTTGTTCAGCTTCAACTTTAGTGTCCGAATCACTATATGTCAGCTCCACCATCTCCGGATCTGGCACTACATTTTCTAAAATAACCACCTCGTCTGAGTTGTTTTCATTGTGAGCCTCTATTTCAGCTATGGGCTTCGATATTAGCTCGGGGTTATGGATTTGATCCTTCTTCATGCTATAAGCATATAACAAGCCTTTTCCATCAGACATCTACACACATAAATTATCCTGATTAGAATATAGTATATACACACAACAAATAATAGTTTTATATAAGTTATCTTTTATTTTGTTTGACGATGAACTTATTCAATTCATCTCTTTTTAAACTCTATATGAGTTATTTACATTTTCAACGTTTCCCTCTGTTCTTAGGTTATAGCCTAAGGTCTATTCCACCTAAGATTTCTAACCCTAAAGATTTGATACCAACCTGTAAAGCCCCCGAACTCGGGTACTTGAAACCCGAACTCGGTGCTTACGATATCATTTCTATGAGCGAAATAATACTAATAATAATAACAATAATATAAATATTAAACTTAATTTACATAATTATCAGAGTCAATTCCCAAGTACGCAACCTCTAATACATTCATTACATGATAATAATAATATATATCATCCTTATCATAATAAAAGCGAACTATTACATAACATATCATAAAAACTCAATCAAGAACCTTCTCTTTTCCTTTATTCTTAATTCTAACCTTCGCTTGACCACACTTAGTGAAAACATTTAAATTAAGCAAGGATGAGCATTTGAGTGCCCAAAGAAGTAATAGCAATTATATATATATTTGAAAAGAATTTAAATGTTTTCTTTATATATACTACCCTTCTACAACAAATCAATAGTTGTGAAGTAATTCTGAACCAATAATAATATCATAACAACCCTCTTCTAAATTTTTGAAACTACTTACTGACTATAAATAGGGATAAGGGGACATACTATTAACATTATTTTTATTTTCGAAAAGGTTTAACAGAACTTTATCTGTAAACCGTCATAACTTACGGGCACGAGGGTGTACATCCCATGGACCCTGTATTGATCAATACTACATAACAAGAACGATATTATCGTTCACTCTGGCTGCCTTGGACACATAAAAATTTTCCCATGAATGGGATGTTCATACCTGTCGGGGTTCCAAACCAAAGCAATTCGGTTGGATAATGGTAGGTTTTATCTTATTCAACAATAATCTATAATTCAACATATATATGGGTAATTGACAAAGGTGTATCAACATGTGATTAAATGCAATGATTATCCAAGTGGTGACACTTGTATAACCATTTATAGAAATTAATGAACAGAATATATATTTGAATTACCATATACTAACATGTTGATATTCAATGAGCATATATAATATAGGGTTAATAATCTGTACAGTAGTAATATAATTCTGAAACATTCTTACTCATGTCCATCAGATAAAGGAAATGCAAAGGTAGGATACTACTGTCATGTTTGGCATAATACGCAACTTAGTTTTAACTTTTATATCACGACTTTATCATTAATCGGATCATTCATTCGATTAGAACAATATACTATAACATATAATCGCATTTATCGCAACAAGACATAACCTAATCACACTATCACACATGCGTTCAATGTATCAGATCACAAACAAACATTAATACGATTCAAAATATCTAAGTCGAGATCAATTCCTAAAATATGTTAAAAATGCAAGCTGACTTTATCGTAATTAATTATCAGTCTAAGGCTCTGATTCGTAACTCGATATCTCAGTAAATATCGGTCATATTATTCCAAATGACTCGATAAACATTTATTATAATTTATCATAAATTTTCAAACACCGTAATCATTATCAAATGATTTAAATATCAAAACAATTCTATTATCATTAATATTTAATTAATATTAAACTATTAATGAAACCATCGCCAAAATATTAAAGTTATTTATAATAACTTAGAATATTTTAAAGTATTAATATTACCCTTAAATGATTTTAAAACATTCAAAATCATTTATAAATAATTACCATAAATATTTAGATATTAATGTACTATCTATCCAAATATTAAAAGTTATTAAGTATAACTTAAAATATTTTAATTCATTTATATCCTTTTAAATCAATAAAACTATTTTAAACTATTTATTTAATATAATTATTAAATAAATTTAATATCATTAATGTTAAATAAGTATCATTAATATTAAATTATTAATAAAATTATCCTTTAAATATTAAAAGTTATATTTTATAACTTAAAATATCATTAAACACTTTATTTTCATTTAAAATGATTTTTATAATATTAAAATCATTTTTAAACTAATGTATTTAATATAATTATTAAATAACCTTAATATCATTAATAATAATTAATTAATAAAATTCACCTTCAAATATTGAAAGTTATATTTTATAACTTAAAATATTCTTAAATACCTAATTATTATTTAAAATGATTTTTAATATTATAAAATCATTTTAATCTATTTATTTAATTCATTTATTAAATAACTAAATTATCATTAATATTAATTAATTAATGAAATTCATCATAAATTATTAAAAGTCATTAAAAATAACTTAAAATATTTTCTTATTCCATAAAATAATTTTAAATGATTTTTCAAGAATTAAAATCATTTTTAAACAATTTATTTAATATAATTATTAAATAAATTAAATACCTTTAATATTTTAAAAATACTAAATATTTGTGAAATATATCCAAAATAATTAAAATATAATTTTCGGACTTTAAAATAATTTTTAATAATTTATTATATATTTTTAATAATTAAAAACTAATTTTCTATAATTATTTAATAAAAATATAATTTTTATAAATAAAGCGTCGCTAAAGACCACTATATAGCAGGTAACCGTCATTGTAGGTGTTCTTCGCGTTCTTTATGCAAACCCAGATCTTCAAGCCAGTTACCGAGTGACCTACTTTGACCAACAATAAATCTTGTTTCATGATGTTTCTGGGAAAACTAATCATCACAACTTGTAGTACTAGTGCAGTACTACAATATTCAAGAACAAACATGCTCAATAAACACATAAACAAAGAGATCTAAGCCCCTAAAGTGGCTGTCAGAGCTATTCTTCATTTCTGGGTTTGCCCAGAAATGAAGAACAGTGCAACACGCCCACTTTGGGCTCCCACTACATGACGATCGTGTACTATTTTTGTGATCTAACAACTTTAGTGCATAGAAAACATGTAGGACTACAGATCCATAACATAAAAACATCAAAACATCAATACAACAAGAAGATACAAGATGGTCAACCTCTGTCAGAAATAAGGTGTAGTCAGTTTCTGGAAAATTCCCAGAAACAGAAAGCGTGACCAGATGACCAACTTTGACCATCCATTAAATCCAGTGTGTTTGATATCTAGATGTAATATTAGCATATATCGAAAGCTTACATAACATACTACAATACGGTTTCAACAACATAACCAAAACATTATCCAGCTGACAGATCAAGAGCCATCAAACCTTGTCAAATGTTGAAAAACGATTTCTGGGCTGCCCAGAAATCACCCAGTCATGCTCGGTCAACATGTTTTGACCGATCATAACTTCAAATATACAACAGGTCTGACTTTGATTCTTGTACCAGATGAAAGATCTCATACTAGACTACAAAATCAAACACTTAAACAACAAAAACACATAACATACAAAGATCTATGATGACTGACATTTGACTATCAGACTCAAAATTAAAAATTTTCTAGATTCTTAAAATCTTCAAATTCGAGCTAGATGTTATGGATCTAACATCTTGCAACCCAGATCATCATTATACACTAGATCTAACATGTTTAACACGCAACAAAAACAACATCTAACTACAGTTCAATGGACAGATTCTTGAATAGGGTTTTTATACCTTTCTTGGCTTAATCATGATTCTAGCTTCTGATTTTGTTAAAGGTAATGGTGGGGCTTTGTTTGGGACTGGTTTATCAGAGAAATTTTGTGAGCTAGAGAGAGAGGATCTTAATGGAGTGAAGGTTGGACAAATGTGATAAAATGAGCACTTTTTCTCTCTCCCAATCTATATATAGTAGTCTAGTAAATGTGGGTTTTGGCTATTATCCTCCATACTCTTGTTGTCCATTAGACAAAACTCCTTATCTCTTCCAATTAAGCCTAATCATGTGATTAAGGGTGCTAAGTAGATTTTCAACCAATGGGAAATTGACACACATGTACTTGATGTAAGAGTTACCATTTTAAGGAACTTGATTAGCTTTATTTGTTGCCTTAAAAGGCCTATTATGGCCAGCTATATATACTCACTAATTCCTTTATTTAGCTTTTATTTTAATGCATAAATTAGATAAATCAAAGGTCTAAAATACCCTTGGTTATATGGGCTAAGTTTGGGCTTGAATTTGATTTCTTTTTTGGCTTCTCCCATAATTGTTTTGGGCCATGTAATAATCATAGTCTAACAATTTTAATATATATTTTCCCAAATTGTTTATGTAGGGTTTAAAATAAAATATAATTAGTTTGCAAAATTTACAATTAGGGTTTTCTTAATTTGATTAGGGTTCTAATCATACATGAACATTAGGGTTTATTATATAATAATTATAATTATCCTTGCTAATTTAGCAATTAGGGTTTATAATTTTGGTAATAATTAGGTTACCAAATCACAATTAGGGTTTATACTTAATAATTAGGATTTCAAGAAATTAATATATATATATATAGATGCTACTAGGGTTGACCTAGTTAATCGTAAAATCATACAACATGCTTATATAATAGTCTTGAACTCATAATTGAGTTTTAAATTAGGGTTTCCACAAGAAAACTAGGGTTTGACATAATAAACCATAATCCGACCAATCACCGTCAGATCCACATACATACTGATATATAATTATAGCCTTTGAAAAATCAAAATATAAATAATATTATATTATTATTCTCATTCTTGATCAAAATCCAAAAATTAGGGTTTGGATTCCATATCGATTTATCCGCCATACTTAACATTATTAATTAAGTTAAGATAATTAACTTAATAATCTGAACAAAATTCATATAATAAAATAATTATTATAATAATTCTAAAAATTATTTCACATATTATATAAATAATACATGATTATATTTTCATGGAAAATAAGTAATAAAACATTTTTACTATAAAATTAATTATTGTAAGAATATAATTTATAATGACCAATAATTCTAAAATAAAATTATTTAAAATCATTCATGTACTAAATATATCACATAAATACATACACACATTATCTTGGCACATATTCCCCATAAATAAAAAAAAAATATACGCAAAATTTCTAATTTATTTGTATAGAAAATATCGGGTTGTTACAGAAATTCATCCGTAAACCGTCATAACTTACGGACACAAAGGGTCGTTAGCCCGATATGCCCTGTAAGTACTGTTGGTCGGAACAATTTGTTCCTCTTATCCGACTTAGGCGCACAAAATTTCTTACCTCGGTATTGTTGGATTCCGCACCAAAACAATTTGATTTGGAAAATTTCTTTCAATAAACACTTAGAGTTTTCATAACATTACTCTAGCTAAATCGATTAGCATAGACTCATATCAATAATTCAATTCAATCAAATTATTTAAGTATAGCCAAACCCCGTTGGCAAATTAAAATTTTTGAAAATATTTTTGAGAATGACGTACGATGATCGCATGATCAGATAATGTGACCTGGTTTGAGGATGCCGTCATTGTATGAATTTGTCATAACACATCATACAATAGTGGAACAATGATTTTTAGATCGAATTCACATTAAGTATTCCTGTATTTATAACTCTGTCAACTTTTCATCATCTCTACACCAGGTTACATGGTATATGAGTGATAAATAAAATATATTTTGATATTTTAAATCAATTGCGTCTAGCTGAAATAAGTAGCATAGACTATGCTTTAAACCATTTCAAAAATGATTACGAGTCTACTGATAAATGGGATTTATACCTACTTATTGAATGCCAATTCACGCGAACTATGCCTATCTCAAGTACAGTTTATTGTGTTTTTAGTTTCATTTTATGTTATTTTACAGTGCATTTACTTAAAACTCCTTTTGGTGAAAAAGTGTAGAAAATGGCCTAATTTGGTGGTATCAGAGGGCACGAGGCTAATGGACTCATAAAGCGAGGCACAAGCTGGGATATGCATGGCATGAGGCTCAAGTGGAGCAGAAGACCAAGCATGGATGGACAAAGGAAGGAGCGGTGAACAGATCGATTCTGCCAAAGAGCAGAAACTGTAATACACATGATCGCAGCCGCTATGCAGTAGAACACGCTGAGGACAGCGGCGCCCGCCACAACACCCCGACGCACAACTCTACATATCGCAAGTCTCGCTACCATACGCGAGGGTTATATTGAGGGAGCTTGAAGCGCCTTGCGATGGTCAAGTTGCTTGATTTGTTTTATTTTAATTTTTAATTAAAAGGGTTGTAAATTTGATTAAAACGATATCTCACTGGTGTCAGACATATCTTTGAGTACTTTTCACGTATTTTCATAGTAGGAACTAGGGTTTACACGTTGAGGGAGATTCCAACGTAGAACAAAGTTTAAACGCCTATTTCTCCAATTCTTCTTGGGATTTTCTATCATTGTGGATTATCATTATTATTTTGTTGGATTTATATGAGGATTTGAACGCTAACTTTGGTCTATAATCAGCAATTGGGTTTGATCGTTTCTATCCTTCATCTTTCAATTGTTTGCTTATCAACCATGTTTATCTTTGATCCCACAATAGCTTTTGGTTCAGCCATGAACTAAACTCCATTATGGGATTCTAACGGATTTTAATATGTAGTTTAGTTGCATGCTTGAATGCTGGGGCTATTTTACATATCATTTGGAATTTCTATCATGATTGTTTTGTATGTATGAATGCTTGATCACCATTCGTTTCAGTACTTGTATGGAATTGACAATGAACATGCAAGTATGGATTGTAATCATGGTAGCATACGTATATGGGGTTGTTTTATATGGCTTGTGTATTTCGTGAACCAGATAGACATATATTGTTCCACCGTATGAGTTAAAATAAGGGCTTGTGCTTAAATTCAGTATGATTGCAATTTCACATAGACATATAGTGATTTTGGTTATATTGATGATTACATGGAGTCTATCATTTGTGGATGCTGTGTAAGTAGGTCTTAGTACATTGAAAAATGGCTATGACTCTATTAGTGCTCTTGGCTACTTTCCTATGATATGTGAACAATTCTTGCATGATAGTGGCAATTAGATGAAGTATTAAATGAAGTTAGGATCCCATTATTTCCAGACTTGGTTTATTCCATTATTATTCTTATTTTAGTGGTTATTTGCAATTAGAATAATTCACAAATATAGTCATTAGTTTAAGCATATAAGTATAGTGATTTAATTGATGCATAGTAGTTTAAATTTGACAACTTTCTCTATGGGATCGATACTCTACTTAATCTGTATTACTTGTTGACACATGTATGCTTGCATGAGTTAGACCTCTTTTATCAGAACTGAAAAAGAGGCAACATCTACATTTTTTTTAAAGCAAATAGTGCGTATTTAGCTTGATGTCAAAATTTCAAAGTCTAGCATAGCTATAAGTTTTGGAAAACTTATATCTCCACTAATAATCATTTTCTTAAACAGCCTATTTATTCCTATTATCCTCAATACTCCATTCACACTTAATTTTACCCAATTCGTCAAACTTACCACACTTATGAGTTCAGGAACTTTCCACAATTATATGAGTTTAAGAACTTGTCCTAGTCAGACTTTTGGCGTCCATTCGCTGAGGGGTTCATAAACATTTCATATAACCATGAGTCACAAACGTAACATAAGTATGAGTTTTAAGAACTCGTACTTAACCTTGTATCCTCTACCTATAACCTATCCATTTGTTATACACACGAGAAAGGAATCACCCTCTCAACACGCATATAGCAAACAGCGCGACACAAACATTTCATAATCCCCACTTAATCCTAACTTTATTCTCAATACGATTTTCATTTAATCCGTATTCATAATCCTTTCCTGAATCTGTACCAATTCGTAGTACAATTCTTGTTATAACTTTTCAATCATTTGCTTGATCCTTCTCCATACTATAACCTTATCAGATCACGGGGTGATCTCATCGTATATATTACGATTCATTTCTATGCTATGATCGTTTTGTTTTACGATCTCCTAGCACTGTACTTTTAGTCTTTTAGACTCTATCTATTCATCACTACTATTCACCTTTATTATCAGAGTTAGGGAACTCCGTATCTTTATAACTCGTTGAGATTCTTCTTCGAATCTTACCGACACACTAACTCTATGTGAGTTAGATCTTATCCTAATCACTGCGGTTATTAGTCTAAGGTAACTCTACCCTAGGTTTATAACCAACAGCTTTGATACCAAATGTAGTGACCCCAAATCCGGGTCCTAAATCACCACGGATCTGGTGCACTATTTCTATAACTATTGCGGAAGATATAAACATAAATTGTTTATACATTAAACATTATACACTATCCCCAAGGTCGGGTAACCATAACTTATACACAATTCTATATCCTATCTAACATACAATGTTATTATAATAAATTACTTTTACAAATCTAGCTGCACACATAGTCCCAAGCTGAGCTTGGCTTTATCTTTTCCTTGTATCGATGCATTCGCCTTAATCTGTAATGTTTTATCATGATATAACAAGGGTGAGCGTGAAAGTTGTCCAACAAGTTTAAATTATATTTAAGGATATATCATGATTGAAAGAGTCTGAATAATAAGCTGGCTATAATTCAACAATGTAGTTGTGAATTAGCACGAACAAAATTTTGACTGAACAAGTATAAAACATGAACAAATATATCTGAACCAAATAGTAATGAAGGTGATCAGCCTTTCATACCTAACATATACATACAATATGTACAGAGTACAATTCTACATGGCAATCAGCAATGATTAACCATAAGCATATCTGAATGAAACAACTCTTAGTAGAGTTAAGAAAAAACTGCACTGTTAAGTTGATTCACAATTCGAAATATAACTTTGCTTTATCCGAAGACCTAATATAGATAATATCGATCTCCAAATATTAGAATAATATCATCACAATATAAAATAACCTAAACACATTACCACATAATCCTATCAGTCTATTCAGCACACAAGACCTATTATCAAGTCAAACTATTGCAGTCTGACTTGAGTTCGGTACTAATATTACATCCCAACGGCTTAGTCGGATAATTATTGAGTTTAATAAACTCTGCCTAAACACTTAACAATTATATTAGGTAATTTATTAATCAGTCAAAATAATTTTCGTAGGCCCATAATAATTTTCAGATAATTATTACCATTTATTATGATTTTTCAATCAATAATAACATATTTATATGCATTAAATACTACTTAATTCTATTATCATTAATATTTATTTAATATTAAATATTAATGAAATCCTTAACATAATATTATAATATATTTATAATATCTCAAAGTATTTTTAATACTTTATTATTACCATTAAATGATTTTAAAGTAATTAAAACCATTATTAATTATCTCGCCATTAATATTAAAATATTAATATTTTTCATGATAAAATATCAAAAGTTATATTTTATAACTTAAAATATTTTTATAACACTTCAATTATTTTTATAAAATTTTAAAGCATTAATTCTATTTTTTCATAATTTATTTAATATATTTATTAAATAAATTAATTACCATTAATATTAATTTATTAATGAAATTCATCACAAAATATTAAAAGTCATTAAAATAACTTAAAATATTTTCTAATATCATCATAATATAATTTTTCATGATTTTTCATGAATTAAAATCATTTTTAAATAATTTATTTAATATTGTAATTAAATAAATAAATACCTTTTATATTCCAAAAATATTAAATATTTTTGAAATATAATCGAAATAATTAAAACTATTTTTAGGCTTTAAAATAATTTTTAATAATTTATTATGTATTTTAATAATTAAAACCATTTAATACTAATTTATTTAATAAAATTACTAAATTTATAATTAACTGTCAGCTAAAAGGGCCTATAGCTTATTTAAACTGTCGCTATAGGTGGTCTTGAAAGCAGTTCATCACCAAACCTAGAAACTCATGTCAGAGTTCAAGGTGCCTTGTTTGACCGGTTGTAGATTATTGGTTATTACGTTTTCTGGGCAGCTAAAGTTTCAAGATTGTAGTATTCATGTAATATTATAACTTTAATCAAGTTTCATGACCATAACATATCATATCTGAGATATCTAGGCTCTCAAAAGTGTTGTCAGACATGTTATTCAATTTCTGGGTTTTCCAGATTTGAAGAACAGTCTTAGGTGCCTACTTTGAAGCTTCATAATTTCCAGTCTGGATCTAGTTTGTGTGATGTAAAGATTCACAATTGAAGTAGAGATGTCAGTGAACAACTCTTTATCATCATATCATAATAACATAAACACATGAGTGAGATCTGGAATGGTCAAACCATGTCAGAAACCTGTTCTTCACGATATATAGGTTTTCCAGAATTCGTTTAAGGCACTTGGTCAACCCTACTTTGACCATTATTATCTATACTTCTGTTACGGATATGGGTGATCAAAAATCTTTAGTGTGTAGTTAACATGCCAGGCTACAAGTATATAACAACAACATGGTCTAAATATCAAACATGTGCAAGATCAGAAGCTTAGAAAATGCTTATCAGAGATTCTGGAAATCTGGGAATGTTCTGGGTTTTCCAGAAACAGTTTTCGTGCTCGGTCAACGCACTTTGACCTTTAATAACTTTTGATCCATACATGATCTAGGCTTGATTCAAGTTCTAGATCGAAGACCTTACAACATACTACAAGTACAAACATTTAAACAATTAAAACTATAAACAGGTAAAGATCTATTGGGTCTGACATTCGGTTGTCAGACCACATTTATCCAGTTTTCCAGATTTTTGACATTTTTAATTTCGAGCATCTAGATGATATGGATCCATGTTCTAGAAACCCAGATTGTCAGGAATAAGCATGTGAATGATATTCCTATTTACATATGATTTGATTATGATATATATATATATATATATATATATATATGTGAATGAATATGCAAGTATGCTTGCATTAAGAAAAGCTGTAAAGTCCTTTGATAGATAATAGAAACATATGTACAAGGACTTAGAATGAATTGATCAAATGTGTTAGGTTGATCCTACATAAGCAAAACAGCTTTGTAAAGTCCTTAAAAAGAAATGATGTTCAAGGACTATAAATATAGAAAGATCAAGCATGTTAGGTTTATCGTATGATGTAATGGATAGGCTTGTCTGATCGTCGAGAACCGCACTGTAAATCGTGATCCGCCAGAGAGTCAAAAGAGTAATGGGTGGCGTAGCAATACCAACCCTAGGATGTGGACGAGAATGAATGTTTTTACGATATAAAGTGAAAGAGAACTCATTGGTAATGAACTAAGGCATAAACATAACATGGTTAAGGCATTGTTAGACACTTATGTATGATGATTAAGGGTTAATAATCAATTGAAGAAGATCGTAATGTGAATGACGTAATGAAAAGCCGAAAACCATAATAACAGATCTAAGTCAGAATTTAGATTGAGATAAAGGGTAAGATATAATAATATACTTACTTGATTATATAAGACCTAATGTGGTATGTTATATGATCATGTATTGTAGAGACTTAGAGACTTAAAAATGCGTGTGATAATCGATGAATAAAACGTCGAAGGCAAATATTCTAACCCTTGTTCCGATTTAGATGCCGACAAGCTTTGTAATTCATGTATCCTTTCGCATGAAGTTTTGTATGAGGAAGTTAAAGCCAATTCTTTCGGCTAGACTTATGTTATGATCCTATCAAGCATGTTTAAAATTTACCAAGTTATATTGGTGTGGTTTTCAATCGAAGACTTAGTATGCTAAATTGTTTTTGTCGTTTAACGACAGGCACGTGAGGTTGCCACAACTTAAACGTATACACGTTTAATGAATGTAGTGTTTATCAACATAGAGTACTATGGGCTGATCACCCAGAAGTGCTCGTAAGTAATGTCGGACTTACAGACTTAGTGTCGGGTCGTCCTTTTCAAAAGAACTTATGAAATGCTGAAGGTCTTGGACCGGAACTGATGTTTTACAGAATATTATTGTTGTAAAATGTTTTGAATGAAAAGAAGTGCTATGTTGAATTATCAATAGTACTTCGTAACTATTGTTCAGTTACTGAAGATATATGAGTTCTATGTTTCAAGCATGTTGTTTATTAGAATTGTAGTACTTGTTCAGCTAGTCATGCTCACTCTTGCTTAAACCATATGAACACAGCTAAGATCGAGCGGACCGAAGGCTCCGACAAGGATAAGGGCAAGGCAAAGACGAATCCATAGAGTACTTTTGTAATAGTATAGGATGAACGTTTGTAATATATTGAATATTATGACAAGAACGAATGAATGGGTTATAAAGAACCTGGGAAATGTAATATTATTTTGAATATATAGAAGTTATATTAGTCCTTTTGAGACTATTCAATTGAATGAATGGATGAATGGTAGTACCGTGTAGCACCATCTGTCGGGTTGGAAGAGACCTGGATTTGGGGGCGTCACATAAATCATCCATCGTTTAACAGATCATCTGTTATTACGATTCAATAAGATCACGTGGTGATCTTCTTCCTTAATCGTTTAACTCAACAATCTTCTTATCCTCCTCTTTACGATTATAGTCTTAGGAACTCATACCTAAGGTTTATAACCTATCAGCTATGATACCACTTTGTAACGCCCCAAAATCCAGTCTATTTTCACACCCAAATTCCGTACGTCACGGTCCCACTTCTTTCCAAACATACATCATTATATAGTGAAATATAACAACATACATTCTAAATTCCCAGGTTCTAATACCTTATAACCTCATTCATTACAAATAATGATAATTATATTATTCTTTACATCTTATACGAGCGACTTTCATCTGCCACCAAGGATACATAACAGTTCATTAAACTGTTCTAAAGTTTAATTACACTAATCTACATTACAAGTCTTCGTTTGATCTTCACGCTCATTCATCTAATGAAGGGCACTTCTTCTGGATACCGATCAGCTTGATCTATACGGGATCCTTAAGTTCTTCTACTCGTATACTGAAAATGTTTTTCATTTAAAGTAAGTGTGAGCATTCAATTGCTCAGCAAGTCATAACAGTTGAATAAACAACTTCAAGAATTTAAACATTCCTTTAGAACTTCGATAACCGAACAAAGAACCAACAAACATCTTTGAAGATTTGCATTCTTATCTTCTTTTTATAGCTCCTCTAAGACTCAGCACACATCGTGTCTTTGCTAGTAGTCCATATGGTACTTTGAGTGGTTTCCCACAAACAACCAACAAACAAGTTCTTGTCTCATCCTCCGCTCTCTAAATGAATTTTTTAGCCCAGCTCCCATATGTCAACCATCAAAGATTACGATTGTACCACAACCTAAACTTATCTTAACTTATTCGAGCCATTAAAACTATAATGTTCGTTAAGTCAATTTCTTATTCCTTATGGCTTTCTAGAAACTAAATGCCATACCTCAGGATTCATTCTTTATCGTCTAAGTCATACAGTCTTTTGTATACTCAGAATGATCATTCAATATTAATTCTACGCATTCATAGCGTTAAGCATTTTATGTTACCTTATTCTTATCTTACAACGTCCAGTTCATTCGACTCAGAACGTCATCCAAGTTATTATTAACTCAGCTTCTTTACAATATATGTCATTGTCTTTAACTCAATTCTTCACCGTTCACAGGTTTAATCATTAGTCTTCATTACCTTACGGTCAAACCATACACGGTGTGTAGGTTCTACCCGTTTAATCTTCGCGTACACTCAACCCTCACGTCGGTTAAAGTGTTTAAAGCTTACATTTCATTCCAAGATTCTCTATCTGACGTATACTCAGACATTCATTAATCTTATTACCGTTCGTTAAGGCTTTCTTGATACCATTAATGTCAAAGTCATACGGTTCGTTGTATGCTAAGACCGATCATTCATCGTAACTGTGTTGTGGTTACACTTTCTATCTTTTAATCTCGTTTAATCTTTCCATTCAACCTTTACTAAAGGTTTCAGTTACTTGTTTAAGTGCTACATTCGGTGAACTATATGTTCTTTATCTTTCATCAAGTTTTCCCCTAGGAGTTGAGCAATTAAAAGCTCATTATTGAGTTTTGTCGCACTGCTGGCTGACTGGCTGCCACAGTTCCTTCTCTCTTTCTCGTATTTGCCGCCACTTACCGATACCTTCCTCCCCAAATGAAGTCGCAGGCGCCACCTTCCAATCGCATGATCAGCTGGCTGCCAAGCCTAAAACCTTGAAAATTTTTCTAAGTGTTGCACTAGTTTGAAGCCATTCTCTTCCTTATCTAATGTACTTTAACTTCCCTCAGACAGATATTTATTCTGAATCTGTTAACATGCCATTCGATTGGATTAAATTTCCTCTTTTATTCATTTTACGTTATTAACGTTCTTCATTCGTTCGTCCGTAATTCGATCATTCGAACTCGGAACTCGTTCATTCAAGAGTCCACAAATCACATTTTCTACGTTCTCTTACATTCTTATGAAACCCTACACCTTCGGGTTCATTTACACACTTTCTAGTTCTCATTTGTCTTTTACAAAATTTTCGCCATAACTTCGTTATAGCTAAGTTTAATCTGTTCTTCATGAACGTTTCTATCATTCCTAACCAAGCAATAAGCAACTAACTTATACGCGATGGTTTTAAACTTTTCCATCAACAACAAGTTATACTACGATGGTTTTAAATTTGTCCATCAACAACGTTCTTCGTGTTCTTCGCGTGTTCTTCGCGTTCTTCATTCGTTCTTCATTTTTAATCTATACTTTGATTATGATTTGACTTTTTCTTGGAATTCAGTGTTATAAAACACCATTCCTTACTTATTTCATCGAATCGTTCATATGATTCATTCGGATCGCTCAAATTCATTACGAAATTCATACTTCCTTAAGAAATTTATAAACTAAACTTCTAATTCTTATTTCTTCTTTTTCTCATGATTTCAACCATATGAAAATCATTCTTAATATATTTTACTTCTATTCTCATTAAGCTATGTTTTTAACATATAAAACTTAAAGAAAATTTAACTTAGAAGTTAGGTTTTGAATACCTTTCTTCTTTATTCTTTTTCCTCTAGACAAAGCCGACGATTTGCTAGCTTTTCAATTTCATGATCATCTTCGATCTGAGCATCCATGCTCTTTCTCTTACTTCTTCTTCTTCTCTAAGCTCTCAAGCTTTCTCTCTCTCAAAGTGTTGGTTGATTTCAAAGAAATCAACTAACACTTCTCTTTTATAGATTTTCAAAGCTAGGGGAAAAATAGTCATTTTGCCCCCAAAGTTACTATTCCCACCTCCTTACTAAACCTCCTTACTATTCACGAAGCTTCTCTTGGAAGCTTCGTGCTTCTGTCTCGAAAACTGCTATTCTCGGAATCCAAATATTTTTGGATATTTCGTCTTTCCTTTACAGATTAACTTTTACGCATTCTTCGGAACTCTGAAAAATTGAAAAACACTTTTTGATGATAAGCGTTTTCTTTCACGTTTTCCCCTAATGTAGTTAAACGAATGAAAAGTACATAACAGTACTTTTCATCATTTTTATTTTGTTCGATTTTTGCATGTTTTTCGAGAAAAACTTTTATTGGCTAACTTAACTTTTCACAACATATTATCATCAAATCTTTCGACGAAATGTCATTTCGACATACCGAACTCTTGGAAAGACTTAGGTTATTCAAACCCTAACCCTTAGGGTTTTGTCAGGTGAATAGTGCCTATTTCGTCTTTTTCCTCAGAAATTATTTTTGTTCCCGAAAAATTTTTATTTTCGTCTTGAAAATTCATACTCGTTAAGTCTAGCTTGTAGCCAGAATCCTCCCATTTTATAATCATCCTAGGTTCTAGAACGATTAATAAACACATAGCACATAATATTATTAATAAAATTTTATTTTATTAATAACTAATTCTTTAAACCTAAATTCTGAACAATCCAGATTCTCCGGGTTGTTACATCGGTCCCGCGGTTTTGTGCTATAGAAGTGGTGCGGGCGTGCCACTTCGAGCGGAAACAAAAAGAATGGCTCTACTTCTGCAGAGCCTCAATACAAACAACGCAAGCATTGTTAAACCTTCAACCCAGACCATCTACATTACTTCTAAACATGCATACAAGCTCAAATAACACATGAATAACATTTACTAACCCAATTTAGCAAGAATTCATGCACATTCAAACATTAATCAAAATTGAATTAAGAATACAATATCATGTTATACCTTTGCTTTGAATTGGACAGAACTTCTTCTCCAAAATCCAATTACTCCCTCACACTCTCTATAGCAACTAAGCAAGTAATCTCATCAACATAGAAAATGAAGTAGAGTGCTCAATTTATAGACAGCTTACTAATCATGCCAAGCCATTGTCCAAGAAATTAAACCAAGAGATGGAAGAAGAATTCATTAAGTAATCAAGAGTTGCTGCAATAGTGGCCAACCACCCCCATCACCTACACCCTTCATCATCATGGCTAGCTATACTGAGAAATTTTGAGTTCACGCAACAATGGAGGTTATTCTACTGTTTGGTCAGTTATTATGGGACAAGGAGTTTATCTTATTTGTAGCCACAAAATGTGACGACCCGAGAATTTAGAAAAAAATATTTAAATCTTAAATGATGGATTAAAGGTTAAATAATAAACCTAGACAGAAAATAAGTGTATGAATTTGACATTTCTGGAAAGAAATTTTATGGATTTAAAAATTTTTGAGGTTAATTATTCACAATTAAGTATATAAGTGTATATGTTCTGTATGTATGGTTATTTATGTGTACAGTATGTGGTTGAGGGTCAAGGGTTGACCAGATAACCCTTATTAGTGGCAAACCCTACTATTATACTAAGAACGTCAACGTTCAGTTAGCAAACCCTAACGACTGATAAGAAACCCTAAAACCGATTCTGAAATCCTAATTTCAGTTCCGGGGATTTCAAAACCCTAATTCGGAATATGAAACCCTAATTTGGTAGCTTGGATATAAGTATAAAGTTTTTTATGTTATTTATTATATATTTAATTAGGGATAACCCTAATAGATTTTTTCAAAAACCCTAATTGTTCTGTTTGAAACCCTAATATACAATTATGAACCTAATGTCTAAATTAGTAATTTTTATTAGGATAAATTAATCCTAATTAGCAAGCTTGAATTTATGATTAAGAAATCTTAGTATAATTATAGAATCCTAATTATAATTTAGAAATATTAAATTTCTATTTTAAGACCTAAATTGGAAATCCTAAAAGAAAATTTTGATTTTTGAGAATCTTAGGTTTTAACCCTAAGGGTTAAACCCTAAGGGTCAAACCCTAAGGGTTGTAGCCAATATCTAATATGCCATTAAATTTAGAAAATAAATGACCAATTTGCCCTTTGTGCATTATTGGAGGAAACATGGGAATCTTGCCAAGATATTGGGTTTTGACCAAATCTAGCTACCCCATATGTCTGAATTTAGCAAATATTAGCCCCTCATACCAGTCATTTCATTTGTATCCAATTATATAAATAATTGAAGAGATCTAGAGAAAGTCATTATCTAGCCTCATTTTGTGACAAACTCTCAACCCACACTTTCTCTCTCTAGACCCACAAAAATATGGAGTATATCAGTTCCTAGAATGATCACAAGCAAGCTAAGAATAGATCATGATGATCAGAATCAAGGTCAAAGCCAAAAAGGTATAAAACCCTAAATCTTGAAAATCTTTATATTTGATGTTAGATGTTGTAAGTTGTTGGTTAAAGTTGTGTATTAGGGTGTTAATAAGTGATCTGGGTTGTTAGTTCAAGGATCTATAACATCTAGATGCACGATTTTGAAGTTTTGAAAAATCTGGAAAAAACTTTGAAATGTTGTCTGACAGTCAAATGTCAGGGCTTCTAGATCTGTGTGTGTTAGGTGTTATGTGTGTTTTATGTTATGGATTTGTTCCTTGCTATGTAGGCTTAAATCTGGAACTGGAATAATGGTCATAACATGTCTAGATCTCCAGATATGAGCAAATAAATCTGCGTTGACCTACCATTTAAATCGGTTTCTAGGTAACCCAGAAATCACTGACAGCGTTTTTGCAGACTCTTTATCTTGCTGATCTTTGTTAGTTAAGTCATGTTGTTGGTTGAATCTCGTAGCCTGACATGAGTTCTACACATCCATGCTTTTATATTACTCAGATCGTGACCAGAATGGGATTTAATCATGGTCAAACTAAGTTGACCGAATTGCCTGAAGAACAATCTGGGAAACCTATATTTGTTCATGAACATGCTCCTGACCTCTACTTTGACCAGCAAAAATCGTTAAAACATGATGTTGTTATGTTGATCTGTTGATGTATTATTATTCCTTGACATCAAGACTACAAGACGGAACCCTTAAATCACATTTACTAAGCCTGGAACGCGATTATTAAAGGCCTAGAAAGTTGACCCTCGAACTGTTCTTCATTTCTAGGTAACCCAAAAATGAAGAACAGCTCTGACATCATTTTCTGGAGCATAGATCTTGCAGGTTGGTTATGTCTTAACCATGGAATTTGTTTAGGGTTGTAGTATTACATCACTACTACAACATTATCGTATTATACAGCCCAGATAACAATAAGTTTAAATTGTGGTCAAACATGCCATCCGATCCGAATAACTGACATGGGTTTTTGGGTTTGATGAAGAACAGCTCAAGAACACCTTTAGCGACGGATTTGTCGCCTATAGCCCCTTTAGCGACAGATATTTTTTGAAATTAATTATTTTATTTAAAAATTAGAGAAAAATAGATTTCTATTATTAAAAATACATAATAAATTCCTGAAAATTATTTTAAAGTCCAAAAATGGATTTTTAATTATTTTGAATATATTTCATTAATGTTTAATATTTTTGGAATATTAAAGGTATTTAATTTATTTAATTATAATATTAAATAAATTATTTAAAAATGATTTTAATACTTGAAAAATCATGAAAAATTATATTATGGTATAAGAAAATAGTTTTAGTTATTTTTGATGACTTTTAATATTTTGGTGATGAATTTCATTAATTAATTAATATTAATGATAATTAATTTATTTAATAAATATATTAAATAAATTATGGAAAAATTAGAATTAATGATTTAAAAATCATATAAAAATAATTTAAGTGTTATAAAAATATTTTAAGTTATAAAATATAAATTTTGATATTTTTTTTTCTTGAAAAACATTAATATTTATTATTAATGGCAATTATCGGATAATGAAATTAATTGTTTAAAAATCATATAAATGTGATGTTAAGGTATTAAAAATACTTTGATATATTATAAATATATTATAATATTATGACATGTATTTCATTAATATTTGGTATTAAATAAATATTAATGATAAAGGAATTATGAGGTATTTAATTCATATAAATACGATGTTAATGATTGAAAAATCATTTATAAATGATAATAATTATCTGAAAATTATTACGAGCTTATGAAAAATATTTTGACTGATAATATAATTATCTGAGATAATTGTTAAGTGTTAGGTAGAGTTTAATTGAACTTAAACTCGATATTTGTCCGACTAAGCCGTCGGGATGTCAGTATTGTGCCGATCTCGATTCAGACTGTAAAAATTTGACTTGAGGTTAAGTTTTATGCGTTTTATAGACTGATAGGATTATGTGATACTGTGTTTAGGTTATTTTAAATATTATGAGTATATTATTTTAATTTATAGATCGATATTATTTATATTAGGTTTTCGGTCAAAGCTAAATAGATTGCGCAATGGTAAACATCGGAACAGGCAAGTTTTTCTTAACTCGACCTCGAGTTGTTTTATTCAGATATACTTGTAGTTAATCATTACTGATTGTCATGTCTATGAATTATTTATTCGCACTATGTGCATAATGCATGTATTCATCAGGTATGAAAGGTTGATCACCTTCATTACCATTCGGTCCAGATATAATTGCTACGTTCATGTTCATTCAGCTATGAAAGTTTGTTCATGCTAGTTCTCAAATATATTATAGAATTATAGCTAGCTTATTGTTCAATTCTTTCCATCATGATATATATCCTTTAATAAATTTATACTTGCTGGGCAAACTTATGTTCACCCTTGCTATATCATGATTAACATTGCAGATTAAGAAGCATACGTCGGATACAGGAAAGGATAAGGCCAAGTTCAACTTGGGATTTCTTATGTGCCGCTTAATTGTAATAGTATAGTATGATAATAATGTTATATGTTAGACAGATTATGAATTGTGTATAAGTTAAGGTTACTCGACCTTGGGGAAATATTGTGTAAAGTTTATTGTATAAATAATTTATGTTTATATCTTCCGCAAATAGTTATAGAATGATTGTACCGGATCCGCGGTGATTTAGGACCCGGATTCGGGGCTTTCACACGAAATGTTTACTAATATCCTTAGATTTATTTCCTTTTTGGCTTATAATTCCACATTTTATAACTAAATGTTATTACAAAATGAAAAGTTAGGGATTATTTATGTACCCACAGCATATAATCCATGTACATTAATCTAGTCCAATTAATATTTATAACATGTATGGACTCAATTTAATTCGTCACTAATACTTCTGAAAAGGTGTCTGAGTTGTCAGCTTCTGATTCAAAAAACTACTTGGTGTTCAAAGTGATAGTTCTTGAATCTCACCACATGTATTTCACAGTTGTGCAATATATAGATACCGGGATGGCGAAATGTAATTGCAAAATATTTGAACATTCTGGTACTATATGTCGTCACATTCTCAAGCTCCTAACTTCAAAAAACTTAATTGATATTCCTATAGAATTGATACACAAGCGATAGACTCAAGATGCTAATAAAACCAGTGGTATCGCCCCATACGTTCCCACCTCGGTCTCAGATTATGCCGAGACACAAATCGATCGGTTTAATCATTTAACCAAACGCTTTCTGGGTTTTGTATTGGATGTTTCATCTTCCTTGGAAGCCACTAGATATGTTGATGAAATAATAGATCGCGGGGAAAAAATTGTGGCCAAAATCCCTGCTGAATGTGTCAAAATAAGATCGGATGATAATGTGCAACCTTTTTATCAAGATCGAGGATGCTATGAAATTGCACGATGATGATGTTGATATTTCTAATGATCCTGTATTTGATCCAATATGTTAACAGACAAAAGGCTGTAAAAAAGCAACACGATTGAAAATTGGTGTTGAACAATTCGCAGGACAGAAGGCACTTCGAAAGTGTGCAATATGTGGAATATTTACAAACCATGATAACCGAAACCATTATAAACCTTTAGAATAAGGCCTAAAGCTTCATAATTTCATTCTTTGTATAGATTTTTAGAAACAGTTACTTGGGCAGTGTTATTGTTTTCTTTTGCTCCATCTCTGTATTTACATGCATATAACTACATGTTAACAAAATCTTTTTGAATTGTTTATCTTCTTTGTATGGATTATTGTGAATTTGTAGGCCTCTCATTCGCAGTATTAAATTGTGAACGCTAAAAGAATGAAGCAACATCATTTTAATTAGTAGGTCATGTCTGTTTTAATTTGTAGGTCATGTCCGCAGTATTAAATTGCGAACTCTAGATTGTAAAAGAACGGGAAAATGACGTCGTTTTTTTAAAAAGTCTCGTCCGCAATATTAAACTACGGACGATAGGTCAAACAAACTACCAGGATGAGTCAATTATTTAGCTTTTTTATGGAAACCCTACAAGTGTCATCACAATATGTTGAGATTATTCAGGAATATCTCAACATGTTGTGATAGCACTCAAGGGATTTAATTAAAGAGCTAAACAATTGACCCATCCTAATAACACAGTTCTTGTTAAATGATAAAACCCTATGATAGCTTTTTGAAACTTCTCTATATAGACTTCAGTAGTATTCTCTATATAGATTTCTTGTTAAATTTTAAAGCTCAAAATCCTCTATTTCTCTTTCATATTGTTAGCCCAACAACATGAATTTTTAGCACACTTCCATGCAATGATACCAATATAAAAGAAGAAATAAAAAATTATGGAGCCTTAATTCGAATCAAGTCATGCTTTGAACTATGGAATTTGTAGTATTTATAATAGAGACCTAACGTCTGTAATATTAAACTGTAGACGGGACTTCTTAGATTCCAACATTCTCACTTTCGCAGTGCGTTTTTAAATCTGACCTAGCGTCCGTAGTATTAAAATGCAGACAGGACTAGTGAGTTTCATGGCATCGTTTGGTTAAACTGAACGATAGTTTAATTTTCAAAAGGAGTTAGAGTTCGCAGTTTAATACTGCGGACAAAAATTTTTTTAAGGAGAGGTATTTTGGTCATTTGTCTCATCCGCAACATTAAACTGCGAAATACTAAAAATTAAACTACAAACGGAAGCAATATAGGTCGTTAGATATCTGAATAAACGATCAGGAATTGTTGTAAAGATACACTTTGTTACTAACGTTAACTATGGATCAACCCTATATATATATATATATATATATATATATATATATATATATATATATATATATATATATATAGTCCCATTCTCCAACAAATCGAAGACAAATCGACTATAACGACGGTTCGAACTGTCGCCATAACTATAATATGTCGTCGACTTTTTATATGCTACAAACAATGTAAAAAAGCGTCGCTATAACCAATTCGCTTTTTTGTTCACTCCATTTGATTTTCTGAAGGAACTATATATATATATATATATATATATATATATATATATATATATAACAAACATCAAACAAGGTTTTATTAAAAGCACTAAAGAGAAACGAGCTCACATAGCTGACCGTATTTCAAAGAAGTTTACCATTCCACGTACTTTAAATAAAGTGGTTAGCAAAAATGTCCAGCTGATTAGCTTCAATAAGGAAACCTTCGGAAGCAATAAAGAAAAATGGAAGATGTAAACTGTATGGTATGTCAAAAGAACTAGAGCTCTTAAAGTAACCCTGCCAATATCTTACAGAGATGGATGCTATATCACAATTCTGACCAAAAGGGAAGCTTTCTTCAATACCATAGAGTATTATTGTCTTTAATACACGAGTTTAATTTATGCTATAAACTATGGCATACCGTTTCTAAATGCTAGATTTACTATGATAAGCAGATGCATCAAGTAAATCACATCTAATATGGACAAAAATGAGTGGCTGCATTTTAATATTTTCACCTATTGAGCTAATCCCAGCTTATCTCCTGCGCACACCCCCCACATATGGTGCTGCAACCCCTTTTGGTTCCCTGGCTTTTAAGAGTTAAAATATGTGCAATGTCAGTACATTTTTGCACTGTAGATCGATTCCTTGAAACCCGCTGAGCTTGCCGAAGATTGCTGCTCTCGGGCACATGAATGGGTATGTCTGAAACAGCTGGATTTCGCTCCAACGCAAATTCACCGAAAGGAACATGCAGGGTTGGCTTTCGCTCTATTGCAGATCCATTGAGGGGAACTCGGTGCACTTCCTCCCATTCAAGGCTTCTCTGGTACAATTCCCAAGCCATGTCTTGTTCCTCTTTTGACAGTCTTTCATCTTCATTCTCTTGTAAAAGGCTCTCGTGTTCATGGTAATTTGCAATCCACCTGAACCCAGCATAACACATTAGATATTTGGGATTTGGTTTAATGTTTTGCAGTACGGAAGTAACAACTGTCAACTTCAGCAGATTAGCATTAATATTAATTCATGTTAATAACAGAAGATGCACAAGCATTTTAAACAACTTGCATAAACTAGAGGGATTATACACATGCACCACAAATACACATTAAGTTATTTCATGACAAAAACAATATCATAATATGGTAACAGTAACTAAATTACTCTTCGTGGATTTCAATAGACAGAAAATAAGCGTAAAATATGAAAATTGACGACAAAAAAATTAATTGATATAGATTTGGCAGGGACCTCAGTACTGCTTCAATTTAGACAAAGGATGAACTAGCATTAACTATGATACTAGGTACTAGGCGAACCAGCTTACGAATACTCATTTTCATGCAGTTGCAGTATATTAGGCCTGGCAGATCATATGGCATTTTAGAAAATATATGTGGTAGCTATAGTATTGTTAGTTGGTTATCCATCTCTAAAATTGCAGGCAAACAAGTGTTAGTACACTCACAGTGCATTTACGGTATTTCCTTCGTATTTGTAGACTATATAAGAGAATTAGAGGTGGCAATAACAACCCACCAACCTGTCCAATTAACCTGTGATTTAATGGATTGAACAACTCATTTACTTTTGAGGTTGTAAACGAGTTGGTTAGATGGTTAATTTAATTATAGGGGTCATTAGTGAGTTATCCAGTGGGTTAC
Source organism: Panax quinquefolius (assembly GCA_020205615.1). Classification (NCBI taxonomy): domain Eukaryota; kingdom Viridiplantae; phylum Streptophyta; class Magnoliopsida; order Apiales; family Araliaceae; genus Panax; species Panax quinquefolius. Next base: position 73,709,020 of record CM035173.1, on the reverse strand, counting down.
AGTTGGGTAATTTACTATTAACTAGGCTGAGAAGAACCGACATTGATGAGTTACATATGCAGCTGTCTTTTCCTTCCCACCCTACTGGAAGCAACTATTGGAATTTCAAATAACAAGAGCACCAAATCGAAATTGAAATCATCTTCCTGGACGTTAATCAAGGAGGGACAGGCACATGGGAGGCAATTTAGGGAAACTCGTATCATGATACCAATAACTCTCCATCATTCCATGTATCCGAGCTAAAAAAAACACATTTGAGGACTAAGGGCTTCCATTAAACTTCCTTCTTAATCAGGAGGGAAGGGGTGTGATCAAACCTCTTAGAAGCTTGATGAATGTTAAACGTCTGAAACTATACATCCTTGGGGAATTTATGACATTTGTTACTCTTAGTGATTGCCTAACCTAATTACGGTTAAAGTCTTCCCAAACTCTTTTTCTTATCGATTTCTTTACTTTACATGGTATCATAGTTTAATCATAACCCTAATTAGAATATCAAAAAAGTCTCCTGATTAAAGCTTTCTTTCTCTCCTCTTCTTTTTTTCCTTTTTTTTCTTTTTCTCTTCAACACTCGCATCAGAGGGTGGTGAGGTACAAGCAGACTGAGAGATATAAGAGATCGGTCAGAAATTCAATTATGTGACTGTAACTCGACCTGACATATCTTTTGCAGTTGGTGTAGTGGGCCAATTCATCTCTACTACTATTGCTCATTGTGATGCTTTTTGTCCAATATTAAGATATCTCAAGGGCGCTTCAGGATGAGGGATATGGTATAGAGATAACTCACATGTTTTGAGGGATTCTTATATACAGATTGGGCAAAATCCCCTTCAGACAGATTAGTATTTATAGGTGGTAATTTGATATCTTGAGAGTAAGAAACAGAATGTTGTCACCTGATAAGTGGGTTTATAGCTATTATTTGGGTACTTTTGGACTTAGTATTATGCTATCTTTAAGTAATTGTAGTGCATTTTAGTTGTTTTTTATGTTATTTTGCAGGAAATAGCAAAGGAGGGACGCATCTGGAATTTTTGAAAAAGCAGTGGCATTTTGGTAAATAAGTTGAAGTTGGATGCTGAGGTTTCCAACAGTAGAATCTGTGCGGGTCAGCATAGCAGTTGGGTCAATTTTTGGTGATTTTTAGTAGGGTTTGGATTGTTTAAAGCCTACTTTGAGAGGGGAATTGAAGTTATATAAGGAAGAGACTTGAGACTAACAAGACACATAATTTGAGACAGAGACTAGAGATTGGACTTGGAGATTCAAAGGAACACACAAGGATTGCAGATTGGAGATTGAAGACTGGAGTCAATTACAGAGTTTTTCTTCTTCTTCTCTATTTATAATTTAATTGTGATGTTTTTCATGGGATTTTTGGTTTTAATTTCTAGTATGAACTAATTTCATAATTAAGGCTACAATTGAACTTTTTATGAGTATGAATTAATTATTCATATTAATCCAATTAATTATTCAAATTGAGTTGTCTATCATATTTTGTGCTTATTGCTTAATTATTTGGCCAATAATTACCATGTTACACTAGATGAATTTGAGAGATAAAATCTAAGGTTAGAACTGAATGTGATAGCATGTATTCTTAATTATTTACATGGGATGAATAATTAGGGTTGTGAATTGAATAGTGATATCTCTTTTCACTGCATGTAACAATTGGGAATTAGAACTTAATGAATTTGATTCTTTTGTTTTGCAAAGGAATATCGCTGAACTAATTGAATTGAATATTTTTATTTGATCACTTGGAAAAGGGCTTATAAATACTGTGAATTCCTCTTAACAACTCAGTTGGATTTAATAATTGGATAAAATGGGTAATTGATTTATATTGCATAATTGGGAATATTGTAGTCTTAAGTTTTTATCATCTAAATCAAATATTTGTGTTAAAATTAGTTTTAGTTAATTTAATTTAGTTTTAATTGGAAAATCGCAAAATTCGATTGTTTAAATAAAATTGGATTGATACAAAACTAGCAGTTGGTATTTGTTAAATAGGATTCCTCGTGGGTACAACACACTTTCTTATCACTTTATTACTTGTTGATCGTGTATATTTGCACGTAATTGTTGATTGTGAAATCGGACATCACACATTCTGATGTTCAAGCAGGGCTATGGTGTATAGAGGATGGACACTTCTCGGAGGTTGACGTATCAGTGTTAAACACTAGCACTCCACAGACACTTCTGGATATGAATCACATACTTCTATATACGTAATAATAGGTATTAGTATTTTCATTGAACTTAAATATATAAAATTTACTCATTATTTAAAATTTCATCTTGTTTTGATGGTGGATTTTGATGTAGGTTCATTAATAACTTAGTAATTTCCTAATTTTTTTTATTTTTAAACTTTTTTATATGAACTATATACATTTTCCTTAAATTAACTCCTACAATTGTATGTTATAGTCTTATTTGTTATTAGATTGGAGATGTTTATGGTACAAGTATTCCTCAATAGTTTTCTTGATTTTATCATCCTTTATGAACAATTAAATTTACACATTTATAATTACTAAAAATATACATAAAACTCAATGTATCTTCCAAAATATCATATCATGTATTTCAAGAAAATGTAGTGCTCTGTATTGTGAATTGTGTCAAATCTGTATCTCATGTCCGTATCCATGCTTCCAAGGCTATGGCAAAATCCACATGTCAACTGACTCAGCTCATGGGTACAGCATCTTCATGTTGATATAATTTTGGGAGATGTCTTCGTTTGTGTAGTTGTGGTGCGATAATGAGGCAGTTGCACATATAACATCAAATTGGATCTTTCATGAGAGGAACAAGCTTATTGAAGTGGATTTCGTTCATGAGAGGATTCAGCAAAAACTCATTATTACTATAAATAGAACTGACAAATTCACAAAATCACTAAGTGGGGGGATGAATTCCCTATATTTGTAACAAGTTGGGGATGATCAATATCTATCTGCCAACTCAACTTGAGAGGGAGTGTCAAATCTATGAATAAACATGCTAAAATAATTAGGGTCAAGGTCTTCAGTCTTCACAAACTACTTGTCCTCTCTATTTCTTCTTTACTTAAAAGGGAAAGAATCATTCATAGGAAAAATCGAGAAGTTTACCAACACCTCATTCAGTGGGCCAATTGTAGTTTGGATAAGGCTACACTGGAGGACAAACACTTGCTCATTTTGACCTACCCAAATTTCAACTTCGATCCATAAGGACATGAATATATATGAGGGGAGGCAATGTTAGTTCATAGCATGATCACATGGCATTTTAGTAAACACTAAGCTATATGATAGGCAAATGGGTGTTAGTATACTGGTGCATTTTAGTGTATCCTGTTCATGTTTGTGATCTCAATGTAAGAGAATAGTTGTACTTTTTACGATATGAATGAAATGATTCCTTAACTTTCAAGCTTTCTCTTCTCCTCCAACCTTCCTTTAAACTGATACACACTAAAACCCTAACCTCCATTGTTGTTGTTAAGCTCAACTAGGTATGAGCTTAACATAGTATAATAAATGATAAGTTGATATACACTTAATAATTCCTCTTTCCAAAATATAAGATCATTATAGACCTTTTTCAAAGTCAATTTGAAATATTTTTAAATTCAAAATTTATACGATTCATTTGATTATTAAACATTTACTTGTAGAACTAGAAGTACTTTTGAGAGAGTTTACAATGTTCATTATTGTATTCATAGTTGTTAAGGCGTCGCCTAGGCGTCCAGTCGGCAGGAGGCACCCAAGGCAACCGGGCGACTTGGTCTTGGGTTGAAAGTCGAGCGCCTTGCCAAGGCAGTCATCGCCATGGATGACTCGGTGTCGACTTTGACTATTTTCCGGCAAATCGAGCGACTTGGCCACTCCGGATCGACCAAAATGTCAACTGACTTAAAAAAAGGAAAACGATGTTGCATCACAGTAGAAGTAGCCGTATTCGAACTCAAAGTCGATTTTCATAATCGCATCGCAGTAGAACTTAGAAGAAGATCAAGACTGAAAGTGACTGAGACTCCAAGAGAGAGACTGTGAGAGCGAGTCTTCCGGCGACGGTGGCGCTGCTTGCGACTCGATCGCAGGTATTTCATCTTCTTCTTCTTTTTTTCTCCTTTACTCCTTGGCTGCTTGCGCTACTCCTTGTGCGTACTGTTTTCTTTTCTATTTGATGGCTGCTTCTTTTTTGTTCCCCTTATCCTTATCCTTATCCTTTCTTCTGTTGACTGTTGGTTATATATATATATACACACACTTATCCTTTATGTTACCTGATGGTTATATATATAATTATATAATTATTATAATATTATACTAATAAATATAATAAATAATTATAATAATAAATAATTATAATTATAAAAATAATTATTATATTATAATTATAAATTATAATAATAAATTTAAACTATTATAAATATTATTATTAAATTATAAATATATAAATATTATTAATATAATATATTAATATATAATATTAATATATATAATAATATAATATATTAATAATAAATTATATATATAAATATAAATAAATTATAATAATATAAATGTGTATATATATTTATATATGCATTTATTTATATTTTATATATGTACTCTTTATATTTTATCCATTGATATGTAACATTTATCTACTTGATGGGGTTTATAGTGGTACAATTTATCTGCTTTATTTTTTAATTGTTATTGCTAAGTATTTACATAATTGTGTTTTAATGTATATGAAATTTTATTGCCAACATATTTGTTAAGTAAAATAAATAATATATAAAATGCACATTGTAAATGACTTATCGCCATACGGACGCTATGGCGGTCGCCTTGGCGTCCTGGCAGTCGGCTACCGCCATGACTCGCCGTAGCGTCGTGACAACTATGATTGTATTATGGTTAATTGTATTTTTGCCCACTAAACTAACGTCGTTTATCATTAAATTATTTTTTCCTATCGGTCAACTCATTGAACTAGTAATTACTTACAAAAAATTAAAAATCTATCTACCCTCTTTAAAAATTAATGTCAAATCCAGGTGGCACCATATGAGTATTGAGAAGCCGAGTATGTGTGTGTGTGTGTGTGTGTATATATATATATATATATATATATATGGGAAATGATCCATAGAAAACGTTAGTTTTGGACACTGTTTTAACTAACTGTTATCCAGTCGTCCAAAATTAGATCGAATGACTGAGATGAGGGCCCAGCCGCTAGAGGGAGTAGTGGCCAGCAATAATTAATTAATCTTCTATGCTGACAGCTAGAGGGAGTAGCGGCTAGGGCTACTCCCTCTAGCGCTACTCCCTCTAGCGGCCAACATAGAAATTTAATTAAATTAAGGGCAATTTGGGGATTTGGCCCATCTGCTAAAGGGAGTAACGGCCCAGCGATTCCAAGATCTAAACAAATTTGATGCATATTGCTTGCGTTTGCTGTTACAGACAGACGACACTACACAAAGAGAAGGGTTTGCTGCTGCGATTGCTTCGAATTTGTTACATCAATCTCAACTTCAACCGGTTAATCGATTCTAAAGTAAAGTATCTTTCAACCTAATTTTTTTTTGTAAATATCTTGAGAAACAAAATAGACATTGAATGATAGTTTTTTGCTAAATATCTTGAAAATTATTGGTATATTAAAGCATGGTATATAAGTGACAAATTTAGTATTATTATATGTATGTATACAAATTGGGTGGTAGGTGTGTATATGTATACAAATTATGTGTATAAATTGAGTATTTTCTATATATAAAATATTAGTATGAATATTTTTTAGTATTATATATATGCATAAATTATGTTAAATGTTTTATTGTTGTTGGTTATTTTTTGCAAAAATTGTCATTTTGTTATAAAATATAAATAGACTTGCATGTATGAAATATTATTGTTGTTGTTTTGTATTATTTTTTGTCATTTATATATTTAGACATTGAATGATAGTTTTATTGTTATTGATATTTTTAAGTAAATATGGACAATTGGCTGCCTGGACCCATTGATCGCAGTGTCCTTTATACTCAAGAAAAGCATGTATCGGAGTATTTAGACATTGAATGATAGTTTTATTGTTATTGATATATTTTGGTAAATCACAATTGGCTGCCTGGACCCATTGATCACAGTGTCCTTTATGCTCAAGAAAAGCATGTATCGGAGGATGTGTGGAATGGAATTGAAAGGGATACACTGATGTCAAGCAAATAGACTTCAATTATATATGATAAATGGGAACTGACCAACCTACAAAAAAAATTATTAGAGGCGTGGGGGTTTAAGGGGTTTAGTTATCCGGCAGTAGTAACGAGAACAGATGTCAGTCTTATATCTGCCCTAATTGAGAGATGGCGGCCAGAGACATACATTTCATATGAAATGTGGTGAAATAACAGTTAAGATTGGAGGATGTCCATTTCATTTTTCGTTTGCCAGTATTGGATAAACCCTTAACTTGTCCTTCATTTGATGCTCCATTAAGTTATTTTAGGGAAATTTTTGGGGATGAATGGGCTGAGAATTGAATAATGTCAAAAAGAGACGTGGTATTTCCTTAGTTTGGTTGCATCAAAATTTTTCTAAGTGCCCAGACAATGCAAGTAGAGATGTGGTTGGTATGGGGTAAAATGCAAGGTTGACCACCGAACTTTAGGGATTTTTGGGTATTGAGCCCTTTTCTTTTGGTCAACGCATTTTGAGCCCTTTTCTATTAAAAAAATTGGACTTGAGCCCTCGTTTTGATATGCGTTGACTTGTTTCACGTGGCGCCTACGTGGCACACGTGGGTATATCCGACGTGGGTTTTTTATTTTAATTTTACATGTGGCATATCCGACGCGGGCGATATTGGACTTTAATCCAAAAAATTTGTGGTCGCCGATTCGATTTCCGCACCTCCCACTCAAATTTCAATCCACTTAACCACCGAGCACCACAAAAGTTACCGCTATATTTTCGCAAGGACAAAGAATTCCCCAAATTAAATAATACTAATAATAATACTAATAATAATAATAATAATAATAATCACAATAAAAATAAAAATATAATAATAAAATAATAATAAAAAAATAATAATAATAACAATAATAATAATTAACAATAACAATAACAATAATAATGGTAGAGATATTTTGGGTTTTTATGGCATACCGTTTGTGAATATTATTATTATTATTATTATTATTATTATTATTATTATTATATTATTATTATTATTATTATTATTATTATTGTTATTATTATTATTATTATTATTATTATACTGATCGGTGGTGATTATTGTCTGCATTTCTATAGTTTCATTAGGTACCCTATAAATAATCAAAATCTCAAATCTCCCTCTTCAGTCTAATTAATCCTCTCTGTTTAATCGCCTCACCTCAGTCACCAAAATCAGAATTAGAATAATTAAACCCTTAATTATATATAATTCACCAATATAAAAATCTAAATAAGCAAAATCTCCCTCTTAATCTTCTCAATAGTTTCATCACCTCTGTAACCACCCACCATCGTCGTGATCGTTAACCTCAAATGTTGCCGCTGCTCGTCGACTGACACATTTGCCGCCAAAATTTCGTCGACCGACACCGGCGGTGGTGATGTTCACCGATTTAACTCCCGGTTGGTACAAGTAGACAGTATGGGTTTCGCCGCCATTGATTCCAAGCGAAGAAATCGATTTCTTCAGGAGCTCCAACCTTACTCTCTCTTCTTCGAGCCAGTAAACCCCCAATCTCAAAATCACCACCGATTTCTTCAGAGTCCTCTCCTAGTTGCCTTCAATCTCAAAATTAGAGAGAATAAGTTTTGAACAATAATCAAATTCATGTCATAACTAATTTTACACAGATTCGCATTTTGAAATCTGGGTGATGATTTGTGAGGATATTTTGAGAAGGGTTCATAGTATTATTAGCAAACCAATCAGTTTTGAGCATTGATTTGAAGCTAGTGAGAGAAGCGGTAAACCCCAATTTGACGTAAAGTAAGAAACCCTAGGTTTTCGTTTATGCACAGAGAAAGCGACGGATGAAGATCAAAAGAAATGAAATAGAGATCGAGACAAAGCAGATCTAACTAAATGGGTTTTGTTTTAATTTGGGGGAAATTAATTGGATGTTATAAATCATAATCCTTGCGAAAAAAATCAGCTAACCTGTGGTGCTCGGGTGGTCATTGGGTTGAAGTTTCAAGTTGGAGGTCCGGAGATCGAATCGAAAGCAAAGAATAAAATTTTTGGTTCAAGTCTAATAATGTACCACGCCATATATGCCACATGTAAAATAAAAATAAAAACCCACGTTAGATATGCCACGCAGCACGAAGCGCCATACATGAGCAAGTAAACGCATATCTGGCAACAGGGGCTCGAAGTCAAAATTTTTTAATAGAAAAGGGCTCAAAATGCGTTGACCAAAAGAAAAGGGCTCAATACCCAAAAACCCCTAAAGTTCAGTGGTCACATTTGCATTTTACCCGGTTGGTATGTATACAAAGGCACATGTCCTTTGGCTATGCGGGGAGGTTTTATTTCCACAAGGTCAAAAAATACTGTACACCCTAGATATATGTATTTTCTTTATGATTCAAATAAGACTGCCACATATGCATGGGGTGCCGCATGTTTGTCATATTTATATTGGGGTCTGTACACAACATCTATGAAAGAGAGTAATTATGTCAATGGTTGTGTGACCTTGTTACAAATTTGGGCATACGAGCATTTTTTGGTTGGAAGGCTTAACCCTAGGCCAAATTCTTTATTTTAGGTCCCTAGAGCAACAGCATGGGTGTACTCCGCCAAACGTCAATATGGTGATAGGCGAAACGATCACCATCTATCTTTTTACTGGGGCGAATTTGATAGGCAACCTCAGTGGGAGGTAGTATGGCGGCCATACCAGCGATGAAATGATGATTGGAGGTACTATAACTATGAGGCTAAATTGGCAGGATTTGGTCGGGTCCCATTGATTCATTTTGATATTGTTGAGTATCAAATGCCCGATCGGGTAATGAGGCAATATGGGTATATCCAAGGCATTCCGTCCCCAGATGAGAGAAATGATGCTTTGAGACAACCCATGGAACACTCATTTGAGCCACTGAATTACATACAAATGAGAAGAAAATACATTGATGAGTGGGAGCTATATATGGAAAGTTTCGAGGGAGAAGTCCAGGAGGTTGCAAAAACTATCCCTATGGATACGTACTTCAAGTGGTACAAAAAAATTACCCGACGACACTTGCACCGCCCTCGACCCGAAGCAAATCCCAATTCCATGTATGTTGGCCACTACTCCCTCTAGCGGCCAGCATACAGGGAATTGGCACCAATCCCATTAGCTTGGTACCAACCCTTATGGCTATGTCTACTAAACAATAACATGCAAACATTTACATGGAGAAACAAAACATATGTCCAGAAAAACACAAACATTCCAACATTCTGATTACATTTCAACATTCTGATTACATTACAAACATTTCAATATTCTGATTAAATTACATCTCCATAATCACTCAAGAAAAAAAAAACACCAACATTCCAAATAAACACATATAGAGACATTAATTATCTTTAAGTTCAAGAAGTCCTAACCGTCTATAATGATTGTGCTCGTCATGGTTAGTTTCGAATCCACATATTGCACATTTTCCGTGAGACTTACTACCCACAAATCTTTCAAGGGCACTTTTAAATCTTGATTGCTTTTTCTGGCTCTTTGTTTGAGAAGCAATTGGTGGCAAATACTCTTGTTCTTCATCATAAACCTTATACTCATCATCATTATCTTGCAATCCCATATCCTGAGGTGCATATTCTTTTGCGCGGTCATTATCATCGTCTAGTATGTCTATCTCATCCGGGTCATATTGATCAACAAGGGCTTTTCCCCGTGCATTTTGTTGTAGTATTGCCTTGTAGCCTCGAACTGAGCAAGCAGCTTTACTAGCTAACTCTTGAAAATCACTCATCAAATGATTGTACCGCATTGATTGGTTTTTTTCAAAGTCTGCACTCATTGAAGAAACCATTTCCTCTTCACCATTACTCCTATTAGCATCTCTTGTCCATCGAGGAACGATCATGTCAGCAGGTATTCGTGAAATACTCTTGAAGATTAAGAATCTCATTATGTGCCTGCAAATCTGACCAAAATGTGAGAACATTTGACAAGTACATGTTATCGACCCCCTAACAATTATTGACAACTTGCCGATATCTCCGACTACTTTCGATTGCATCTTCCATGTATAATTGATGAACTTTCAGATCAATAATGCACAGCTCACTAACTTTTTTGATGTTATACTTTAAAGAATCCACGAGCTCTTTTTGAAAACGTCTAAACATCTCTTTTCTATAACATTCAGAAGCATGTACTTCCAACGATGTTCCTAAAACTAAACTATGTTTTCGATGCTTTGTTACATAATCAACCTCTCTCTCTGTTGAATTTTTTTCAATAGCCTTCTGAGTCTTGACGACAAAATCTTTCATGCCTGTTGAAGAATTCACATATGAATCAAAAAAATGATTCATACCTTCGCTTTTTCCGAGAGTTGTCATTCCCGCAGCAAAATATCTCTTTGTGTATGCACTTATTCATTTCTCCTTCACATCATACAAACTTATGAGCTATTCATTTTGAGAAATCATATTTCCCAAGGCTCTTCAAACTCGCCGATGGAATATGAATTATACACAGTTGTTAAATCATCTTTGAACGATGGGTGTTCCGCATAAACATAATGTAATTTTTTTGGAAATTTATTGCTAATATGCCAAGAACACAATAAATGATTGTGATGAGTGGATGGGAGTACCCTACCAATAGCATTGCTCATAGCTTTATCTTAATCGGTGATGATGGTTACAGGAGCCTTGTAGTTCAAGGCTTCAAGCCACGTCTCTAAGACCCAACTGAAAGCGTCTTCTGTCTCATCCCTTAACAGTGCAAATCCAAATAAAACAAAGTGATAATGGTAGTTGACCTCGGTAAATTGAACAAATGGCATACTATACCTATTTGTCCTATACGTAGTGTCAAATGTAACCACGTCTCCGAAATGATACATAAATCTTGATCGGGTGTCTACCCACAAGATACAAGTTATGCGATTGTCTTCACCTGATTTAACACGAAAGAAAAATTTACTCGCAATACTAGAATCAATTTTTTTCAGATAATTGACTGCTGCTTGTGCATCATTTTCATCCTCTGAGTCAAGCCTTAAATCCCATAACTGCATTACGAACATCTTTGTCACTAAAACGTACATTTTGCATTCCTCCACCCATTGTGCTCAAAACATTCATCATCCTACTTGATCCAATATCCGCCTTATTTAATGTGTCAATTAATTTTCTTGCTACCGGCATAATATTTCTGTGACTCGATCAAATCTACTTTGGTAGGTGTCACTAAATGATGATTGTAATCCAACTCAATAATCGAAATACGTTAGTTATCTTCTTTCTTACCGTGGACAACATACATTCTAGCTTTGCATAGTGTTCGACCAATTGTCTCGTTGTCTTGTTTTCTTATCGTTATCACATTCATCATCTAATGAATTCTTTACAACAGTTGGTCTACCAGCTTTTTTACATACATATAACCTTGACGTCAAATCATTACTGTGAGCATGTTTACGATTCGTAGCAATCCTAATCTCAAATCCACTTTTTTGGGCATAGGATCTATAAAAAATTTCGGCTTCTTCTAATTTAGAAAATAATTGACCAACATAAGGAACCATTACCTCAGTACTACAACTTTCACCATCATTAACATACTCCGATTCATTTCTACATTCTAAACTAGCAAGAGAATCAGAAGGGCTAGATAAAAATATATTTGTAACAGGCATCAAAGCCATTGACGAATACTTACCAAAAATTGATTGCACAAACAAGTGATTTTTGAACTAGCAAATTCTCTCCGAAGCTAAATTTCTGCAGTTGTTTAGCATATGGATGGGAATGAAGTAAAATGTTAGATCTATGTCCTAAGATCTAGTCAATCTGGCCGCTAGTCCCTCTAGCGGTTGGGCCAAATCCCCAAACTGCCCTTAATTTAATTAATTTTCTATGCTGGCCGCTAGAGGGAGTAGCGGCCAGTCAAAACGTTGTCGTCTATTAAATAACATATATATATATATATATATTTACACACACATACATATATATATATAGAATACGGATCTAAAGCATGCCTCTCTTAAATAACATACAGTTATTAAAATTACATCGTTTTGGAGATTTTTTTAAAAATAATATATTAAAAGAGTAGTCCCTTTTATTTACAAAAATGTCACCCACGGCACCACTTGTTTTTTAAAAGAAACTCCTAAAGGACGTAGTTTTAATAAAGATGTGTTATTTAAGAGAAGTATGTTATTTAAAACGTATGCTTTAGATCCGTCCTCTATATATATATCAAATTATATTAAACTATCTCATTTGATTAACCCATATTAAACACAAACCCATTAAATAAAAAGCTTTTAAATTAAATTTTTCACATTTTTTTTAAACTTTTCTTCATCCTCCTCTCCTTCATCATCACTACCAGTGTTCTAAAAATCCCCGCCTAGGTCCGCCTAGGCGCCAGGCTCCCCTTGGCGCCTCGCCTAGGTGCTAGGCCCCCCTTGGCGCCTCTCCTGGGCGCTAGACCCCCCGGCGCCTCAGCTAGGCCCAAGGCGACAAAAAAATCCCTCTAGAAAATTAGGCGGGGGCCTAAGTGGAGTCTAGGTGAAGAGGTTTTTTTATTTTAATAACTACCCAAACCAGATCTTGATATATTTATTTTTCTAATAATTTACCATATTCATAATACATGTTGTAGCATATCAAATCACGACAAGAAGTGAAGAATATCAAGTCAAAATAGATAATTTTATTATATTTATAATTTTTGAACTCAGACTAACTTCAAATTATATAAATGATGATACATTTATAATATTTAGTTAAATTCAATATAATTCTTAAATTTATGTTTAGTTTCTTAAGTTTTAATATTGAATTAAATTCTTGAAATTTTAAATTTTATTATTTAATAGCAATCTTGTTTATGAATAAAACTAATACGTTAAAAATATATTTGAACATCGAACAACTGCATGTTTGTGTTTGAACTTTGACATTAGTAATATAGATATGTGTTTGAACTTTAAGCAAACACCTTTATTATCTTTATTATAGATTGTTTTGCTTTATATTATTGTCTTGTTTGGATAAATGTAAGATAAAATATTAAAATTGGCTGAAAATAAAAAATCCCGCCTAGGCCCCCTAGGCGCTAGGCCCCCCTAGGCCGCCCGCTTCCCGCTTCCCGCCTAGCGCCTTTTAGAACATTGACCACCACCCGGTTGATCATCCATTGTTTAAGATTCAGATGGGTATGTTTTCTTCATTTGAAACCCTGAAACACGTGTCCACTCTATAGAGAGAGATCTTAGCAAAAGGAAGGTTGGGTGTATTTAGTTGGTCTCAAATTAAAGTTTCTGGAATAAAAGTCGAGCAAATAGAAATCTATGGCATGTCACTCCAGTCGCACCTGAACTTCAGGCGTGTGAATAATTGTCTCTCTATTTTCAAAAGAAATAATTTCGATAAGTTAAAAACTCCACAAAGGATCTTTATAAAATTGAAGTTCTTATCTTGGATCACATAAAAGGTGGGTTTGTAATTGAAATTGAACCTTATATATTGCTGGTTCGCCATTAAATTTGGGTCTGCATTGGTGGTTTTATGAAGATAGCAATGGTGGTGCTAAAAACAAAACAAAAAAATATGATTATATTGCGACATCTGTCAAGGAGATTAAGGGTGGTGATGTTACTAGAAAATATGGTGATTCGTTGGTTTGGGTGTTTGCCGATGATGATGATTCCTGGTTTCATGATGCAAATGTAAAAACGATATAAGTTTAGTAGGCAAATATACATTTAACCCCATTGTATTGACTAAAACTAAATGAATCAGGATCAATTTTGAATTTGAAAATGTCTCGATTTGACTTTCAAAAAGTAACAATAGGTAATGACCCTTTGAGCTAATGAGGATGCATAATTTTTATAATCTTCATTTTAGTTGTGCTTAAAAAACTCTTAACAGTTAAAACTCCAAAGTGAACAATGTTGCACTATGGATACATATATGTCATCCCGGATCGAATCATATCATTCATTTTTCTCTACAACAGTCGTGTCTGACACCCGACACCCGACAAAGGTATGGGTACTTCACACTTTATTTTAGAGTAAAAATTTGACAAAATTAGAGAGTACCCATGTTGGACTATTCAAAATACCTGTATCCAACCGGACCATGGTTTAAATTCGAGATAGCGGCCTAGGTTGTGGAAGGTTTTTTCCTTATTCAGATATGGTTTCGAATTCAATTTCGAGCGATACACATAATTACGCTAGCGCCTTACATTTATTTATTTTTTATTATTTTTATAAGTTAATATATAAATATACGTAGCTTATTTATTATTATTATTACAACTTATTCTATACCACAAAAAAAGTCTTATTGTTTGATATTATTATTAATAGTCCCTTTGTTCTACAAAAGAGTCTCATTTGTTGATTTTCTGTTGCACCGTTATTTCACCTTCCATTACGCCATTATGTCTTTGATTTCTCCGTTGAATCGTTATTTTTTCCCATTATGGCAAAATTTCTCCTATATGCATATTTATATTGATAATGTAATTACAACTCGTGACTCGTTATCGGATCGGTGAGTAAAGAAACTAAACTGATATGCCAAGATTTCGCCAACTCGGACGATACTTTGAAACATGAACTAGACACTTCATTCGAGTCCATAACTTACCCGTACATGTCCATAACCACAGAATGCATAACAAAATCATATATTTGCCAAGTCAAAGTAACAAGAATGATGAATGTCTTCAGACAAGATCCTAAATTATAGCAATAACAAATCAGCAACTTCCTCAAGAATCTTCTTCCTAGACTTGAATTATAGTTAGAACTTACAGTTAAAGAAATTCAGACTAAAATTCTTACCCGAGTATAAATTATAAGGGTTTTATATGATTGCATCTGAAATTGGAGAGGCCAGTGAAAAATCACTTAATCTCATCTTCATTAGAATTTCACTCCACAAACAAAATGACAAAGAGATACTACTTACTTCGTTAGCTATTAAATAAAGATGCTCTAACCTATTTCTTACTTGTATAAGCTGCACTGACTTGTCTTCTTGAGGAATTTGCAAAATTATCCCTTCATGTATACACAGAATTGCAACATAGACGCTAATGTTTTAATTTTTGCAATGACATAACTAATGTCTCAATTTTTTGCAAAGCCGTCCTCTCTAAATAATTTTAGTCAAAATATGGGGTAAAATAGTCAGTTTGAATACAATGGAAGGGTAAAACAAGCATCACAATAAAATATAATATTAAACAAACAAACCAAAACTACAAACTGTCTTATCATCTTATGAATCTAATGTTAAACAAATAAAACAAAATCATCTTCCAAATAAATCTGTAAACTTTCATCACAATACAAACTGCATTCACGGATTCATCAAATCATATACCGAAATCATTTCCATCTTGCGCCCCAAATGGAAATTATCTTCCATCTTGCACCCCAAACGAACAAGGTTAATAAACCTAGCCCTCCACAGAACCACCGAGTTTTAATTTTTAGATCCAAACGATTCCAATCGCTCTATTCATCAAAATTTAGCCACTGCCGCAATTGTCCAATGGCTCGCAAGCTCAAATAGCTGGATTGGATGTGGTTTGGGTTGAGATTTTTAGGATTCTCCAACTTTGCACGAACAGGGTATTGAGCTATAGCTTTTGAATATTATTTTCTCCAACTCTCTTTTGAGAATTACCCAGAACTTTGTGATGATTTTGGATGGATCTTTGATTGGTTTTGACTATGAACAGGTCTAATTAATGTGCAATTTTATCTTAGTAGTAGTAGAAGTGTTTGTGTTATTCTTGGTTTCAATGACTCTTTGACATGTTTTCACTCTTTAATCTTGAAGTACTATATGTGTCTTATAAATTCTGAGTTGTTGCTACTTTCCTTTATTTTTTTTGCATTTAATTTAATCTAATTTTTAGTGTTTAATTTTTTTTCTTTTATATTTATTCAAAATATTCTACTTAAATTTTCAACTAAACAAATCTTTGAGTTTTGTAATTGATTTGTGTTAAATTTATAAAATGGCCCAAAGTCTAGTATACAAAAATATCAACCTCTCTAACTTAAAACCAATTAGCTATGAGAAGAGTTGGTCCAACTCATTATATACTAGACATACTTTGTCAAGGTATTCGATGTGGGACAAGATATATACTTTAACACTCCCCCTCACGTGTAACCCGATGTATTTAAGGGTTGCACGTGGACCTGCTTAATATGAAGACCCAAACAAGATGAGCAAGCCCAGAAGAAACTAGTCACAAGACAAATCCTGAAGAAATCTAGTAAACTACGGGCATTTATTGGCCCAATTGATAAGTTGTACTAGTTAAGAAATGGGTAACTTGGATCTTTAAGAAATGGAAAGCAAGTGGATTAGAATGAAGGCTAAGAAGAGAGTTTGATTTGGCCCAACGATAGCCCGCTGTGATACCAGGTTAGATTTATAAAATGGCTCAAAGTCTAGTATACAAAGATATCAAGCTCTCTAACTCAAAATCAATTGGCAATGAAAAAAAGTTGGCCCAACTCATTATATACTAGACATACTTTGTCAAGGTATTCGATGTGGGACAAGATATATACCCTTAACAATTTGTTTTTAATTATTTTATTTGGCTAGAATAAAACAAATTTATTTATGTGAGAATCTATTTTATTATGGCAAGGTCGTGTTTGCCCTTCTATTAGAAGAAAAAATTTTACGTAGGAAAGGACTATTTTGCCCTGCACATGTCTTATTAATTTTGACCAAAATTGGTTTGAGGGGACTGTTTTGCAAGAAATTGAGACATTAACTATGTTATTACAAAAATTGGAACATTAGCGTCTATGTTGCAATTCAGTGGGACAATTTTGCAATTTGCCCCATCTTCTTATAAGCTATATGTAATATTTCAAATCCGTGTAAGACTTGTAATATAACCTTATATGATTAATAAAGGATGTTTTTGTGATTCAAATTATGTGTTATGTGATTGAATGTGTGTTGTTTCATTATAAGTATAAGTACAAGTATAAAAAATTTTTGTAAAACTTAACTAGGAAATCACTATTCATGAAAACACTAAATCACTATTCATGCAACGTAAAGTCAACTTTAAGAAAGTCAACAATTTTGACTAGCCGAGTTAGTTAGAAAAGCTAACTAATGAGTAAACTAGATGCTAACTAGATGGTAAACCAAGTTTGGAGCAACCAAACTAAGTGGGATCCGGTTAGGGTGTAGAGAAAGTAGGGATATTTTGACCATTATGAAAGTCTGTACCACTTACAAGCTTGTAAGTATTGATACTTGCTTTTAAGAATTAGTCGCCAAATTGAGTTTTGCTTCCTTTAATGTGTTGTCAAGCATATGATGGAGAGATGTGGCCTAATGGTTTGCTTGTGGTGTTGTCAAGCTTGGAGATGTGAGATGTGGCCTCTTGACTTTCAACACATTTGTTGCAAGACACAAGTAGTGGGACATGGCCTTGTTGGTCAATTGTAAGTGGTGGAATTGTTAGGCATTTGTGGCCTTAAGTGAACCATGGCTTGTTGGCCTTGTTGGCCACTTTGATTGGTTGTGGTGTGATGACCCTAAGCCTTGGTTGCCTATAAATAAGACCCTCATACCATGCTAATAACCTTCATTAAATTCAAAAGCAATTCTAAGAGAGAACATAGTAAGATCACATATATTTGAGAGGTAAAAAATCAAGTCTTGCTTATTTAAGATAATCGTAAAGCTTGCGACTCAACTCCAAAAGGTAATTTACAACTTGTCGTAGTCCTATTAGTTAATCGCTCTTATATTCAAAATCATGTAATATTGCATGCTAAACATAATTTGTATGTTAATAAGTAGCAAGTTCATGATAAGCTAGCTTAAGTAAATGTCATAATTTGTATGTTAGTATATTTATGTTGTAAAATTTGATAAAACTAGCTACCTAAAATGCTTCTAAATGAGATAAAGCATGATATGTATGTTAACATTAAAACCAAACATAGTAAATAATAAAGTATTGAAATAAAATTCATATTAAAGATCAATTAGAGTATACTAAGATTGCAAAGTCATGATTATGACAAACCGTATGTCAACCTAATGAATAATATAGGTCATACGAAAGACGAAAAATTAGCGTAAACATAGAAGACGCTATCAGACAAGTTTTCGAACTCATTCGATTTATGTACCTACGCAAAGTGCAACAATGTGTTTTAAATTGTTGAATTTCATTTAATTCTTCTTTGAATTATGAAGTTCATTATATATTGTGAAATGATTTAATGAGAAGAGTTATTTGCCATTTGATTCGGCTTAATTCCAGTATTAAGCTATTTATTTAAGAATAATTATTGATGAGATATTGAATTGTTATAATTCTTTATTTGAGTAGAGTTTATTGTGCCAAACCAAATTGTTTTGGGACGGAATCTGTAGGTTAGTAACTGAAATGAACAACCCTTATTCATGGAGGAATTTATGACGTGTCTGGTAACCGACTCTTATATTGTTGAAAACGAAAATTGTCAGTATAGAAGATGTTATGCATAACATAGGATATATTATTAGGTTGATCCCCTTATAATATCTACAGAGAGTTCTAAGTCTTTACGACTGACGAATGGAAAGTTCTAAGTCTTATGATTGAAGACCAGTTCTTGATTTAACAACCCTCAATTTACTATTATGAACAGTTGTTGATATCTTCTGTTAAGCTATTCATCCCTCTGAATCAGAGAAGTGTGAGTTCTCTTATGTGTTATGTGTTACACTTGTTGAGCTATCTTATGCTAATTCTTGCAAATATGTTTCATTTGCAATTAAGGAAGTATTACCAGAAGAGTCTGACAGTAGAATGGAAAAGTTAAAGAAGAGTAGATAATTGGTCTTCTTTATTTGTAATAGAACTTAAAGTCACTGTTCTAAAAATCCTTGCCTAGTCCCCGCCTAGGCGCTAGGCCCCCCATGGCGTCCCGCCTAGGCCCCTCTGGCGCCTCACCCAATCCATATCTTGATATATTTATTTTTCTAATGATTTACCATATTCATAATGCACATTGTAGCATATCAAATCACAATAAGAAAGTGAACAATATTAAGTCAAAATGGATAATTTTATTATAGATGTAACTTTTTGAACTTGTACCAACTTCAAATTATATAAATAATGATACATTTGTAATATTTAGTTTAATTCAATATAATTCTTAAATTTATATTTAGTTTTTTAAGTTTTAATATTAAATTGAATTTTAAATTTTATTATTTAATAGTTATCTTGTTTATGAATAAAACTAATACGTTAAAGATATGTTTGAACTTTGAACAATTGCATGCATGTATTTGAACTTTGACATTGACAATATGGATATGTGTTAGAACTTTAAGCAAAGGCCTTTATTATCTTTATTATAGATTGTTTTACTTTATATTATTGTTTTGTTTGGATAAATGTAAGATAAAATATTAAAATTGGCTTAAAATAAAAAATTATGCCCAGGCCGCCTAGACGCTAGGCCCCTCGGCTGCCCGCCTCCCGCCTAACACCTTTTAGAACATTGCTTAAAGTTGTAATAACTTTAGAGATTTGATTAAAAGAGTTGAGAATTATTATAAAAATGTATAGTGTACTTTACATTTAAGCTAGTAGATGTAGAAGTCATTTAACTGCTAGATTAACAGTATTGACAATGTCTAGAAAGTTCTGTCGAAGAAAAGGGTTGTCTAATTGAGCACCGCTTTAACGAAAAGTTCCATCTTTCCTGAGAACTGACTGGTTGCTAATATTGAAAGACTAGGATAGATAAATGGTGATGAAGTTGAGAAGGGTTTAGTGTTGGATTGAACTTATAGAATACTCAAGAGGAAGTATAGTTGGAGGAGTTGCATATTTAATGCATTAGAATAAGTTGTAATTTTTATGACTTTGAGATGTAACCGAAATTTGTAAAGTTTACGATTCTGGAATAAAGAGTATGATGTTAAATTTTTAATGAAATGAGTTTTTACCAAGTATAATATTAGTGAATATTAAAGAGAGATGTTGCGATCCAAGAATGGAGGTAAAGAATTGATGATTAGTTAAACCAATAGAATTATTGGTAGATTTAATATATGAAGTTGTATCGTCAGCACCAGATTAAGTTTGAAGGAGACCCGGATTTGGGAACGTGACACTATATCACAAACTATGGTACAACAATGCTTATAAATTATAGCCAAATGGTTACTTAGTTTTTAGAGCATTATATTGCATTTCATTTCGAGGAACGTTACGCTTTGTTTTCAACAATTTGACTTCCCTTTACTTATTTGTACAACTAAAGTTCCTACAGCTGATAGTAAAAGTTGAAAATTTCAGATTACCTATGATTTTGATTTTGTAATCTCAAGATTTCAACTTAACAATATTATTTGTAAAGTGATAAATTCAATATGTGATGTTGTGTACTTGAAGCACTTCCATTAGCGTCCTTAAACTGGTTCCTTAAAAATATTGTTCAACTGGCTGGGATTAGATATTTTGAACAGAAAAACTGATGTGTGCATGAGCATGTTCTCACCCAACCACATACGTGTACACAAGCAAATGGGATTGTACATTTACAAACTCAGGTAGTTGAAACTAGCACTGTTTAATACACAGTTATTTCTTTCCGTAGACGGAAGCGGCAGTCCTAGTGTGTGTTTGAAGGAGTATTGTGTGTTATGAATCTCAAAAATGCCCAACACTACCCCCTTGGATAGAAAATCCCACTTTGAGTGGTATACTCATTCGGTGAGAATATTGATTCCCTCATATTTTAATAACCAAACAAAGGAATAGCTAGACCTGATAAAAAATAGGTTTGGGTTGGTTTTGGGTTACATAAAATAGGTTTGGGTTGATTTTGGAATCAAAACCATATTACATATATTTAATATGGGTTGTGGTTTGGATTTAAATGGTTATGAATCAAATCCAAATCGACCTATTTTTCAAATTATAGTTTCACTAAAATCTTAATTTCTGTTATACTAAAAGAGTCTTATTTTAATTTTTTAGACCCAAGTTTAAAACTAAAAATTTTAATTGATGTTACTAATTTAAGTATTAAAAACACTAATTTTGTGATTATAGGCATTTTCAAAAAAAAATTACATTAATAATTATTATGTTAATTTAAATTAATGAAATTATTGAGAATTTTATTACAATAATCAGTAAATATTATTTTTTTAGAGTGTATATATAATCAGTAAATATTATTTTTTGGGTGATGGGGAGTGGGGGTAGGTGAGGCGGGGGATGTATACATATTCAATAAATAATATTTTTTTGGGGGGGGATGGGGGGTGTCTACGTTTATCGTCGGTCAAGACCAAAACTTAACATTAACTTATTTTCGCAGCTGAAGATATTACATTACGTGGACACCGGAGTAATAAAAAGTAAGTCCTGATGTTAGAATGAAAATAATACTATTTCGATTTTCGTCCGTCCTGAAAAACTAGTTTAATTTTATTTTTTTAATTAAGTTGATCATTTTTACAATTAAAATTTATGTTTTTATATAAATATAAGTGAAAAAATTATAACCATAAAAAATATATTAAATTAATTATTACCTACAATTTTCAACTAATTAATTTTTTTCCAAATTAATTTAAGAAAAAAAAATGCACAACTTAATTACCAGTAGTTGGGGTGGGGGTGGGAGTGGGGGTGGGGGTGGGGGAAATTAAATTAAATTATATAATATATTATAAAACAATTTATGGAGAGAGAGAAAATTAAATTCGTTATACTAAAAGTGTTAACTTTATTATGGATTAATTCCATAATTAGTGAAATGGTTTTTATACATAATTACAAATGTATAAATTACAAAAGTATGTAATATGTATAATGTATATGTTTTATACAAGAATGAAGTGTAATAATGCATACATGTTGACGTATTAGCTCTACAAAGTGCAAAAAACTATTATAGACTAATATGGGTCAAAATTAGTTAAACTAGATCTAACCCATATTTGTAATAATAATATGGGTCCAAAACCAAACCAAACCATCACCTAAAAACTAGTTAATCAACTCAATAGATCCAAGTGGTTTTGATTAACTATATGGTTTTCAACTTAAATTGTCAGGTCTACGAATAGCCATTCCCATGAGAATGATCATTCCATTCCAGACTCTATTCCCCCAGAGTTCAAAGTCGCGGTACTTGAATACAGTGTTCTAAAAATCCCCGGTCCGCCTAGGCGCTAGACAAATTAGGTGGGGCCTAGGCGGGCTCTACGCGAAGAGTTTTTTTATTTTAATAACTACCCAAACCAGATCTTGATATATTTAATTTTCTAATGATTTACCATATTCATAATGCAGGTTGTAGCATATCAAATCACAACAAAAAGTGAACAATATAAGTCAAAATGGATAATTTTATTATAGCAATAATTTTTTGAACTTGTACCAACTTCAAATTATATAAATAATGATACATTTGTAATATTTAGTTTAATTCAATATAATTCTTAAATTTATAATTAGTTTCATAAGATTTAATATTGAATTGAATTCTTGAAATTTTAAATTATATTATTTAATAACAATCTTGTTCATAAATAAAACTAATACATGAATAAAACTAATACGTTAAAGATATGTTTGAACTTTCAACAATTGCATGTTTGTGTTTGAACTTTGACATTGGCAATATGGATGTGTTTGAACTTTAAGCAAAGGCCTTTATTATCTTTATTATAGATTATTTTGCTTTATATTATTGTTTTATTTGGATAAATGTAAGATAAAATATTAAAATTGGCTTAAAATAAAAAATCTCGCCTAGTCCCCGCCCAAGCCCCCGGCCGTCCGCCTCCCGCCTCCCGCCTAGCGCCTTTTTGACCATTGCTTGGATACATAATCGGATAACAGTATAAGTATAGGATGATACGCCATAAAAACTATATATTTAAATACATGTCATTTAATACATAGTGGAAGGAGCCCGGACTCTGAGCGTGTGCCTGTTGAAGAATGAGTTGGTGAGAATGCTAAGTTGAAATTTTTATTGATATTGCAACATTATACAAGTCATACGATACCTAACATTCGGACTTGTTAGACTATAATTTTGTTGGTGAAAAATTGTAAATTCTTTTTATTTCTTGCATATACGATTATCAGATGATACATAGTGTTGCTGATACTGATACGTATCGTCCGATACTATGAACCCTGATTCCCCCAACTAAACAGGCCATTAGTGAACGAGAAAGAGAATACTTTAACAGAGGAACTAAAGAGGAAAAAAGCACAAGCAATGATAATGCACTAGGCCAAAATTAAAATTAAAATAAATAAAAATTGAATAATTAGTTAAAGAGTTTACCTTGGGTGATGGCTGCTAAGTAAGCTTTCCATTAACTTGTCAGCAGAGAAGCTTCTATGAGGAAGAGAAAGAGTCTTCTTTGGACAATTGTCATCATCAGTGTACGTATTTGGTATTGTTACATGTTTATTCTCTTGGCCCAGCTCAGGCAAAGTATCAGAGTTTCCATCATCATCAAAATCAAATAGATGTAACATTTCTTCTTTAGAAATGGTCCTATGAACTTGTTGCCTGTCAACTACCCTTGCAGCAAGGCTTTCCTTCGTCACCTGATTGAACCAGCCTCTTCAGAAAAAAATTACATAGAACAAGAGATCAAGTAGTTATATGATTAGCCATTACCTGGCGCTTATAAATTTTTTCCTCCATTGTACCATGTGCCATCAATCTGTACGCATACACTGGCTTTGTTTGTCCATACCTGAAATAATTTGCAGTATTTTGATTTGACATATAACATATATAAAGATGGAACAGGCTTACGTTCAAACAAATTTTATGCGTCAAACCTCCAAACCCGATATATAGCCTGAAGATCGTGTGTTGGGTTCCAAGAGCCGTCGACAATAATTACACGATTAGCAGCTTGGAGATTGATTCCAAGAGATCCAGCTCTAGTTGATATTAAAGTGCATTTAACCCTCTTATTTGAGGATTCATTGAACCTGTCAACCAACCTTTGCCTTTCAGAGCCCTCAGTTCTTCCATCTAGTCTGTTGTGCAGATGAAATGAGATAAGATGACAAATCTAACTTCCAAAATCAAGGAAAACGTTTATATGATATATCTACCCTTTCTTTCAATGCAATCAAAAATAAACTTTATAACATTATATTAGAATCATGAAAGACTAGATGTACTAAATAAAAACAGCTCCATGAAAAAACCAATCATCTTTATGATGCAGCCCAACTTTGTTAGTAGCACATTATTCTGAAATCCACTTATTGCTAAGAAGAACATTTCTTGAGGGCTTTGGTCATATATTTATTCTAAAATATTTTCGGCAGATTGGATGTCTAGATGATCAGTATTTGAAAATCTGGATCTGTAATAAATGTCTAGACTTTTCACTAGAATCCTAGGAACTGTAAGTTCATTTAGGATACGTTTGGTAAAAGTTTATGTGCTTCCAGTTTTTGTTTTCATATGTTTCCGTTTTCACTTGTTCCAACTATTGTTCTCACTAGTGGAAGCAGAAGTCAGGAATGCTGTTTAGTATCCATGTGATGCCATAAATAAATGAAAATATAAAATTTACAAAATTGTGTTGTACAATGAAATTGTTGCTACTTCATTTCGTACGGTTAATTTTTTTTAAATGTCATATTTTAATTAGTATAATTTAATAAATTCATAAGTTTATATAAATTTAAATATTAATTAACCTAGGTTTTAACATATACACCTTTTATTAAAAGCCACTTATACTCGCTGATAGTTCTTTAAATTTAATACAATGGCACACCCAAAAAGTTGATACAGTTTGTCAATATGAGACACAACATAGTCCCATCAAATGAAACCAACTAAATCTCACACTACAACCCATCTCAAGCAAAACGTAACAAATTTAAAAAAAATAAAACATATGTCAATATGTTATTTAAGAATTTAAAATCAAAAGCATTCTCAGAATATAGCATAAGCATATATGGTATTTCAAAATAAATTTATTTGTGTGTTTGTGTTTGTGTTTATATAATATCTAAAAGAAAGAAAGTTAATTTAATAGTTTAAAGATAAAGTTAGGTGATGTTATGTTAAGATGAGGAGACAAGTCTAGGGTTTAGGGACAGCTGTGAGAAAGCAGTTTTGGGTTGATACAATTTAGTTAGTGATATTTTTAAAAATCAGAGATTGATTTTTTATTTTTTTTAATTCAGTGCACGGGAAGTATTGTATTGCCTATAAATATTTAAGAATACTATTAACAAAATCATACTTCTATTGATTAATAAAAAATATACCTTCGCTAGGAATTTTCCCTATCAGCCTTTCAGCATGGCTTGGCAGACTAGACTCCCCTACATTACACATTCCCTCCAATTTCATCCGATATACAATATTTCTATAGTTTTAGATGGTACAATTGATATCCAAACCGGTCAATTAATTTAAATATCGAGTACAATTGTTCCAAAAACGAAAGTACTCCGACACTTTTCCGCTACTTGATGAACGTATGGATTTTTCATTAAAGTTCTAATTGTTGAAATTCTTTTAAACTTTTAACGCGTGAAAATATTTTTTAATGATTCTAATTTTTAGTAGGATCGGTCTTAATATCATCAATTATCTATTAACATATTTTGATCATTATAAACAAAATTATTAAGATTAAATAAATGGTGTATTGGCTGCAATAGAGGGGGAGTCAAATCCTCCTGTTTCACTTTATATGCCAGAAGGAACTTGGGTCATTGTAGACACTCGAAATTTTGATTTCTTTGGACTAATCCTGCAGGAGGGCAAAAGCGTCATTTTACTTCGGAGACAATCCCGAGTTAGAGCAAAAGCACCATTTCACCCCGGCAACAACCTCGAGGAGAGATCAAGGTGCAATGATGCACAGACACGACGCGAACCGAATGAGGACCTCAACTTTCACCGGACCGGGACCTAAAGGCACGAACTTCGAGACAGCAGAACCCGTGCGGGCCCAGGCCCAGTGTACTGCTCCAGCCTGGTGTACCTGCTCCATCCAGGGGCATGGAGTTCATAATCAGAAAGATAAGAAGAAGCTAAAAAGAAACTAGAGAGAGGCTCTGATCTTCACCATTTTCTTCATATTTCTACTTCTTTTAAGCTTAGATCTTGTATACTTTGAGTGTCTTGACTGATATAAGTTGAATCCAAGCCAAAAGAAGCTGGTTCGCGCGTCATTTTAGCCACTTTCTTTGTAAATGTTGTTATAAATACTATATCTATGTAGATATAGCAGTTTCTACCGGTTAAATTTGTTGTTTTACATATATTGTGTATTGGGAGGTAGACACCGAGTTTCTACTTGTTAAATTATGCATATTTAGTTGTAAATCAAGTTATTTGACTAGATCTACATAGATCTTGCCAAATATAGCATTTTGAGCTGTTATGAAACATGATACTCTAACCCGTATGCTAGATTGGATTAAATCTATGGTAGAACCCATAGATCTGTTTTTGGTTAGTCCCAGTCACTCCGTAGAGCCCTAGAAATCAACCGATGGCTCGATATGGGGATTTCAACCGATGAAATCACCTAATATCAAGTCTAAAACTAGATCTGTATCTAGAGGTGAGAAGGTCCTAATGGCTCGATATGGGGATTTCAACCGATGAAATCACCTAATATCAAGTCTAAGATATTGTATATACATATTCAAGTATAATAATTTGAGCCTAGGAATCTTGGTGTCGAGATCTAATAATCGGATCTTGACTTGATTTCCATTATGGACTTTTCCTTTGCGATGTAATGTTTAAATAATGCGATATCATTATACATGATATTATGTAATTATTAAATCTTAAAAATGAGTTCAAGGGGTTAGTCCCGAGAAGTCGGATTTAAGATCCCGTGATAGTGAAAAATTGTATTTGTGGGTGTTCGGATTCATCGAGATGGCTTTCATGCCCGATTATGATCCGACCCTTTTTAGCGCTTTATTGCATGCATTTTCACCCAAAACGATTTTCCAATAAAACCACAAAGAGCTTTCATGAAGAATAAAGCGATTCGGGTAGATCACCTAATAAACATAAAGATAATAAAAGGAAGTATCAAAGTCCTCAATTCCTAGTCGAGCGAAGGATTTGAAAAACCCCTTTTTCCCAAATTATCATTTCAATTTCTATATCATGTTTAAAATGAATTTTTTGTTATATCAAATCCTTCGTACCTAGGTGCAAAAGAGGTACAACACTACTTTCCATAACTCACAATAAGGCTTAGAAAAAATTAAATAATAAAAGCACACACACGCGCACACACTTTATGCATAGGAACAATAAGATGCTAGAAGAGCAAGAAGAAGCGTGGAGGATTTTGTGTCAAGTTGAGTGCTTTTCACTAAGTCGAGGGTGCCTAAAGGGTAGTTTGTTTAATCTTGAATATCATCCGAATGGTCAATCGAATCAAGGATGAGACATGAAGTGTTTGTTTTGAAAAAATAGTGGAGGAATTCGAATGAGTTATTAGATATGAACCGATCAGATGATTAAGAATAATGAAATTAAATGGCTAAGTAAGTTGTTTGGGTGCTAGGAAGGCTTTTTTTTGGGTGGAGGATAGAATAAGCAATTTGAATAAAGTAAAAAAAATTTAAAAAATTATAAAATTATAAAAAAATATTAACTATTATATTAAGTAATATTAAATAAATTTACAACAACTTTGAATTTTTTCAGAGGGGTAAAATAATAAAATTTTGTCATTCATATGTTTCAGACATGTTAATTTTCAAACAACTTTTTTCATTCAAATTCATTCAGTTTTTATCAAACACCCCCTAACACCTTCCCTTGTTTAGTTTAAGCCACACACACACACACACTTTATGCGTAGAAAATCGATAAAATCGTGATAGTGTTTTCCGCGGAAGTCAGCTCTCTAATTCTCTGAAACTTCGAATGCTTTTTTGGATCAATGCTATGGAGTCGCATATTGGGTCATATTGCGAAAACTTTCAAATCCGGATGAGTTGCTACATCCATTTAAACCTTACCAACTGGCGACTCTGTTTCATACGGTCCAATCATCAACATCAATAAAATCAAACTTTGGTAAAATAAATCGACTAAATGTCAGTCTTTTCCTAAAACTTCACCCTTTAATCAAATCAATCGACATATCGAAATAGAAAGGGTAAAAACAAATCAAAAAGAAGAAAAAGAAAAAACAAAACCACTAAACGAATTTTTCCCGACGTCGACAGTCATTTTATTAAATTCAGAGAAGATGTCGAGGCATTGAATAAAAAAGCAATCTAGAGTGCCAATAATTACATTATTCGAAAGGCAATTTCTAATGACAAGCTGAGGTCTGTAGTGGACAAGGTATATCTGTTAATTATAATGATATGTTTTTAACATATTCTCATTAAAATAGAAAAACCTTCGACATGTCTACCAAATTCAAGGAGGCTACTAATTGGATGAATATTGGATTAATTTTTGATTGGTGAGAGATATTGCAAGGATTCTTACAACTGTAGCTTTGGATCATTCTATATATATAAATATATATATGGCTACATAGCACTTCTGTCCCTCCAAGTTGCCACTCACTTTTAAAGTCATCCTTAAAGTTCATTTTTTGTCAGTTAGGTGTGACATTTTTTAACGTTTTTGTCCCTTTTACCTGATTTGACTGTAACCCGACCCATTTATCTTCTACCTGATTCAACATTCTTTGTACTTCTGCACCTCTAAGTTACTTGATTTTATTTTTATTTTCAAAAAAAAACTTTATTTTAAAAAAATAGAAAATTTTATTTTTGTAAAAAAATAAGTTTCATAAAATATATATTCAAAAAAACTTTATTTCCATAAAAAAAAATAACTTTTTAAAAAAATGAGTAAAGTTTAATAAAATATAGACTTAAAAGGTAAAAAAAAAAAATTAAATTAAATTTTAAAAAATATTTATTTTGAAATGAGTAAAGTTTCATAAAATATAGTCAAAAATAAAAACATATTTTCTTAAAAAAAGAATTTTTATTTTTAATAAATTAGTAAAGTTTCATAAAATATAGATTCAAAAATAAAATAAATAATAAAACTATATTTTCAAAAAAAATAAAGTTTTTATTTTTAATAAATGAATAAAGTTTAATAAAATATAGATTCAAAAAAATAAAATTTATTATTAGAAAAACGAAAAAAATTAATTTTTAAAAAAAAATGAATAAAGTTTTATAAAATATAGATTAGAAAAAAAATAAAACTTTATTTTTAGAAAAAAAATAGAATTTTTATTTTTTAAAAAATGAGTAAAGATTCATAAAATATAGATTCAAAAAATAAAACTTTATTTTCAAAAAAAAAGACTTTTTTAAATGTAAATTTTATAAAATATATAAATTTTATTTTCAAAAAAATAAATAAAGTTTAATAAAATATAGATTCAAAAAATAAATATAATTTTTTTATTTTTCAAAAGATATGTAAATTTATTTTACTAAATTTTACTCATTTACTTTATTTACATTTTTTTAATCATTTATTTTACATTTTTTATTTTAAACTTTTTTTGAATCTATAATTTATGAAACTTTACTTATTTTTTTTAAAAAATAAAAATTTCAATCTTTTTCGAAAAATTAAATTTTATTTTTTGTTTATTTTTTGAATCATATTTTATTAAACTTTACTCATTTTTTGAAATATAAAATGATTTATTTTGAAAATATAATTTTATTTCCTTGTTTTCTTTTCTTAAATCTATATGTTATGAAACTATACTCTATTTTTTAAAAAAAATCTATTTTTTCAAGAAATAAATTTATTTTTTGTTATATTTTTTAATCTATATTTCATGAAAATTTATTCATTTTAAAAAAATATTATTTTTCTAAAATATAGTTTTATTTTTTTGTTCATTTTTTTTTTTTGGAATCTATATTTTATGAAATTTTATTCATTTTTTTTAAAAAAATTATTTCTTCTTAAAATAAAGTTTTATTTTTTTGAATATATATTTTTTAAAACTTTACTCATTTTTTGAAAGAACTTATTTTTTAATTTTTTTTCTAAAAAAAAAAAAAAAAATTGATAACTTAGAGGGTAGAAGTGCAAAAAAGTCGAATGGGGTAAAAGATAAATGGGCCTGCCTGTCAAGATTACAGTTACAACGAAATCAGGTAAAACAAACAGATACACTAAAAAATGTCACTTTAAGAACCTAACTGACGAAAAATAAACTTTAAAGACGACTTTAAAAGTGAGTGACAACTTGGAGGGACAATATATATATATATATATATATATATATATATATATTGTAGAGGTCTCACATCAGGCAACTAAAACCTAGAGACTCAATATAACTTGAAATGCTACTCCACTCGTAGTAGTTAATTGGTTTTGAGTTGGATGTTTCACTAAGGCAGTCATTAGCATTGCAAATGATCCGGTACAACATGACAAAACGAAACACGTTGAGATTGACAGACATTTCATCAAATAGAAGTTGACAAATGGTCTCATTTGTATCACTTTCGTTATGATGGAACATCAATTGGCCGACATATTGACTAAAGGATCGAGTGCAAAAATATTTCATCTGTTATATGTCAAGTTGGGCATGCAGAATATAGAATGTAAATAGAATATTCTCAGGATAACTATAGTTGTAGCTAGATTATAGGGATTGATTGTAATAACTTAATTGTAGGGATTAGCTTAATTGTAGGGATTGTAATAGCTTGATTGTAGGAATTGTTATAACCTATTTATTAGCACTACAAATAGAGAAAACTAATGAAAAGGAATTAACCTCTCATTCACAAATTTTATATCATTTCTTTCTACCCTAATATGTGTTCTACATATACATATATTATAGTTGTCAAGGCCCGTGATGTGGTCGCATTCGACCGCCAAAGACGAGTAGGAGATAAGCGTCGGCCATGGCGTCCAAACTGTGACGAGTCGTTAACAATGTAAAATTTATACATTTGTTTATTTTACTTAAAAGTATATTAAACAATAAAATTTTATATATATTAAACTAAAAACATAATAACTAACACTATGTAATACAGCTAAAAACACACTTATTTTAATGCTTCACAAATTAAAAAATAAAACAATTGACATTGAAAACTAATAGAACAAATCAACAAACATAGAAAATAAAGAATCAACCAAGTCAACAACCATCACATATTACAAGTCTAATAAGTACTAAAATCACACCACAAATCAAGACCATAGGTTATGACGAGTCATGGGTGCAAAATGACTTGATTACTTAACTTGGGCAGCTCAGCGTCCAAGGCGTTGCCTTTTCCTTATCTAGCGCCAGGACGCCTAGTCCTCGCCTAAGCAACGTCATGACAACTATGACATATATATATATATATACATATATATATTTTGTCCCGGCCCCAAAAATTCCTAAACCAACTGTGCGAGCTTAGACCAACTACGTGTGAGTGTTGCTAAGTAAGCCTTGCTCGCCAAGAGGACACAAAGAGAACTAAGAAAGCTCAACAAGAAGAACACTTATAAGTAAAGAGGCATTGTATTCACAAGAGAGCTTTAGACACTGCTTGAGTTCTTGGATGGTTTGGCCAAATGAAGACCTCCCCTATTTATGCAAGTGTTCATCTAGAGTAATCTATACAAAGTTATAAATATTTACAGGCTCCTACATATTTCTACTACATTCTAGAGTATTCTAGCATATTAAGGAATACAAGAGAAAAGTGTGAAATATTATAGAGGTTCCCCTACGCAAGCATTCTAATAAGCGTGAAGTAAACATCTTGTGTGACATAACCTCGGGATAATCAGCCCTTTTCAAGCAAGTTGTGGCATTCTCCCCCACATAAGCCGTCAACGTCCTCGTCGAGTCGTCGTGGAGAGCCTTGATCTTTTCTTCAAATTGCCATAAAATCTCCCTTGGCTCCCAACTAGCCTCAGTCTCTGACAATCCTTTCCATTTCACCAAGTACTCGTGACTCGAAGGGTGATGCTTCTTCCTTATGATATGATCCACCATGATGTACTCCGACTCCTTGTCAAATAAAGTAGTAACAACCGGTGGAGCACAAATAGATTAACCGTGCTTGGGGTCTTCCTCGTCCAAGTGATGAGGCTTGAAACAACTCATGTGGAAGACCGGAAGAAGTTTAAGCTTGGGTGGCAGCTCCACCTATAAAACACCACTGGTAACTTCTGGACGGACTGTAAATTTGCGGGTGTCGAAAGTGGTTGAACGAATCTAGGTGTCGGACACGTGAAATCAAAAAATAGAGGATACTGATTGAATATGGATCCAAATTTGGACACGGTAAAAGTGTGGATACCAGTATGTTATGATTTTTAACAATAATGTTTCAAATTATGTCACCAAGTTTTTTTTTGCTCTAGGGATTTTGTAATTGAAGAGCAAAATATAAAGAAACAAAAGTTAAAATGGCTAATAATGAAAAAAAAAACAAAAACTGTGGACCGAGTGTTAAAGTATGATATGTAGTTTTCTAGAGGTTATTTTGAACTTTCAAAAAATTTGAGGGACTAAATTAAAAAAAATTAAAAACTGTAAAGTACCTAATTGTAATTTTCCCTGGAAATTTTAAATCTCAGATCTACAATCTCATCTCACTCTCTCTTTTTTCTATCTCATCTCACTCTCTTCTTTTTCTCACAGACGCGCTCACGGCTCTTCTTCTTCCTCATGGCTCTTCTTCTTCCTCCTCTCTCGCGTCTCTTCTTCTTCCTCTCTCGCGTCTCTTCTTCCTCCTCTCTCGCGTCTCTTTTTCCCTAACTTGTTCTTTTGGTAGTATCCAGATTTTATGTGGTCGAATCCCATACGAATCCCAGACCAGATTGTCGAAATGATGATTTCAAAGAGTGAACTCCACCAAAAATGACGAGTTTGATTATATAGATATAAAATGTTGGTAAGCAACACAGAAAACACCTTGCCAACATGGGAATGGTCCCTCATATTGCCCAAGCAACCTCAGGTTTGATTTTGTTGAGTACACTATTGTTTTGCCCATGTAACCTCTTTTGTTGCTTTCGTTCATAGGGAAAGATTCAACTTCAAGAGTACTAAGTCTCCAATATTGTACTCCACGTGCCTCCTCTTCTTGTCAGCCCATTTCTTCATTTTTTTTGGTAGCCTTATCAAGGTAAGATTGGGCAGTGTCAACTTGCTCATGCCATGACTTAGCCGCTTTGAACCGCCAAGCACCTCCCTTGGTACCTCATCACCAAGGTTTGAGGAGTTGATGGCCAGTTGCCAACTTAAAAGGGCTCTTGTTGGTAGACTTGCTCCGCTTCAGATTATAGAATTGAGCAACATAAAGCAAATTTTCCCAATCCCTTTGGTTGGCACTAACAAAGTGCCTCGAGTAAAGATCCAACAAAACAATCGCGCACTCAATTTGCCCATTAGTTTGAGGATAAGCTCGTACAAAAGTGCAAATCAGACCCCATGATTTTGAAGAGATCTCCATCCAAAACTTGCCCATGAACCGAGGATCACGATCGCTCACAATAGTCTTAGGAAAGCCACAATATTTCACCATGCCCTTGAAGAAGGAACGGGTTGCCTCTTCTGCCGTACAATCTTTTGGAGCAACTATGAACATGCAATACTTAGAAAATCAGTCAATAACGAACATAATGCTCCCAAAACCATCCAAAGTAAAGAACCAAAATGAAATCCATGCAAACATTATCCCATGGTCGTTCCGCTATAGGTAAAGGCTCCAAAAGTCCCCCGGGTGCTTGGTTATCTACCTTGTCCTATTGACACACAAAGCTTGTTTTCATGTGCAACTCCACCTCATCTCGCATGAGACCAATAGTAGCTTGCCTCCAACAAGGCTCGGGTTCGCCTTTGGCCTAGATGACCAGCCCACTTAGTGTCATGGCACCTTCTGACACTCCGCCGTAGTTTTTCCCACTTTGGAACATAGATCCATCGCCCCTTGGTTAGGAGTAAGCCATCATCCACAAAAAATTACTTTTTCTTCCCCTCCTTGGCAATTCCCATTAGTTTCTTGGGAGGTTCATGTATCATACCCTCTCTAATGAGGTAAAACAACTCCATGTGCACCTTGGAGATAGCCGCCAACTCTGCCTTGCGGCTTAGTGCGTCATCCACAAAATTAGGCTTCTTGGGTTTGGGCTCAAGCACATAATCAAACTCACCCGAGAAACCTTGCCACCTAACTTGCTTAGGACTCAATTTCTTTG
The DNA here is from genome assembly GCA_020205615.1 of Panax quinquefolius. Taxonomy (NCBI): domain Eukaryota; kingdom Viridiplantae; phylum Streptophyta; class Magnoliopsida; order Apiales; family Araliaceae; genus Panax; species Panax quinquefolius. The sequence continues at coordinate 73,674,458 of CM035173.1, read as the reverse complement.
GAGATTGAAAATAAACTTGTAACAATGTATAGTCCAAACGTACCACAAATTACAACCAAAGAAAGTAGTGCCTCCACGTGCAAAGGCAATGTACAACCGTTGTCATCTCCTTCTCTTTGGACTATGTAACACCTCTCTGTATCATTGAGCTTCCGGCTCTCATAGGCTAAAGGATGCCCCTCTTGCATCAAGACCCCCCCAATGGCAAAGTCTAAAGCTTCCGTGTGAACTTCAAACACCTTGACACAATCCGGCAATTCCAACACCGGCTCCTCCACGATAGCTTTCTTTAGCCCTTCGAAAGCTTGTTGGCATTGTGTGGTCCACACCCATGGTTTGTTTTTCTTGAGCAAATCAGTTAGTGGGGCTACCCTTGCTTAATACCCCACGATTAAACGCCGATAGTAGTTGACAAGCCTAAGGAAAGATCTTAGCTCCGCCTCTTTGATAGGGGGCTCCCATTCCTCTATAGCTTTCACCTTGTTGTCCATCATAAGTTTTCCTCCCTTGATCACATGGCCCAAAAAGTGCACCTCCTCCTTAACAAATGAATATTTCTCCCGCTTGACATAGAGTTCTTTCTCCTTGAGAACCTTGAAAACAGTCTGTAGGTGCTCAATGTGCTCCTCCAAAATGTTGCTATAGATGACGATGTCGTCCAAGTATACCACTACGAACTGATCCAAGTAAGGATGGAGAATCTTGTTCATGAGAGTGCAAAACGTGGCTGGTGCATTCATCAAGCCAAAAGGCATCACAAGGAGCTCGAATGCGCCATAACGGTTGACACAAGTGACCCGCATCCCCTTTAGCTATCCGAACCTGATAGTACCCGGACCTCAAGTCAAGCTTCATATAGTACTTTGCCTTGCCAAGTTGATCAAACAAGTCAGCAATAAGAGGAATAGGATACTTATTTTTAATGGTTACCTTGTTTAGAGCCCAGTAATCAATCCATAGGGGTTGAGACCCATTCACCTTCATTTGGAACAATACCGGAAAACCAAAAGGCAATTTGGACGGCTGAATGAAGCCAATATCTAGCAACTCCTTCAATTGCCTCCTTAGTTATTCGCTCTGGAGGTGACATCCGATAAGGCGCCTTGGCAGCCAGCTTGGCTCCTGGTTCCAATTTGATTTGATGATCCACCACACGCCTTGGTGGAAGTTTCTTGGACAGCTTGGGCAGCATCACATCATTGAATTCCTCAACCACATCTTTGCTCTTTGGGGGCAGAGCATCATTATCTCCCCCTCCTTCCTCAACTTCCTTAAGGGCAGCCAACCACGTTTCCTTCCCCTTCTTGACTCCTTTCTCCACTTGCATTCTAATTTACTGAACAAATGTTTAAATGGTGGAGACTAGAGATATCAGAGGAAAGGAAGGAAGCCTCACTCTTCAAGCCAGCAGCTTTGCTAAGCATCTTCTGCCAATTGTCAAGCAGTGACTACTTTCCAAGAAAGGGGGGAGATTGAGATAGGACGAAAAAAGGGTATTCCCAGGGAAATCGCCGTATTCTTAGGTGTTCTTCGACTCTGGCCTTCGTGATTATTCTTGCATTGAGGGCCACAATTAATGGTTTGGATACCGAATCAATTAAGATACTCAAAAAAGAGTTTGATCCTGGCTCAGAAGGAACACTAGTTGTATGCTTAACACATGCAAGTCAAACGTTGTTTTTGGAAGAGGAGCATAGCACCCAAGTTTGACGGGTTCTCCTTGGTAGGGTTTGCCAAACCACAAAGTTCTCTTCCAATATCATCACCATATCCAACCACGACATAAAATGCTTAAGGAAGTTCATACCTAGCACGATGTTGAAGTCGTCCATAGGTGACACCAAAAGTCCACCTTCCCACGCCAAGTGCCAAGTTGTAGCTCCACACCATGAGCCACTCCACGAATAGGTTTGGCTAGGGCATTCACCATTTTTAACCAGCCCTTAGATTCTGCCACCTTGGATCCTAGTCTTCGCGCCTCCACTGGACTCGCAAAGTTATGAGACGCACACGTGTCAACCATGAGTTGGGTGGTCTTCGCATTGATGTGGCCCTCCACATGCATAAAGCTTCTATCACCCTCCTAGTGAGTATTTGGCTTGCCTTTTAGTACATTGAGAAGTTTGACATAACCCATGGTAGCCTCCACACCTTCATCTTGTTGCTCAAACATAGAGTCAAGTGCCTTTCGTTTTGGGCAATCCATCGCCCAATGAGGACCGGCACAAAGCCACAAAGGAAGCCCCCCTCCCGTGGCTTCAAGTGCTTGCCTTAGTTTCCTTCATGTCCTTGCTACCCTCCTTTTCTCAGCATGGGAGTGCGACTTGTTTGACCCATCCTTAGCTCCCCACCTTTAGCATGCCATGGTTTATTGTCCATATGTTTTGATGTCTCGCCCTTGTGCTTGGAACTTTTGCCCTTCTCACTAGAGCGATACTCCTCCACCTTATGTAGTTTCAACTCTTAGCCAGCCCAAGGTTTGAGTCCATCTATAAAATTAAAGTGAAAATCCTCCTCATTCATGTTCGTTATTTGGAGCATGAGATTGGAGAAAGTCTTGACAGAGTCTTGGATGGAACCATCATGCTTGAGCTTCTTCATTTTCTTTCGGGCATAACGGCTGACATTCTCGCGATAGAATTGCTTCATGAGTTCAGCCTTGAGAGTATCTCAAGAATCAATGGTGCGCGTCCCCTTCTCCATCTCTGCATACTTTCTACGCCACCATACCATAGCAAGAGAGAAGTGGTGTTTACCTTGGCTTGGTCCTCCAAGTTTAGGACAGCAAAGTAACACTCCATATGCCATAGGAAGTTGTCAATCACGTTGGCAAGACATCATACTCCTTAGATTTAGGCACATCCTTGACCCGTGGAGTCTCCTTTGCATGGTGGTGTGTGTCAATAGCCCCATTTGTCGGGGCGCTTGCAAAAGCCCAATCTGCCTTGGTCTCTTCCATGGCAGCCTTCATGACATTCACCTCGCCCCGAATGTTTGACAATGCCTCCAAGATCTTATAGATTGGAAGGACATTCTCACGCATCCAATCATTGCTAGCAACGGTAATGGCCTCGAGCATTTGATAGTGGTGCTTCTCAAGCTTTTCATCGACCATTTACATGGATTCCTCCATACCATGCTCTAGCCAATAAAGCCGCTCCTTGACATCCGCCATAGCAACTTTCGACCCTTGTGACACGTGCTTCTAGCCCAGCCATAGCATCATGCGACTTCGCACCTCTTTTCTCCTTCTAGGGGTTAATGCTTTCATCACGACCCTTTAGTTGCTCCTCGATCATGTTCAACATGGTGTCAAGTAACTACGAACACCCTTCATAAGCCTAGCTCTGATACCAACTATCACGGCCCTAGAAATTCCTAATCCAACCGCACATATATAAATAACATATTATATACACACATCGCACCACGAGCACTCCAGATACGAATAACAAAAACATGCTAAAAACAAAAGATTACATTAACAATAGAAGGATATCAGTAGATGCCAAATCATAGTTGACATAATTTATTTCCATAGTATAAGTAACAAAAATTAAACACAATGAAGATGACGGTAAATCTTGTAGCCCCCAAAACAAGAAAGTTTCACCAAGGAAAAGAGAGATTACATCAATCCATATGCATGCAACTGAAACATAAAACCAAGAAGTAAGCCATGAAAATAAGGAAGTAAAAGGATAATTCCCCTGTACCTAAAGCAGCAATTTAAATTTTAATATGAAACATGTAGCATTTTCCCTCATGCAGTTATGCTTGAACTGAAATTTACGCACCTATACCAGTCTTTTCCTTTCTTCCAACATTTCCTTTCCTTGCCTAGTCGAGGTAGTTTTGAAAGATAAAGTTCAATCAGATCTAGAGTTGCTAAGCTTTGGCTAAATATCAGCACCTTGTCTCCCACGTCAGAACTCATGGACAGGATATCAAGCAGCAAAACCATTTTGCCACTGTATTTGACCTCTTTATGGTTATTCCTGTGTAGAAGATCACCCCACCAATTCTGAAAGAAATAAATCAACATCATGACACTTAACCAAGATGGGGGAGGTGAAAGAGAAGGATGCTAAGTACACAAAATGTAAATTGTGATACACATCAGGCCTATTTCCATCAATTTTGTGTTAACAAAATGTTGTCAGAAAACTTTGAGACACAATACCTAGGGTAAATCTTTAAACAAATAAAAGATGGAAAATTTTATAGAGCTCAGTCTAAAATAATGTATATCAAGTCAATAACTACTATCAATTACTCTGGAGGAATTTTGTCCTGACCTCACTAAAAAAGCCATTACCACTTTTTCTCGGTAGATAATCTTTCCTGTTTTTCAGTTTATCTGTAAAAAGTATAGGAAGATATAGTTACTAAAATTATCACAAAAGATCAAAACGAATAACTTAGCAGGGAAGTTTGAAGTGGTAAAAATGACCAAAGGTTGGAATTGAAATGTCATGAAGCCCTTATAAATAATTGAAAAAGTTATTACGTATAAGACCAAATAAAGTGCATGAATGAGCAAGTAAAAAGATGCAAAAGGCAACAATTAATAAAAAAAAAAACAATGAAGAAGGAGATCACAAAATAAAAGCATAATATCCTTCTAGTTGATTCCACACTGGCATATGACTGGACAAATATTATTATATTTTTAGTTTTACCATTAATATCAATGATTATGTGTCCATGTTCGGGTGTCAGTTTTATTCCATCAGTAGGTTTAGGTCAGTGGTGCTCATACTTATTACCTTGAAAGAATATTCTGAATGATCTTGATAAATGATTAAAGAGACTAATCGCATTTCCTTAAAAATGACGGGAATATTATTTAAATTAACTGATGCACATCAATGTGATACTTAGTTATCAGATGGTTCTTTTCAGTATCTTTTTTTGTGTCACATGTTAATTTCTCTTTGGTATGTCGATGGAGGATAAGAATGCACTTATAAGAAAATGAAGAAAATACGAAAAATGCTTCTCCATCACACAGGTTCTGAGATGCCCACTGACCTTGAACAAAAGCACCCAGCTTTTTCTCAAATTCTGATACATCGTCTTACTTTGCGGAAAAAAAAAAGATCCAGATCCAGTGCAAAGTCAGCATAGAACAATGTCACTCATGTCAAATATGAGCTAGTATGGTCAAAACACTTGTTGACTGAGCTGGGATTTAACAAGCTAGAACCTATGCAAGTTTGCTTCAATAATCAAGCAGCTCTATAAATTGCTTTTAATTGAGTATTTCATGAGAGAACCAAACACATAGGAGTTGACTGTCATTTTGTTTGTGAAAAGGTACTAGAAGGGATTATATCCGTAGATCATGTGAAAAACGGCAATCAACTAACTGATATATTTACTAAAGCTTTAGGCTTAAGCTCGAATCACCTATATTTGTAACAAGCTGGCCATGATTGATATACATGCTCCAGCTTGAGTGAGTGTGTTAGGCATTCTAGAGGATTTCAAAAGCGTGATTGGATGAGTAATGTGAAGTAAGGTAATCATTGATAGTAATTGATTTACTTTCCTTGTATAGCATGACTCAAAGTCTATAAAAGGCTCAGCTCTCATTTGTACAGTATATGGCTATGGAATTAACCTTTCTCTACTTCACGTTTCTTTAGGTTTATATACCAGTATTTGTTTTTAATTTATCATTATTATGTTTTAGCTGTCGAGGGTAATTGAATGTTTGGGCTGTAAAAGTGGGTTGCTAGTCTAGGTTTGAAGGTTTGAGCTTTAGATGATTTTAAGACTTGTTGGGTGCGAAAATAAGTCCAAAACAAGTTTTAAAATTCATCCATTCATCAACCAAAATTTGGCTCCAAGTCCTTGATCCCCAAGCCTTGGGCTCTCAATATACATGACGTAATAGCTTTGTTGTGGGGTAATAGACAGACGGATGAATAAAGCATAGTCTGTTGGCCTCTTGGGTGTGAGGCTCAAAAACCCTATATGTGATCTTATGGGAATCTAGGTGTGAGGCCACAGACTATCAGCTCCTCCTAGTTTTTCATTTTTCTTCTTATTTCATAAATTTCTGCGCCTATATCTCTTAAATCAGATCTGAAAACCTCTTGTGACCAATTACCATACCTAATTACAGTTAACAGTCATACCCCAGTAATAGATCTAACGGAGAGCAAGATTCCTATTCCCTAATTACTGTTCACATCCCCCAAAATATCCTCTGAACATCATTCAGTTACCTAAGGCACTAAAGGTTTATCCCTTTCTATAATTTAAAGAAAAAGAATGTTCAAAGGGGGGAAATTTTATGTTGTTACAACGGTGCTGACGTGTTAAGATTGGAGCATATTCTATGTTTAATCAGTTTTATATACCACTACTTCTGTTAGTTTACTGTTAAAATGATTTTACCTATAAAGGGCAGTGCTCTAAATATCCCTGCCAAGGTCCCGTGCACCGCCTAGGCGTGAAGCAGACCTCTACTGCTTCGGTTTGGCTAGGCACCTAAGCCCCGGTGAAATTAGAACGCTTTTCTCATCAATTTAGTTGAAGATTTGGAGCTATACAATTCTTGATATGAATTTGTTATCACCATAAGACTGTGTTTTTGTTGTTTGTCTTGAATTCTTGTTTGGGATCCAACTTTGACCCGAATGAAAGAAAGATGAGGTATAGTGGCAGTAGCATAGGATTAAGTAGCATAGGATTAAGGCCGATATGCCTAAGTTCGTAGAGTTTTCCATCACTATTCCTCCTTTATTGGGGTGCAGGGCAAACCCCTGCAGTGTGGACTATTTGTACTATTTGGGCACATTATGTTTTATCACAACCCGATTCTATGTTATATATATGTTATTATAGCTAGGGTTTCAGTATTCTACTAATTCACATTTTTTTCTCATTTCAACAAATACCTATTTAAAAATTTTTAGTTGCAACTATACATGAATAATATTTCTCATAGAGATTCACATCTTGTATTCCTCACACTTTGATATAGTGATATCTTCTATCTCTTTCTATCTCTCTCCCGTGAATTTTCCATATTCCATGAAAATTGTATGTTCTTGACTTTATTTTTGTCGTTGATAGGCTAGGTTTTAGTTTAAAGAGTGTTGATTATTTTGAGGTTTTTTTAGTGTGAAATATGTCCATAACAAGTCCTAAATACATCCAGATCATCAGAAAAACTTGGGCCCAGCACGCAAGTTAAATTCCCCAAGCCTCTGGGCTCTCTATATACATGATGTAATAGCTTTGTTTAGGTAACAGACAGATGGATGAATGAACGAACATTGAATTATGTATTTGATTTCTGATGCATCTTATTCTATATTTTGATGCTCAAAAGCCTTGGTGTAATGCCTCTGGGATCTAGGTATCAGGCCTAGACTATCCTGCTCCTCCTAGCATATTCTTCTTCTTCTTCTTTCATTAATTTCTGCACCTCTATCTCATCAATTAGATTTGAAAACCTCCCTTGCAACAATAATAATACTAATTACAGAGACCAATCATAGCCCAATAATAGAGCTCACAGACAGCAAGACTCCTATTCCCTAATTACCGTTCACAGCCCCTAAAACAACACTCTATTTTAGTGTAATTCAGGCATGAAAGTTTCTCCATTTATGTCCTTTTGAAACCTAATTAACTTCCATCATGTTTTTAGCCTCAAAATCCCACAAAAGCAGCCTCTAATAAGTCTTTTCTCTTGCTGCCCAATTAACTTCAGTATCAGAATTCACAATCAACTTGACCCACGCTTGTCCTGCATCAACCATTGCCTGAATAGCTCCATAATAAATCTGCAAAGCTAAATAAACCTAAACTCTAACTCCAGAATTTTCAACATTAATAATACAAATATAATTAAATAATTATTAGATACAACTGACTGAAGGTGTATTTTTTATTCAAATTCACTGGTACACTCACATAGCCAGGTGACTCAGTCATGTAACTTGACAATAGTTTTCTGGATCCTTTGTCACACATAGACATGTCTTTGAACCATCTGTCTTGTATTTTCCATAACAGAGCTGAAATGCCTAATATCAAAGAGAAATATATTCTTCAAGTTCAAGCAAAGGAATATGGGAAACATAAAATGAAAGAGAGTTAGCAAGGTTGGATGATCTCTTCATTCATGAGCTAAGCAAGACACAAGTACAAAGCAGGTCATAGTTCAGATTGTCAGAGAATGTAACCAGTTTTCCTATTCATTCCAACATTGCAGTTTTAGATTGGGCAAATAAATAAAAATTGTAATATATAAACTATGGAATTGTTCCAAAAAAACAAATTAACAAAGTAAGACCCACAAAACACATTTTAGCTCAGCTTCATTGTTTAAATAACTCTCTATTAATACTATACCACCATTCATATTATGTTCGATGTTCTCATCACTCGAACTGTCATCAGAAAGAAAATTCTCAACCACATCTTCATGTTTTTCATAGTCTTTGTTGTCTTGCATCAGTTGCAAAATCCCAGGATGGTTCCAAATCTATCATAAAAATGAAATCAACGTCAATACTTGCAAAACAAAATAGCAAATTGACAACATTTATTAAGTTAACAAAGCCGGTATCCTGTTATCATCTGAAGAAAATTATCTACTTACACATGGGTATAACAGAAATATTCACATAAAAAGAAAGTACGGCAAAAAAAAAAAAAAAAAAAGAGACTAAAATTAAAGAAAATAAAAATTAGAATCCTCTTCATAGGATTTATATATACTCCCTCCGTCCCTAATTATTTGACGTTTTAGGGGTGGACACAAGAATTAAGATAATGATTGGAAAGCATTAAATATAGTACCCAACTGTCTATAATTAAATCATCATTTATCATAGTTATTCATACTCTCTCTCACACATTTTTCCATAATTATCTCCTAAAAAAACTCTCATGCCTCATTTACTCATTGGTCTCTCTCCATCCATCCCCATAAAAAACGTATCCAATTCTTTAGAAATTATCTACACTCTCCCTCATAATATACAGAAGAATTTTATTGGGATAAGAAGAGAGAGAGTTAAAAGTATCAAAAAAATAATGAGGGGTAATTTTGAAAAAATTATTATTAATTCTCCTAGATTTGAACAAACGTCAAATAATTAGGGACAAATGAAAAACTCTAAAACGTCAAATAATTAGGAACGGAGGGAGTATTGTATTATATGTTTTTAATTTATTTATTTTCTTCACCCAAATTTTCTAAAACTATTGAATTATATTTTTCAATTAACCTTGAGAATTTTGATATAATGAATTCATAAAGTAACATTTCCTAAGGCAGCTCTATTCCTCAAAATGTTTTTCAAAATACTTCGTAAAGTTTTTCAAAATATGTAAGTATTATATATAGTATTTTTGAAACAAAAAGTTGGCCAAGCACACCACCCAATTTCGGCTATAGCAACATGGAACAAAAATTAGAAAGATTTTCCCTCCCTTTCTCTCACATTTGGTTTTGCCAAATTTCAAATGCAAGTACACTTCAAAATTCAGAAAGAAGCCTACTAAGATTGGTGAATACTAGTAGTTGGGCAATTGTCTCCTACATGAAGTCGCAACTTACCTATGTTAAGTCCTTACGCAATGAATTAAAAGAAAAACCAAAGATAAATAGGCTTGAAGTAAAGGGTTTGGGAAACCAAAATTGGTGGAGTGTTAGTCCAATGGATAAAAGAATTAAAACTAGAAACCAAGGGACAAAAGGGCTATTAACCAAAACTCTCTACATTGGCCAAATCTCACACTTGGTGTTAAAATTGATCATATCCCTCTATTTCAAAATCAAGATGATCTCTACCATTAAACTTTCTAATGGACCACCTTGCCCTCACTCTTGATTTTCTATAAATACCAAGCTCTTAATCTTTCTACTTACCAATTCACATATTCAAGAGCTTACTTTCTCTTCTTGCCATAGTTGTCACAGCACCACGGCGAGTCATGCCAGTAGTCAACTTCCAGGATGCCAAGGAGACCGCCATGGCATCCGTATGGCAACAAGTCGTTTAAAATGAACAATTTACATATTATTTATTTTACTTAACAAATATATTAGCAATAAATTTTCATATACATTAAAACCCAAAACATAACACCATGGAATAACATTAAAGGCACAATTATGTAAATACTTAGCAATAACAATCCAAAAATAAAACACTTGATATTAAAAACTAGTAAAAAAATGAAGAATTCAACAAACACTACATAGAAAATAAAGTTGCAACCAACCATCACATATAAATAGTCTAATAACTAATAAAAACCACATAGCAAGCCAAAATAATGTCTAGACTCTACACTAGTCTCTAAATATCGTTCAAGCAAACTCATCGAGAAAAAGGTCATCTACATTTCCTCCACGAGAACTACTCTCATTCAAAGGCATAGGTGGTCTTTCTCCAAAATCATAAACCACGTCTTCATCATCATTTGAAATTCTCTCTTCTTCATCAACTTCATCATCGGAGTCAAAATCCATCAACCTTGATTCTCTTGAAGTTGAACCACCACGACGTCAAGAGCACATAATGACATTATCACTAGTATTAGCACGAGGCCTCCTTGAAGGATTGCAACCCTCAAGCGTGTTGGATGCACCGATTGTTCGATCCAAATCATTCCTTGTAAGATCTTCCCCGGGATAAACAATATTCGCCTCATTATTGATCCATTCATTACCCCATTCAAAGTTATCTATGGCTAATGGATCAAAAAAAAATTCCAAGTTCACGCCTCTTCTGGAACCTTGAGACGATCTTTCAATTGTATTTGACATACACCAAGTCACTCAATCATTCCAATTTATTCCACTTCTTCATATGAATCTAAAATAAATAAAACAAAAAATAATAATATTAATGATAAAATTTTAATTATATAAAAAATAGTTAATATTAGTAGTGAATGACTTGTTACTTTTGAACCAACAATAGAAAGTACTTACAAACTCAAATGTACTCCAATTGCGCTCGCAACCGGAAGAAGAACAAATGCCTTGAATTCTTTTTGCAAACTTTGTAAGCTCTATAACCCGCCCTCCAAAAGCGTTCCACCAATCAACTAGAAAACATTTAAAAGAAATATAAATATTTTTAAAATGAGGAAAGGAAGAATGTAAATAATTATAATTTATCTTTTATATCTTTATATATATTTCAATATACTTACGAGGATTCTTTAATTTTTGTTGCCTAATCATCATTTCTCTTGCAAAAGTATCTCGAGAAGCATCATAGTTATCAGCTAGATTGCTTATCTTGTCTAGCAAATCTAGCTCGGGTACCATCTTTGCAAGAATGTCATCGAGTCTTCTCGTAGAGTACCTGCTAACACCGAACGTTCCACTTTGATATCAAAGTACTTGCCCGAATTGAGAAACAACACAGCTCCATATAATATTTGCTCCATTTGGCTTTCCCATCCCCACTCAACAATGCCAATCACCTTGTAGAGTCTTTGTTTGTTATCAAATGAATCTCTGATTTTTTTTATTCGCACATTCCATCGCAGCGAAAATCTATGGCATAATAGGCTTCTCATCACCATCAACAATCCTCAAGGCAACAAGAAGTAGTTGTGACAACTATGCTCCTTGCCTATATTTTCTAAAGCTTTCAAAAAGCCCTCTTTCAAATCAAATTTCTAACACTTGCTAGTGAAGAGAAATTGGTCACAGTGTTAAGTTTTTAATTTATAGTATATGTTATTATCTCATAACTGTTTAGATTGAAAATTTGTTCTACACATTTATATATACTAATATTTCATCTAGCCCTATTTATATAAATACCAAATATAAGGCACTTTTGCAAATTGAAGGCTTCGAGACTATAGTTAGTTTTTCTCTTAATAATAGAGAAAATGACCCCATTAGTTTCAAGCCAGAACCTGGTTGAAAGTATTTATACAAGTATAAGAAAGTGAAACTCTAAATTTGAGTTACTCTGACACCGAGGGCTAAAACGAAAAAATTTCCTGCTAAAGGAAAATAACCTACTGGAACCTCAAAATCAACTGGTCATTATAAAAGTATCACTACCTAGATCGAATATATTGTTATATATATTTTTTGATTAACCAATATTTATTTGTTTATATCAAGTATTATTTTAAACTGCCATAACTGATATATATTTGGCTACTAGTATTTGATATCCAAACTTGATTGATATATTTACTTACACAAAAGCATATTACTATTATTACACATAAAATTTATTTAAACTTTAATATATATTTCAACTTAATTGATATTATCTTCTTACACAAGAAGCATATCAGTCACATATAAACGTTAGTAAAACTTTTATATATTTATGTGAACTTAAAAGATCTATCTGCTTATTCTAGAAGCACTCTGAACTGAATTATATACATATATGCTTATGTGAGCATTCTTTAAACAAACTATTTTATTTTTTTAACAAAAATTAGGCAAGTTAATTTATTTGGTGTATGTGAGAAAGACGAGTGATCTTAAGATTAAGACCAAGACCAAAGTCGTAGAGAGGTCAATGAGTAGTTGGGTCTCTAGCATACTTGTGAGGTAAGGAAGAGACTGTTGTTTCAAGATCATAAAATATAACTGAACTCAACGTAACAGGTTACGAAAAAGTTTTTTAACCCCTCCTAGATTATTACTGGACTTCCACAATTTTGTTAATTATAAATATATTCCTCTTCAACTACAAAATACAAATCTAAGGACAATTTGTTCTAATCTGGAACATTCCTCCACCACTAGGATTTCTTGAACATGACTAGGTACAATTCAAGAAGATCAAAAGACAACCCTAGAATAAAAACAAAGAACAAATATAATGTGAGAATTAAGGACTTGAAAGACATAAAAGGACTTTAAATACAAAATTTCAACACATAGAATTAATCAATTCAATAGACTGCAAAACAATGCCCAAACATGTAGTAGGACAGCAATAATAAAGATTAAGGGTTTGTTTGGTAACTAATACTACTTTCGTGTTTTTGCTTCCTATTTTTGTTTTCATATGTAGTTTCTACTTTTATTCTATTTTATGAAGTCAAATTTGAAATTTTGTTGTTAATAAGATTGGATGACTGGACCCCATTAGAGTTGGAATGGCTTGTTGTGTTGCCCAAATTGAAGAAACAACTTTCTGTGTTTTAACTTTTTAGCTACCAAAGTCGGTTTTGCTTCCACTTTTTTCAAAGCAAAAACAATTTACAACCAACATTTTCTACAACTGATTTCAAAAAAAAAAGTATAAGTAGAAACAAACATTTGAAAGCAAAATCAGTTACTAAACGGACCTTAAGTGTACCTAGACTACCTACTTAGTTTATCACAACTCACTCCACGTACCGTATATTGGAATACATTTTTTCTTTTCTTTTTCTTTCTTTTATTTTCTTGAGGTTTGAAACTCTTGAGAAATTACAGTTTTCCCTGAAACTCTTGAACAATTTTAGTTTTTCCTTAAAAGTCTCAAAAATTTTGTTCTGCCTATTTTAGACAGATTTGAGACCTTTCACAAAAATAGCAATTTCTTCAAGGAAGCCCAAAGCTCAACCATCTTTCATCGAGAAACTACACTCATAAATCTTCAAACTCATGATGTCCTTGAATGCAAAAACTTCATTTTCTTGAACCGGCCACAATTTACGGCTTGGGTGATTCATTTATTTTATGGGTTAAAAGTAGTTCGAATCAAATAGATAAAATAAAACATATGTAAAATAAGTAAAGCCATGGTAACGGCAGTTAAGGCTGCACAAAAAAACGTTTAAACTGACAAAACCGACTAGACCAGACCTAACCAGTGTGTACCAGTTGGTTTAGTAGCAAGATAATTAAGTGACCAATTCTCAAAGTTAAAAAAAATGCAGAATTTAAATTAGAAAATGGTTTTACAGGAAAAGAAAGACAAGTTTAACAAGTGACCGACAGAAATAGAGATATTTATATGAAATTTATAGAGATATTTATATGAAATGTATATTAATTAACTTGTAGGTTATCACTTCTCTCACTCTCGTCTACTTTGCCTCTCACAATGTTCCATCTCTCCATATCTCTTAAGCTTGAACTCTATTAGAGTAAAAATAGATGTATTGAATATTGTTGTTATGTTATTACAAAGAGTACTAAAGCCTTATTTATAGACTGCTAGTTGAGTAGCGGCCAAGTATGTGTGGACACCAAGTATGTGAGAGCACCAAACATACTTGGTGACCAAGTTCTAATAATAATATACTCTAATAATGCCTATAGACATTATCTTACAATATTCAGAACATTCCCCCTCAAGCTGAAAATCTTATATTATGACTTACAACTTGTTACAAAATATATCCCAAAAAAAAAGATTCAAACCAAACATAAAATGAAACTATGCTATCTCTAACACTCCCCCTCAAATTGAGATCCTCTTCAATTTGTACAAATAAAAAAATAGAAAAAAATGAAAAGAAGAAAACAATGACATTTATGTCCAAAGTTGATTTCTCACCCTCAATACATAACTTCACACGTCTACTTTACAAGGATATTTTGTGCAAGCAATAACGGAGAACATTTCTCTCCAACAACGATGAAGTACTCCCTGCCCTCGATAACGAACGACTCTCGAGTCTCCCAACAAATCGAAGGGCACACGCCTTCCTCAAACCTCTGCTCCATAAAAATTATTACCTTCCAATCAAAAATCCATTTACATATTTCAACCCAAGAAATTAATTGCTCTGGACATATCACCCTTGTTAAGAAGAAAAAAAAACTCCACTAGTATCAAACAAAACCTACCCTAAGGCAATAGTTTCTCCATATGCCGGGAACTGCAACTCCATGACCAAAATCTGTGACAATCAAAATAAACATGCAACAAGGAACCTGCATCATCAAAAAAAAACCTCAAATATGGGCAACGAAGTACTAGAGCACCAACTTTAGCAACACATGACAAAACTCAAACTAGTGCTCCAACAAAAAACTAAAACAGAACTCTAACCACCTAAATTTTTTTTATAAAAATGATGCATGGCGGCGGCGGAAGCAAGACTTTTTAATTTGATTGCCAATATCAACCTAAGCTTTGATACTATGTTAAAGATAAAATAAATGTAGTGAATATTGTTATTATGTTATTACAAAGAGTAATAAAGCCTTTTATATAGGCTACTAGTTGAGTAGGGGCAATGTGTGGGCATCAACTATGTGTGGGCACCAAGCATACTTGGTAACCAAGTTCTAATAATAATATACTCTAATAATGCCTAAAGACATTATCCTACAATCCTCTTAACAAACTCCATTGTTTCCTTCTCTGATTCTCATGGACAATACTATTGTTTTTTTCTGATTCTCATGGACAATACTATTTTTTCACACTATCGCTTTCACAAATCTGTAATTATGTGAATGTTATGGATATCAACAATTTGACATAGTAACAGTACTATGTAATGAAAATTATTGGGTAATAGGTATCATTACTTCTTCATCCACCTAATCACCCATTGATCTGGCATTGTTTGAAGTCCATAAAGCCTTCAGATCTGAATATCATATCATTTATTTGGGTGATGGGTTTATTTTTGGGTTGTAGTTGCAACATTTCAACGAACTTATAAAATATTGATGGAAAAACTTTCAATTTTTTGTTTCTACTTGAGATTTTTGCAACTTTTATCACAATATTTGGTCTAAAGATATGAATATCCAAGATGCAAAACTGATAACAAACCGAAACCATCTAATAAACCGATCAAGCCGAATATACTAACCACCAAAACAATAGGTCAACTATGGCTTGACTATAGTAAAAACCGAATACGTCGGTTTCAGCTATTATTTTCATAAATAGTTGAACACTAGAGTGCTTCAGGCTTCTGTTCATGCTCATCAACAGCCTCTCGTTGGCTGATTGGCATTGAACCTTCCCAGATTGATCTTTTTGGCTTTCTTTCTTCTTGATTGCTCTATATTCTAAGCTTAGGCCAGCGCCTGTCATCCTTTGCTCGAAAGTAAAGCGGAAGTGTTTGAAATTTTTTAATCGTGACCATTCGCGTCTAAAGGACCACAGAAGATGGTTTGTCTAGAAAATGGTGCATAGCCAGTGCCTACCGTGCACATATATATAAATATATATATATATATATATATATATACACACACACATAGATATATATGTGTGTGTGTGTGTTAATAATAGTATGAGATTTACCTTATATAAGCAAAGACTTATGGGAGGTCACTCCACCAAAACTACGTCATTTAATGAAAATGTATATTTTTTAAAAAGGACTCTCAACCCAACATCAATTCTCTCCTAATCCTACCTCCCTCTCCATCTCCCTCCCAACCTCATTCGCCCTCCCCCTCTTTTTTTATAATTCGGATTAGTTATGCACAACAAATTTTATCTTTCTTCATTTTTTTACACAAATAGATAAATATAAGTGTAGCTTAATTCAATTCTTACTTAGAAATTAACACTAGAAATAAATATGTAGTAAAAGTGTATTTACTTTCGATGCCCGTTTAAGATATTGAAAAAACTAAATGCACCTCGTAATTTTAATTTTTTTTAAGTCGGTATGCTCCACATTATTAACATGTGGGTAGTAGTAATTGATGACAGATAAGCTGAAAGTGGAGCAGTTCTTTTCATGTATAAGTAGCAAAGGTATCTGTTTCTATCTCTCATGGCCACTGCTTCATTAGATTACACTCAGTTTTGTGATTATTTGTTCCTCTCTGTGACCACTTCTTATAAAAATGACTTAAATTTCTTTACTAAAATCTGTATTTAGAAGGGCCCTACAGAATCTACCAGTATAATATATATATATATATACACAGCCGATCAGGTCCGGACTCTCGGACCTGATCAAATCCGGACCCTATATTTTTATTTATTTTTTGCTTTATTTTTTTTAAAACAACTAAAAAAAATTTAATATTTTATGGAACCGAAATTTTTCATAATACAATGTTTTGGGCGTGATTTGGATACTTATACCAAAAAATGTATATACGATGCTGCACGCATGCATGCAGACTTGTTATAATGTATCCAAATCACATCCAAAAACATCAGATATATAAAATTCCAGTTCCATTCCATAAATATTAAATTTTTTTTAGTTACAAAAAAAAAAAAAATCCTTTTAAGAAAATCCGAGTCCGGACTATATATATATATATATATATATATATATATATATATATATATATATATATATATCTACTGTATAAAAAAGTAAGGAAGAAGAGGGTTGTTAGAAACAATTAACTCAGAACACAAAAATAAAGAAGAGGACTAGTGAGCCGTGGGAAGGATATGGAGGGAGGACTTGGGGTTGAGGGAAAGAGAAATTAATATGATATTAACGAGTTTTTCTTTCTTTCATTCTTTTTCATTTTAAGTTTACATTAAACGACGTAGTATTGGGGGAGTGACCAATTACATATGTCCCTCAACCCATCGAGTTTGCCTCTATGTTTAAAAGTTAAACCATTGTTACAGAATTGTCCGATTAAGAATTCCAATATTGGAAGTGAGATAAGTTTCCAGAACCACAAAAAAGAAAAATAATGTGGAACTTGACACTTGACAGAACGTATATTTGTAGACTAATAAAAAAAAAGAGGGAGCAGAGCAAAAAAACATGCCAAACTCCAAAACCAAGTAACAGCCATGTTTCCTTATCTTATATAATTAACTACCAATCCCTTCTAAATTATAAATAGAAATCATTTTCAATCTCCTGTGAATTAAAAATATGTATAAAAGAGAATATTAAAAAAAATAGATCAGAACGTGTTAGCACCGACTGCAGAATCAATTTTTAGTCTGTATATTAAGGTGAGTGAGAAAAAATTGGATAATTGATATGCATGCAAACCAAGAATATACCTGAGCTAAAGCCTGGTACCCAGCAAAAAAACTCTTTTGTGACTTCTCAGTAGAAACTTTGTCCTTTGTGAATCCATGCACATCAAGAAATCTTTTGTATAATTTCCGTTGCAAGGGAGAAAGCTTTACAGCTATCACCAAAACAGTTTTAGGAGGCAAGTCCTTCTTCACCACATTCATGTCCATTCTCTGGACAAACCCTTTTAATTGCTCATACAGGATATGAGATCTTTGGTTCATAATTTTCACATCATCAGCAGTAGAATTGGTATGCTGACCATTCTCTATGGGATTTTGGAATCTGCACAACATGAAACACTATTTGAGAAGGATAATAAATTTAAAAACTAAAAAAGCCATAAGAAATTGGCATAAATAATGAGAAGGTATAAAAGAAAGGCCGGTAAAATTGCCAGTGTTATTGTTATTGCCAGAAAGAGCAAGCTCTCATAGACTCAAACTACTTTTCCATGGAAATAACATTTCTAAAATAGCAATCAAAATAGTGTTAGATAGATTTCTTGCCTGTTCCTAAACTCATGGCTGCTGCCAAGAAATCCTTCTCTCACAAAATCAACCATCTGACAAGAATCAAATTCAACAAACAAGAAGATCAATAACAATTTCAAACAACAAGTCAGAAACGCAAAAGCAGATCTTATGAACTCTTACGCAGTAATACTCCATGAGGTTATTCTGAAGAGGAGATCCAGTTAATGCAATCCTTCTCTGGCATTTCACTTGTTTAAGGGCTTGGGTTATATCAGCCCTGGTGTTCTTGATTATATGGGCCTCATCACAAACAAGTATATCGGGTCCCTCCTGACTCATAAAAACTTAATTTTGTCAAAGCAGTGACTTATGCGAGACATGGAAAACAAGCATATGTAACTTAATAGTTCAAAAATAAGGGGAAATAATTCAATTATACAACCTTAAAAATGTAATTCACATAAGATTCACGATTTAACAACTACGAATACATAATTCACATACATATTCGCAAACTAGAGTTCACATATCAATGTTGATTTTGCAGTAGGATTGCATCTAGTCTAACACATACAATTCTAATTTTGCACTAAATCGCATCTAGGATCATCCATACACCGTACACACGTGCACACATTCGCTTGTTTATCTTTTAGCTTTGAAATTTGAGAATAAGCCTTGCTTTTCGATATACAAGTCTTCTACAAACTCTCCCACAAACAAGTTTTCAACAAAACCTAACATTTCAATCAAATCGATATCAATCAATCTTCTAGACTTGCTTTTTAAACTCAAGGTTATTCAATTTCAAACCCTTGATATAAACTAGCAACCAAATAGTTCAACAAAGACACTAATGTTAGTTGTTTGCCAAATATGTAGGCAAGCCTATTATCATCATATATATATTCATGGCTTCAAGTCAATTAGATCATATAGATTCAGAGTACTTTATGACTGCACACCATGTGTTCGATAAATTGAAGAAGTGACAAATAGAGCAATTTTAAGAGTACGAGAGTTGGGTGCCTAACACTGCCCGACTCGTAACCAAGTCCCCGAATCATGCTTAGTTAACCTTATGTTGTATTTCTTTTAAAAATAAGATGGCAACTCTATACTCCACACCTTCTCACATCACCACACACACGCATGCTCGCAAGAGCTACCTTCCCTCTCGAGGCACGTGGCTGGCACAGCTAGCGAGCAAAGTAAACTTCCCAATGCAGCTATGAACCTACATGAGCCACCCAAGTTTCGGTACACATCATACATATAAAAAGGAGATTCCATGGGATTGGCACTAAATTGGGGAATTCAAATTGCTTCAACAACTTGGTTTCCTAGACAAGTTCTATGATGGCTTTGAAAAACTAAGAGGAATGGTGCTATACATGATGCCTCAACTCATTAAGGAGATTTTGGTGGCCAACTTTGTGGGAGGCTTTAAGGGTTTAAGCAAAAGGTCGGTGAAATTACTTGAGCCTAGCTAGAACCCTCATCCAACCATACAGACAACATAACAATATGAAATCCCCATTCCTAAACCATACATTTCTTTCCAAAATACCAGCAACACTTGACCTTCTCTCAATGCTTCAAAACAGAAAACCCCAAACCTACATACCCCATAACCAAGCCCCCTTCACCATACGTCAATACCTTCAAGCCAAGGAAGGCATGTGTCGTATTGAATCTGAAAATTATTGAAAAGAATGTTTTTTTCAATTTATTCCAAGCTCTCTTATCTTCGTCTCCATGTTCTATCAATTTCTCTCTTTTTCTACCTAAATCTCTTCTACAACTCACTTTGTTGCTAATTTTTCATCACAATTTCATAAACTAACATCAATAGTTAATTGAAAATTGCTATTGGGATCAGATCAAGTCACAAAACTAGGGTTGTTCAAAATAGAATTGATGTGCAGATTGTAGAGTAACAAGCTACACCATGACACTGCATAATACCCAGAGTGAGTGAGTATTCCTTAACACAATACAAGGATAACTCAGAAAAAGCTTAAGCCAGTATAAACAACAAAAATAGAGCCAGAAGATTTTAATCACCAAAAATTTGCAACAAAGGAAGCAGAAAAAGTAAACTCCTTATGTAAAAATGCATGCCTATCTTGAACCCAGGCTGGAGTTGTACACTTGGCAATTAACTGTTATCAAATCGTTTGGAATTATTGATGGATCGATCATGTATCATTTTATTGTGGTCTTCTGCTTCAGGGACATTAGAGGACTAAAGTTAGTGATATTGAGGATCAGGATTTCTTCTAGGATTCCTGATTCTCCTCTCTTGAACTTGAACAAATTTTTTTTCTTATCCAAAAATAAAACCCGTTAATAACTCGCAAAGAAAATCATACCAGTAGTTTGCTTTGAAGAAGGGCGAGTGGGGAGAGAGTGTGCTTTAAAGGTACATTTATTTTTAGGCCTGTCTGGCTAGGTAGGCAAGACATGTTGGTACTAAGGCAAAGCAGTGCATGTTCAGCACAAGAGGTTTATCGAGGAAAACTTCCTTCTTCAATCCCAAAAACCTAAAATAGGATGGTTTATGTTAACAAACTCTAAACTATACACTAATTTTTTATCTCGAATATTTCTCCGGAAAGAAGAGAGGACTGAACAGGGATGAAAAGGGAGTCCACCACCAAAATTCACAAAATGGAAAACACTAAAAGTACTATGACAGGATTCACCAACCTATGGAAGTCCTACGGAAGGATCTATTAAGGAGCAAGTGAGGAAAGTAGCCCCACCACGAAGATGTGAAACAGTTGCAGTTTATATATGTCATTCATAGGAAGACCTCCAAAGTATATGAACCTGCACTGGCAATTTGTTCAAATTTCTTAATCACCAACCAATATACATACTGTTACATATGTTTATGATTTTCCTTCAAAACACACTTATTCTTTACCAAAAAAAATAATAAAAAATAAAATATTTATAAAATAAAATGGTATTGTGCCCAATTGGCTTCTTTTTCATGGACAGCATGTGACCCCCCAAATCCGCGTACCTTCAAACCCAAGTCCGGTGCTACACGGTGCTACAATATTCACATATATCTAACTATATGAACTTAATGACAACAATATAATTTCTATAATATTACATCATATCCACTCTCTCAGATTCTATAACCATTACACGTTAATCATATCATAATATTACCTATTATTACACTATTATTACAAGATCTTCTATCTTTCTTCGTTTTCCTTCCTCTATCCTTAATGGATTCTTCAATACGTTCGTCCTTATAGCTGAAATCATATAGTTTTAAGCAAGGATGACATTAAATTGCCCAGTAAGTATAACATTTTAACAATAAAATCAAGAATCATATGATTTCATTCAACAACTGAATAATAGTCGTGAACTACTTCGAATAAATTGGAATAATACACAAAATAAACCAAAATAGAACTTTCATCACTCTAAAACATTTTTCAAAATGACATAATGGTCATTTGTAATAAGAGGGTCATCAAACCAAAAACTTTCTTTCTTTCTTTCTTTATTTCATTAAAAAAGGATAACCCCGGTTATTGAACTTATGAGTACGTCTAGGTGATCAACCTATAGAACCCTATGTTGATCAACACTCATCCATTAAACGTATTTACATTTAAATTTTGACACCATGCATATGATGATATGTATGATAATAAATGGGATTGATTATAGACTATTAACCAATGTGATTGAATTTTATTTTAGTTGGATGCATGAATGTATGGATTTTATAAATGGGGTCTGCATACCTCGTCTTCACTATGCTCGTCTTCACTAGTTTTTCATGACGTAAATTCTATCTCCCTCATATGTACTTTCCCTTAACTGTTGATCAAGATTTTTATTTAATGTAAATAGTTTATGTAACAGGATTAGCTAGAATTACTTGAAGAACTGGAGACCAAGGAACAAGGAGCGCTTGAAGACTCATGGAGCCCCAATTTAAATGTAATAGTTATATTTAAATTCAGTTCTTGCACCCTAGGTTTGACCTTTTGGTTCACTTGGTGGCTCTAGTGAACCAAACTAGAATAAAAGTCCATAATCAATATATGTGCATGCTTTACTATATATATATATATATATATATATATATATATATATCTATATGTGCATGCTTTACTATATATTATATATTATATGAACACTTTTCCATGCTTTGGGTGTGATTTGGATTAAAATAACGCAGTATTTTATATGTATGCATGTATATACATTTTTGTATAGGTATCCAAATCACGCGCTAAAAACATCAGATAGAAAATGAATAAAATATTAACCTCTTTCAAAAAATTATATTAAGTCTTAAGCGTTCATATAAGATATTTGGAATATCGATACGACGCGTATTTTATTTATATATATGCATACGCCGCTAAAACAAGATAAGACAAGCAAACCTCTCAAAGAAATTATATTAAGAAACGCTCAAAGATATTTGGAATAAAACGATAGATGATAAAACGATAGAGTATCAGTTAATCATTGTAAGCTTGTGTCACCACAAGACTTATTTTAATTTATTGAGATATTTTATCACATTTGATGCTTATAAAGAAATTGAACGATATTGGTTTGTTGTGTCACCACAAGGACACTGTTTTTCTCTTTAAATATATGGAAGTCCTAGGTTAGACTTAACTTGGATAATTTTGATTCGGATGTGTCACCACTTGATCAAAATAATCTAAGAGGCAAAAGAAATTGAGTTACATGATGTAAGTTGGAACTTACTAAAGATATCCCGCTATTTATACTAAAGTTTGGATTCACATCATTACACAGATATATATATACTTTCTAATATACATATGTCTATACATTTACTACCACAGTTCTTTCTAACTAATATTAACACACTCTTCTCCAGTAACGAAAGTTGCACGACCACGATTACTAGCATAACAATTTGTCCTATCTCTTCAGAGTAAGACTATACCATATCTTAAACTTGCTCCTTCAAAATTGAACGAGCGCACTTCATCCTACTTCATCCTACTGTTCTCCTTCCTTCACTCACACTGTGTCCCTTCATCAAACAACTCTTAACTAGGTGATCAAATGTTCCACACTTGATGCACACTCCTCTCCTTGGTTCAAGGTAGTCAGGAGAAATATGTCCCTCCTGCCCATAATTCTAACATACATCCTTTCCTTTCCTACACATACTTACATGGTTCTTTCCACCGTTCTTACATCCTTTACTCTACTTCTTAAGAGTCTCCTTGATTACTATTATCAACTTTATCAATTCATTTCCCTTTCCTTTTCTTATAAAGAGCTTCAAATAGTAGACTATTTTCAGCTCCCCTTTTTAACAACTTGCGCTTTTAATTCATCGCTCTTCCATAATTCTAATCAACGTCATTGCTAACTAACCAATTAACACTCTCTCTTCCTTCCACTTTTTCTCTAGGATAAACATCTTAATGTTCAGAGCTTGTACTTTCCCTGATGTTTGACCACTTATGGTCCTTGCTATTATTTTACCTTCTCCTTCTTTCTCTATCTCTGGCTCTATATGAGCCTCCTTGACATTTATTTCTTCTTCACTCACTTCCATCTCAGTGTGATCTTCATGATCACTATTCAAATCTACTATAAGTTCATTTCTCAAAATCTCTTCAGAAGGTACAGTCTTAATTACTGCACCGTCAACTACTTCAACTGATACTTCCAAGTTCTGTTCAAAATCTTCTTCCATAACCCTCTTCCAAACATTCTAGGTTAACACCTCGGCGAATAACTTTAATGTAATCGCTAACATTTCAGTATCCAAATGGATATCTCTAATCTCATCATGTCACAACATCCTACAATCAATATTACATCTTGATTAACATATAACAATAGTTTATATACATAAACACAAATTACAATTTATTTTATGTTAATTTTACTTCTTTAGACTCTCCTGATGAATTATCACCTCCTACAAACTCTTCCTGAGTTTAACTACCTACCAACTCTTTTATCTCCTCCAAGGTTATAGCCTCAAATACCCATACTTAAGGTTTCTAACCTATCATCTCTACTACCAATCTGTGACGCCCCCAAATCTGGGTACCTTCAAACCCGAGTCTGATGCTACAGGGTGCTACAACATTCACATAAATCTAACTTATATAAACTTAATGACACGAATTTAATTTCTATAATATTACATCATATCCGCTTAATCCCAGATTCTATAACCATTACATGTTCATCATGTCATAATATTACCTATTACATAGTAATATTAAGCTCTTACAAGATCGTTTTCCTTCCTCTAGCCTTAATGGATTCTTCAATACGTTCGTCCTTAGCTGAAATCATATAGTTTTAAACGAGGATGAGCATTAAATTACCCAGCAAGTATAACATTTTAACAACAAAATCAAAAATCATATGATTTCATTCAACAACTGAATAATAGTCGTGAACTACTTCGAATAAACTGGAATAATACACAGAATAAACCAGAATAGAATTTTCATCACTAAAACATTTTTCAAAACAACATAATGGTCATTTGTAATAAGAGGGTCATCAAACCAAAAACTTTCTTTCTTTATTTCATTAAAAAAAGATAACCCCGGTTATTGAAACCGTAAATTCGATATCACTTACGAGTACGTCTAGGTGATCATCCTATAGAACCCTATGTTGATCAACACTCGTCCGTTAAACGTATTTACGTTTAAATTTTGACACCATGCGTCCGTCGAAAACTCGACTAAATACATTTGTTTGTTCAATTTCAAACTTACCTTTAAATTCGCACCAAAACAATTTGGTTTGGACAGCGCTACTTAACATCAATAATATTTCAAAAAAATAATATCAAAAATCGATAAAACATTTAAAAAGTTGTCTAGCTGAAATAAATGGCATCGACACTTCCTTAAACAATTCATGTCATAACATCGCTTGAATACTTGTACAAATACTGAGATTTGCATAAGCATAGAATTCACACAATCATAAAAGAATTGTGTTCATTTTATTTTAAAACATCACATAGACTTCATAAGATTAGAATCAAATGAAGTAATAAAACTTGCTCAAACAAATCATAGTAAGTTTAGGAAACTTGCTTTAAGTGTTCTTCTATGAGTTTATGCTAATTTGCCCGTCAAATGGCCTACACAGTTACGTTTACCTACATATACCAATTAAGCACATAATTGATATCAAATATTGGTTTACACTAACTTATTACTTCTTATGTCTGTGTCATTAGACTCGGAGAACTTTTTAAGTTTATTATTACTTGTCATAGTGTTTTGACGTTTGTTCGTCGTACGCCCATCATAACCTTCGCGAACACCCAAGCCATATGCCTTTGCATATACTTAAGCACGATCCTATAATCTTTCATAACATTCTTTGATTTAAGTGTTTTACGTTTACTAATGTTCGTCTTTTATAGCTTAGAACAACCTTTTAAGCCCTCAAAGACATTGCACGTTCACGAACGCGAATGCCCAACTAATCTAGCCCGCTCAATCGACACGCCCTTGCGTACGACTGACATGTCCAAATCATCTTCCATTACTTGGTTCACATTCTCCTAGATCATATTTCCAAAGTCCCACGCTTAGAACTCGAAAATACTAACCAAACATGTCTTGGCACCACGGCGTTCCGAAGAAACCACCACAGTTTGCCTCTTATTACATAACAGTCCTAAAGATGCTCATTTTAGACCTTGATCCCGACCTCAAATCTCAAAACTTAAAGAATGAAAATTGTAGATCTACTTCTTATCTTTTCGAATCATCTTTCACCTCAATCGGAGTTCGGACAAAAGAGTTATGTCCAATTACTAAAGGACGTCAAAGCAAACTTTCTTCACCTGAGGCCTAGCGCCCTGGCGATGGAGGACAGTATGGTGCTCGGCCAAAATGGCCCAAGTCCCAAAAATCGTTCGTCTCGCCGCCTTAACTTCCACGCTCCATAACTTCGCCATTCGATATCAGAATGAGTCCGTTCTTGAGGCGTTGGAAAGCTTGTAACATCTTCTACCAATCCCCCCGAATAAAATAATTTTCTGAACTCTCTAACAAGTCTCAAAACTTGCTCAAAAGTCCCTTGATGCTTAGTTCCCTAACTTGGCGTTTATTTTTCCGTTCTTCGTAACTTACTCATTTGAACCCGGATGAATTCATTCTTGAGTCTACGACTCATATTTTCTACGTTATACAACGTTTTTACGAAACCTTAATTATTCAGATTCAACAGCTTATATCATAATTTCGTTCAGAAATCATACCAAACCATAATTTCAACATTTAACATTTTTTGCTTAAATTATCGTCATAACTTCGTTAGCATGATTTTAATCCGTTTACAGATGATGGTTTTTAACTTGTCCATCACCAACATACTAAAGATGGTTTTCAATTTGTCCATCAACAACATTCTACCGATATTTTAAATTTGTCCATCAACAATTTTTACTATTTTTATTACGTTCTTCATTAGTTCTTCGTTTAAACCGTTAATTTGATTACGATTCACTTTGCATACATAAATTAGAGTTTTGAGTCCGCTAATTCTTCCTTATTTCTCCGAAACAACTATACGATTCATACAAATCGTTCAACCACCAACACAGCGCTTCATAACAAATCTACAAAGTGATTAAGAGATGAAGAGTGAGTTTTAGTTCCTACCTATTGTTTTAATTCTCGTTCTTGATTAACGGATGACTTGATCTTGCGTTTTCTTCCTCCGAGACTTGAAGATCCTAGACCCTCACTTCCTCTATTTAATTGTCTAGAGTTTTCTTTCTTAGATTTGATGAATTGTGAGAAATGAAGAGAAATGGCTTGTATATATAGAATTGAAAGAGTGGGGCATTTTGGTCATTTTCCATATAATTTCATGGTTTTTTACCCTTTTACCCTAAGCATATTCTTAGAATATTCCTTTCTTAACTCTTAAGTTTCCTTAACCTAACCACACCTAACTAACCATACACCTAACTAACCATGGTTAAATGTTAACTAGTGTGGTTAGTTGGTGGGAAAGTGATAATAAGTTAGCCAATTTTGTTAACTTTGCCTTTCGTATTCCTACCGTATAATTTTTGTATTATACGCGTATTGTACGTCATATTATTCTCGTATTATACGTCGTATTATTCTCGTATTATACGTCGTATTCTCCACATATAATATTTCATATTATACTTGTTATATTCTTTTAACTTTCTGAAATTCATTACACAAGCTAAAAACTGCGCTTATCGTTTTCCAAATTTTATTGGATATTCCGTCTTTCTCTTTATCTTTAACATTTACGCATTCTTCGAAAAATTGAAAAACGCGAAAAGCTTTTTCGGTGAATAGTGTTTTCGGCGACGTTTTTCCAGAAAATGGTTAAACGATCAAAAAATAGATAAAAATATTTTTCGCCTTTTTTATTTCGTCAAATTTCTGTACGTTTTTCAAGAAAACTTTTATTAGATAAAACGACTTTTCACGACATATTACCGGCAAATCTTAAAACGGAATGTCATTACGACATACCAATCTCTCTTAAAAGACTTAGGTAGGTTTCATCGGATGAATAGTGTTTTTTCTCAAAAAAAATTATTTCGAACTCAAATTCGTAAATCCTAACACGCAAACACTTTCTTGGTCATAGAATCGACCTTTAAACACACAATACAAACAATATTCATAAAATATTATTTTATTCAATAATATTCCACAAAACTTAATTATTAAGCTAAGTAGAATTTCGATCGTTACATAGTAGATGATAACTCAAATCCATTAAATAAGTGTTTCCATGATTGAAGGTGTGCCTTAAGGTTAAAGTGCATTCCATTGTTTGCACCTGTATAAAACCACAATGAAAAATCTTTTTGTTGTTAGGTACATAGTCTGGAAATGGTATAATTAACTAAGGAGAGTGGGGGTAATGGTGTGGAGCTATCATTAATAATAGTGTTCGGTCCATAAAGGGGGTCATCATTATTATTGTGGAAGACTGGAAGGTACTAACAATAATTACAACACCCAATTGGGGGAATTACTAAAACCTAGTAGGTGGGGCAACTAGTGAGGAAATTATGGCTATCGGATATATGATTATAAACTGACCAACATACCCCTAAAATGATAATGGAAATATTCAAAATACCCTCAAAATTAATTACTCCAAACTGTAGCAGATTCACAGATGAAAGTACCCCACGCCATTCTCTTATGCACCCATTATATATATGCTAATGTATATAATAGCCAGAAGCCTGCATAGTAAATGTACTTCTTAAAAGTTCTTACCCCTTTTACTATATCCTCTAGAATCCCATAATTTATTATCATTTTTTTATAAACAAAAGAAGAGTTTTTATTCTTATTTTATACCCTCTCTCTCTCTACACATACAATTAAGTTTCCACGCATTTTCCTAAATACGATTTGCTAATTTAACATAACAAACACAAACACACATATATACACTCCCTTCACCCATAATTATTGCAACAAATTTGTTTTCAGGAAGCCCCACAAAGATGGCAACTTTTCTTTTTTTGGGCAACTTGTCACTTTTTGGAAGTTATATGACTAATTTACACAGTCATTTCACTTTTATTATTGGAATATATAGTGGGTCCCTCCACTAACTAAAACTTGTGGGGTTCATATTCTTGTAGCATTTTCAACCACTAATTTCATAGGAGTAAATAAAATAAGAGTTTAACATTTTGTTAAAACTTCTGCAAAAAAGTTGTGTTGCAATATTTATGTGACGGAAGGAGTAGATATATTAGTATCTCACAGAAAAGTACCATGAGAGTTAAAACTGGGGAAAGAAAATAACCGTACTGGAAACAATTATTATGTATGTACAATCACCTGCAGCGCAAGCAAAATGTCCCTAGCCATGTCACGATCCTTTACATGTTTCCCAACAGATAAATTACGAAAAGATGTATAGCCAATCAAGAAGACACCCCCCTTACGTTTCCACTTCATAAGTAACTCGGCTCTTTTCTCCCTGACAAAATAAGCTCATAAATACACAAATATCTTGTCAACTCTGAAACAGTACAATTTGAATATAAGAAGCCAAATTCAGCTTTTATGTAGACACTACGAAACGAAACAAGATTAAAGTGAATCAAAGTGCAAGCATATCATTTCATTGTGCTTAGTAAATTAAAAAATTGCACTTCTCAAAAATCTATAATAAATATGTAAGTTTGCACAGAATAATGTAACATTACAAGACTGCATACCACCAATGTGCTAGCTTTTTTTAGAAAAGTCTAACTAACTAAATGTGAGCCCTTAAATATGAAAGAGGGAGCATACGACAAAAGGAGGGGCACATGTTTGATGAGCGGACCCTAATGACCCAATTGAATCAAATTGTCCGAACAAGGAAAACCGGTATGAAAAAGCTGAAAAAACGTACGAGTGAGGAAGGATCCCCTAGGGTCCGGCCTTAGGGTTCAACCTCTTGATTTGTTAATACCGACGATTCTTTTTTGATGCAAGTTGAGTTACCGAACAAAACGAAGATGAAATCGACAAAACTGGGCAAAAGAGGATGCCAACCTAGGGAGTGCACCCCTACGGTCCGGACCCCTAGGGGGCACACTCCCTTATAGGTTTCAGAATGACTCTCGGTCAGACTTCGCAACAACGAATCGAGGTGTTTAAAGCTAAAAAAGAGATTAGGAAGCAAAAAATGCATATTGATTTAAGGATGTTCTTTCCTAACTTCATGACTTGAAGAGCTTCTCAAAGAGTCCGAAGCATAACAAAAAAGCGAGAAACGGATGGAGCAACCAAGGAAGAACAAGAAAGTATTGAAGAAGGACCTAGGGTTTCCCCCCCCACCCACCTCTCCTATGGGGTTCAACACCCCTAAGGCTCTGCCACCCCTAAGGTTCGAGACTTTTCCCAAGGATCTTCGTCGGTAAATCTTTGGATGGGGGCATTTTTGTGAAGAAAGAACAAAAGTAAGTGAAACTCCGTCAACGGAACAAGGATTGAATTTAAAAGAGTAAAGGGGCCTCCGTAAGTTACTAGGCAGAAGACTCAGGGAGGCAACTATTGGGAAATGGTCGAGGGATCAGAAGGACGGGAGGACCTAGGCGTCACTTATCAGAGCATGTCTCTCCTATAAATAGACCTCATTTAAAGAAAAAGGACTTTTGGATTCTTTCCACACACAAGAAAGCTATCTAAACTTTTGTCACGTGTTGGCTTGTTGATCGCCTACCCGTTCTTCTCCCCTCTACGAACCTTCAATCATTCCCATACTCTTTGTGAATTTCTCCCCTCAACCAATTTGAACCCTAAATTGAGTGAGGTACAATTTCATTGTCTACACTAAAAAGTCTACAACTTCCACTTATTTGCTAAAATGTCAAAGGGCCTTCTAAAAACATACATGTCCTTAAGAAGACTTTGTTTAAGCTTTCCACCATTGCTTATTTTCGCCTCCCATATCAAATCGAATATTAAGGAAATAGAGAATTTAGATATCTCAAGAACTTCCACAACCTCTTGCCTATGTTCTTTTGGACCTTTTTCCTTCCTAACCATGTTGAATTTTTCTCCGTATGTGGCATATGGAGGAAGAAAAGACCCTTATTCAGTTTTAACTTGTATCAATTTTATTGGAATGTACAAGTTTAGTCTTTTCGAATGTTCTAACTTGGTAGATCTATCCAATCAACTAGAGAACAAAGGGAAAGAATTTAAAGATTAAAATATTCGGGGAAGCTGACTCAACACATTATCTGCATAGCAAGAAATGTGAAAAATAAAAATACACTAAAAATTTCTTCTGTTGGTAAGAATTCGAGTTTCATCTATAAACTCAAGGACAATTTCTTTCCAAGTGGCAAGACAAAATCTGACAAAATATTATCAGAAGATTGTATTTTATTTGGACTTGCAAAAAACACGTGATTTGGCAGATATTCTCGAATCTTTATCATTTTAAACTTGACTTTTTAGGCTCTAAGAAAGAAGTTCGGTTAAGATTTTAGGCATGCTGTTAAGAATTTAAATTATGCAATAATTTCTAATTAACTTTCCCTTTCAGTTCTAATCAGCCCTAACGTAAAGCTAGGAAGCAGGGGGTGGGTGTGGGCCCCTTAGAGCCTCACTAAGCACGGATGCGGGAGGTGTTGGGTGGATGCTTACGGGGTGCAGCATATGTTGGGATGTTTTTCTGTTAAGAGTGCATCGGGATCCAAAGAAAAAGGAGAGAAAAATAAGATTTGCAACGTGAATCAAGAGAGAGAAGAATAACACTTACCTTTTAGGGCTATTTGATTGAAAAAAATAAGAGGCGAGTACCTACTAGAAGAAGGCGACATTGTCGACACTCTGGCACAACTTTGGCGAGACCCAGGTTCCTTCTCTTTCTCTTCTTTATCTAGCCATTTTGTACAGGTGACATGTACTGTGTCTACTATGTGGTCTTTCTCTTTGCAACTTTTATATATTCTGAACTACTTTTTTGATATTTTAAATGAAATATGTATGTGTATCTTTATCTGGTCTTGTTCCTTTCTGAATTACTTTGTTTTTCCACAGCAAAATGTCAGGCCCAACTTGAAGTCGGGATAAATGCTATTTAGGTCACTCTACTTTAGGTCAATGTACAAATGAGTCACTCAACTTTTTTTTCTTACAGTCACCTCACTGAACTTTACTTTTCTTACAAAAACCGTTAAGTCATTTGACTTTAAACAGAACTTAACACATAAGCAGCTGACTTATAACAAAAAGCTTGTCAAGAATTATCCCACATGGCCTTGATTATGTGGATATAAAAGGAAAAATTTATGGAGAAAATAAAAGAATTATTTTAAAATATAATATAAATTAGAAAAGTTAGCCAAAAAAACAAGAAAATAAATGAAAAATATATTTAATTATTTTTGTAATTAATACCAAATAAACTTTTATTTAATTCAATACAAATAATAATATAAATTAAAAAAGTTTGCCAAAAATAAGAAAATAAATATAAAATATATTTAAATATTTTTTTGTAATTAATATCAAATGAATTTTTTGTCTAATTATTTACAAATATAATAATATAAATTAGAAAAGTTAGTCAAAAAACAAAAAATAAATGAAAAATATATTCAATTATTTTGTAATTAATATCAAATGAATTTTATTTAATTCTTTACAAACATAATAATAATATAAATTAGAAAAGTTAGTCAAAAAAACAAGAAAATAAATGAAAATATATTTAATTATTTTTATAATTAATACCAAATAAATTTTTATTTAATTCTTTACAAATATAATAATATAAATTAGAAAAGTTTGCCAAAAAATAAGAAACTAAATGACAAATATATTTAATTATTTTTGTAATTAATATCAAATGAATTTTTGTTTATTTATTTACAAATATAATTAAAAATATGCTAGAACAACAATCAATCCAAGCCAACCCAATCAATCTAAACGAAGAAAATTAAAATGAACTGGGCAAGATTAAAAGATAGCAGGTAAAATGCAAATGTGACCACTGAACTTTAGGTGTTTTTGGGTATTGAACGCGAATCGAGCCCCTTTTTGTCAAGAAATTTGGATATTGAACCCTCAGATGCCACATGTGCGTTGATTTACCTACGTGGCAACGCTGACGTGTACTTTTTCCAACTTAATTTCCAAAATATGGTTCTCTCCAAATTTGATTTGACCATGAAACCACCCGAACACCACATACCTAGTTGTTAGATTATCCCAAGGAATAACTTCTATGCTAAAGTCAGTATTATCTTCTCTAACTTGTTCCTAAAGTTCACTAACGGTGCAAATTCAAGATTTTTGGCAGCTAAATAACCATCAACATCCTCGAAATTATAACTCAATGGAACATGTACAATCGACCTAATCATATAATCAAAAACCCTAGCTTCTTTATTTTCAATTGATTTCTCGCAATCTGATCTCATAACTACCCCTAAAAACTTCGATTTTTGGGTTCTGAACTCGATGACAAAAATACACTGCAAGGAGGCGAATTTGTGGGCGGATTGAACGAAATCGAAGGGGGATTTGAAGATGAGATTGGACACGAACGGAATACAGTGAGATTTGGCAGATTGCACTAAGGAAGCTTGATTGGAAACAGAGTTATTAGAATGGATAATGCTCGTGGAGCCAAGAGCAGCCATGGAGACAGCCATGGAGGACTCAGTGACGGTGTCCATCGGAGAAGCCACACATGGAGTGGAGAGGTGGATGTTTCGGGTGAGTTTGATGGCGAGTTGGACTGAGTCGGTTGGAAAATCGATGTAGTGAGGGAGGAAGATTGTGTCGTCATATGTGTAAGAGTATCTCTGATTGAAGAGCCTGGTTGCCAAAAACCCATCTTCGAACTGAGCTAAGGCGGCCATGGCGGAAGCTGGGAACCGGAGAGAGAGACAGAAAGGTAGGGTTTTGTCAGTACAGACTCTCTCTCCTCAGGTTCAGAGATAAAATACATAATAAATATTTTTATCTCAAAACAATTTATTCACAATGTCTCTAAAAAAGTAATTCTTATTTATTAACATTTCCTCTATAAAAGGTTTTATTCACTATTTACTTTATCTCTCGTTATTCAATTTATGTTTTTAAAAAAGTTTCAATTTCACTTTTTGTCTTTGAACTTTTATCGGTGTCAACCCAATAAATTATACATATAAATTACCCATTTGTCATATTTAATTATATTA
This sequence comes from Panax quinquefolius, assembly GCA_020205615.1. Lineage (NCBI taxonomy): Eukaryota > Viridiplantae > Streptophyta > Magnoliopsida > Apiales > Araliaceae > Panax > Panax quinquefolius. The sequence goes on along the minus strand of CM035173.1, from coordinate 73,640,294 downwards.
GATTTTTTATTAATAGTAATTTATCTAAAAATTTATAATATTTCTTTATGTTAAATGAGCATTACCAAATGTTGAATAAGAAAATAAAAACGTAACAAAAATTTGACACATAATTCCTAACATATCCAAATATTAAAATGAAGATATTCAATTCCCACCATTCTTGAACCCAAGTAAGATTTCCATTCCTGATCAAATATTCCCGAGTACCAAATATGACTTGATTGTTATTTGTATTCTCTTATTTAGGGGAATGGAATTGTTTCGTTATATAGCTTTTGCGAAATATTAACAGCTAAGCCCGTGGTGCTCGAGTAGTCATGTGACCAAGATTTTAAATTAGGGGTTTTGAGTTCAAATCCTACAACTGGGCATATTTTGAAGGAAAAAAATAGAACACGGCCACGTCAGCTCGTACACGTGAAAAATTAATTAGAAAATGCCCACGTCAGATCTGCCACATAAGCGTCACGTGTGACACGTCAGCAAGTCAACGCCCATGTGGTGTCTGGGGCTCAAAATCCAAATTTTCGAATAGAAAGGGACTCGATTTGCGTTGACCAAAAGAAAGTGGCTCAATACCCAAAAACACCTAAAATTCAGTGACCACATTTGCATTTTCCCAAAAGATAGCAAAGGAACTATCCCAAATTGATACCATCAAAACCTAACGAAACCATATTCCGATAATGGAATATCAACATTAAGAGAAAAATATAGCATTCAAATCAGAAGTTCAAAACGGTTAATAGCCATTTGGTTCCCATTGCACATGGTATACATTTCACTTCCCTTACTGCCATGACCGCCCTTTGCAACTAGACCAATCTTTCTCCTCTCCAAGCAAACACCATAACCAATAAAAACTCCATAAAATTTGTAAAAAATCATGTTCGCCTGTACACTCGAGCCATTACTCGACGTCGTATTTGCTTCTCTCTCTGTCGCCCTTTCTCATCTCCACCTTCTACCCGAAACCCAGAAAATTCCATTGAATACCCAACAGAACTAAAAAATTCCCAACATATCCCCCCGCCAATCATCCACCACCCAACAATCCCTCTCTCTCCTCTCTTCTTCCTCTCGGTTCTCTCGTTCTACCCTTTTCGCCGCCTCCGGAACCCTAATCACCGCCATTGTTGTAATTTCAATTAACAACTCGGATAAATCAAAATCATCAAATGGTATATATACGGATTTGGAATCCGCAATTGAGCGTTCGAATGAGTCGTTTAATAGGATTATTAACCGGATGAAGTAAACGGGTGTGGCAGCATCGATGCCATGAAAATCGTTGACGTCGGTTTTAAGTTCGGCGAATTATGAGGTTCAGTCGGGGATCGAGCATAGGGTTGCGTCACTTTTGGCCAACATTGCAGTGGCAAATGAGAGTCGGAAGGTGGCGATTGTGGGTGCCGACGGCGGTGCCGTGGTTGATTGGTTATGGTAGTTGGGTCGGGTTAGCTGGGTGGGCATGGGTATACTTGCTTTTGATAGGTGGCTATAGCTTATGTGTAATGATTAGTATTCAATAAATATTTCTTTTTTTCACGTCACTATTCCGTTCAAAAACTTAACCTCGTTGACAGAAATTCAAATTTTTGTTAGAAAAGTAAAGTTCAGTGAGTTGACTGTAAGAAAAAAAAAGTTAAGTGACTCATTTATAAGTTGACCTAAAATAGAGTGACCTAAAAAGCTATTTATCACACTTGAAGCCTAACCACAGAGAGAATAGAGATAGAGAGAAGTTTGAGAGAAATTGGGAGGAAGGAGACGAATTCATCACTGAATTCGTGTGAGATAGAGAGAAGAGAGAGAAAATAAGGAGAAAGCATCGAAAGCTTCTCTCTGTTACTTCATTTCACAAACTATCATCTTAAACTTGAGGATACTACTCAAATTACTATACTTATAGAAAGAGAATATGAGCTCCTAACCTACATTATTCTTCTTATCCTTCACTCGCAAATAACTAACTTCCCCATGTGCTCGTATGTATATGACAGCTACTAGAATCTACCAATAAATCCCTTGCCGCCCAATTTACCCCTTCTTGACATTCGCTCCCTCTTAAATCATTCATGTCCTCATGATTGAAGAATTAAGTCTGGGTAGTTGAGTTTAAGAGGCTATTCACATTCCCATGTGTCTTCTTCAAGGCCGCAATACTTCCACTGCACTAACTGTTGATATATGATTTTGCTGCCCTTGCAAATTCTCCATTGCTTTAGTGTTCTGAGTGGTCCCACATCAAAATTCCCTTCTTTGTTTACTTCAGCAAGTTGTGTGTTAACAACATGTGTTGTTCCCAGGTGCCTTTTTAACTATGAAACATGGAAAGTTGGGTGTATTCTTTAAGTGTTGGGTAGCTCTAATTTGTATGTGTCAAATTTTTCTAGGATCTAATAGGGCCCATAAAACTTAAAGGCTAGCTTCATGTTCTTCCTTAAGGTAACTGAACTCTGTCTACATGGTTGCAGCTTTAGATAAACCTAATCTCCCACACTAAAGTCTCTTTCAGGTCTTCCTTTGTCTGTAAGGATTTTAATACTTTGTTGTGCTTTGATAGGTTTTCTTTGGGTCTCTCCATTTGTTACTCCTTTTCAATTAGGATATCTTCTAAAGCTGAATGTTGGCTCCAAGGTACAAATGTTTAGGTGTATAGGGTAATATCCATAGAGAATCTTGTAAGGAGTAGTTTGTAAAGAAGTGTGAAAAGTTGTGTTAGACAACCATTCTGCCATAGGAAGCCAGGAACTCCATGCCTTGAGGCATAACTACACATACTCCTTAAATACTGCTCTAGACAGATTCACTCTCTCATTACTTCCATCACTCTATGGGTGATAGGATGTGCTATGTGGAGCCTTGTCCCTGCCAATATGAGCAATGTTTGTCAGAAGTCGCTTAGGAATAGGGGGTCCCTATCACTAACGATGAAATTTGGTATAACCCATGTAAGTTTTAAAATGTTGTCAAAAAATAATTGGGATAATATTTTTGCTGATATAGGATGGCTGAGAGGTAGGAAATGACAACTCCTATAACTACTCATATCCTTTGGAATTTGGGAACCCATTGATAAAGTTCATGGCAATATCTCTCCATGGTTGGCCAGGACTAGGTAAAGGTTCAAGGAGTCCAGGGCTTTTGACCGTCTCATGTTTAGAAAATTGACAGGTTGGCCATTCAGCTACCCACTTGGTGACTCCTCATTCCAACCCAATAAAAAATATTGTTCTATCCTTTTGAAGGTATCCCTTACCCCTGAATGGCCTTCAACTCCCTTCTCATGGAGTTCTTCAAATATGTGCTTTCTCAACTCCCCTTGAAACCCGATCACCCATTTGCCTTTGTACTTGAGCAATTCATGGTTCAGTTCAAACTCATTTGGTCCCATATTGCTGGCTGATAACTCTACTATGACTTAGGCAATATGGTCATCTCTCTCATAGCTGTCAATTATTTGGGTCATCCAAGCTGGTTGGGCTATTGTCAAGTAATTGAAGTCTGCAATTTTTTCTGAACTGGGGTTTTGGGAAATCTTTCCCCCTTGTACTTGTATTTCCTTTCCTTGTTGAGTAAAACTAATAAGAAGATTTTGTAGTCCGTAGTCCATATGCACTTCTCCTAACTGCTTCAGACATGTAGTTCCCAAAATAGCATCATGTGGCTGCAAATTAAGAATCCAAACTGGGGTGTGGAAAGTATGGTTATTGATGGACCAAGAAAACTCAAGGCACCATGTGTTTCTGCGGAGTTTCTCACCACTGGGGAGAGTAATGATGACAGGATTAATAGGGTGTAGAGAACAGTTTAGTGCCCTTGCAACCTCTTCATTTAAGAAATTTAAAGTACTACCACTATCTACTAACATCATCAATTTCACTTTTCCCCTTGAGAATTAGTGTTTGATTTCCCTTTTTTGGTCCTTTTAAGCTGCTGGTTACATAATGCAACTTTTCCCTTGTGGTTTTCTTCAGCCTCCACCTTGGTAGGATTAGGTTCTTCATCAAATTGACGGGGTCCAAAGTACTCTTTAGTCTTGAGGCACATCACAAGTGATCATAAAATTATGGGGAGCCTTGCATCAGTTACCAAAACTGTATTTCTTATCACAGTAGAAACAAAGCCCTTTGGCTTTTCTATCATCTCTATGGGCTGAAGTGATGGGTTTAGGTTTGTTGAAGTCTTTTTCAGGGTAGTTAAGCATAGGTTTTTTGGTTGCAGTCGGTGTCGGATAGTCTATTTGGGCATGACTAAGGGTTGGCACAAGTGTTTGAGGTTTTAGGATAGCTACTGGGAGGTTTAGAGGTTGATGTTTCAAGAAAATTGGCTTGTTTGAAGGCTTGAGACAGAGTCTCAGGGTCAAGTAACTTCACCATTTTCTTAGCCTCATCCTTTAACCCTCCAACAATATTTCTCAGAAAGAAATCCTCAGACAAGTGGGGAAGCTTCTAAAGTAACCTCCCCTTATGCCTCTCAAACTCATCATAGTAAGCATTCACAGTTCCTTTATGTTTCAGCAATTTAAATTGCTCATAAATGTTTTCTATTCCTACCTCGGTGAACCTTATAGTAAAGTCATCAGTAAACTCCCTCCATGTGAGGCCTTCCTTTCCACTTATGTAAGCCTTGTACCAGAATTTTGGGGAACCATGAAGATGCCTCCCAGCTATGGCAATTGTTCTTTGAAATGAATTCCATGGATGCTAAAATACTCCTCAGTCCTCAGTCTGGCACCAACTCTTAGCATCATCTCCCTCTGTGAATGATGGGAACACCAGTTTAAGATACTTAAAGCTCTTTACCCTCTTCAGTATCTTCATCAAAATTACTCACCAGTTTAAGATACTTAAAGCTCTTTACCCTCTTCATTATCTTCATCAAAATTACTCTTCCATTGACATCATCTTCTTCTTCTTGTCATCTTGCTCCTTCAACAAGCTTATCAAGTCATCTAGTCGTCGACTAGGCGACGAGTAGTCGACTAGGCGACGAGTAGTCGAAAAATCGACAAGCAAAAGCAACTCGTCTGGATGACTTGGGTTCACAGCAGGAAGTCGAGCGATCTGCAGGCGATTCGGACGACTTGGTCGCCTATTGAGCGACTTGGACGACGTGAGTTCTAAGCGGGCGACTTGCTAGAGTGGAAACCCTACAAACCAAATCGATCGATCGAGCTGATGAGCCACTTCGGCACTTCATATCATCAGTCATCACAGAGCAGAGGGAGAGAGGCGACTCGCGACGGCGACTCAATCCGGTAGCTTGCGACGGCTTTGGCCTCTTCTCCGGCAGCTCGCAACGACTCTGGCCTCTTCTCCGTGACTCGCGTCCTCGAGATATGCTTCTCTTCTTCTTCTCTTCTATTTCTCCTCTTCATCTTCTTCTTTCTCTCTTTGCTTTTTTTTGGGCATTCGACCTCTGATGGGGTATGAATCTGAGTGTATTGACTGTATTATTTACCTTTTGCTTTGAGGGTCACGTGGGTCTAGTACTACTAGTCTATTATTATTATTTTTTTGTGAACTTGTGATGAGGCAACACTCTGTACAGGACTCTTTATTGGGTATATACGCTGCCTAATTAATTTATGTTGCAAGTGCAGTTATTCAATAATCTTTAATATTGAAGTGATATTAAATGACTGAATATGATATAATTAAAGTCCTTGCTTTATATGATTGAATATGATATAAAATGCTGCTAATTGATATGATAAATTGGTAGTTGGTATGTTTTTTTTTATATGACATGGTAATTTTTTATATTCTGTTAGTGTTGTTGCTTAATTTTTTTTATATATGATATGTGATGTATTGTTGTCTTATACTTATAATATAGTTATAAAGTACTTATAATATTGTTATTCTATATATACAATCTTAAAAATTAAGAAACAAAACATTGTTAACGACTTGTCGACTTGCGGACGACTAGTCGGGCGCTTTGTCGACTAAGCGATTAAGCTCCCGGCCAACGAGTCGATTCGACTTTACGACTTGACAACTATGTCCTTCAATGATCTCCAAAAGGATTCTCAAACCCATCATCATTATCTGAGCTATCTTGCCTTAGAAACCCATTCATATCATCTATGAAGTGATCCATTTTTTCATCAATGAGCTGCAACTTCTCATTGGTATACTCCATATAGCTCAAAAAAATCTTGTTGATGCATTTTGTTGGACACTTGGTGTGAAGGTCCAGCCATGGTTCTTAGAGTTTCAGAATGAAATAGATCACAGAACTACTGTGATTTTGAATTTGAAAAATGATCAAGCAACAGCAATACTACCTGATAAGGATTCAGAGCACTTGAATAGCTTTTTGAATTCCTTCGTGAAGCAAACTGAGTATCCCAATAGAACATGACTCAAATTCAACTAGCTAAGGCTCAGATGAATTTTAACAGAGCAAACAAGCACACAAACAAGAAATAAGTAGCAAGAGATCAAAACTAATACCAACACAAGTTACCAGAGTAATAACAAGAATAATATAAGTATAATAGCAGAAACATTTTAAATGTTTTAGAATGAAAAATCAACTGACATGATAATTTTGTTTTTGGATTTTTGAATTCTTATACTAATGGGTAGATATACTAAACAAAGTGAATTAAGTATCTTAAACACAAGCAATGGCAGATCAAGCAGAGTTATACCATAGATTTTGGTATGTTCTACCGACAATGAAGAACAAGTAATTTGTGAGAAATATGGTCTGGGCTATTGTTATAAGAGTATATCGAGTGAGATGAAAGTGTTTTATACCTGTTTCAAGTGTTTTAATTCGTGAAATTGTTGAGTTGCAGGTGTTACAGAAAACAGAGCCTCCAAAGTCCTTTTTCTGCTACTTGATTTGATTGCTGTGATTTTGAGTTGTTGCTGATGAACCGGGGATGGTTATAGAATGAGTTTGAAGTGTAGAAGAGAGTAGAAATGATAGATTCCAGATGTTGAATATTGAGGAAAACAGAGGAATAGAATGAAGAAGATGATGATTTTGGATCAACTAGAGCTCTGATAACAATTTGTCAGGTCCAACTTGAAGCCTAACCAGAGAGATAGATAGAACAGAGATAATCACAAGAATTAGGGAGGAAGGAGAAGAATTCAGTGTTTTATCACTGAATTCATGTGTGTGTGTGTGTGTGTGTGTGAGAGAGAGAGAGAGAGAGAGAGAGAAAGAGGAGAGATAGAAATTAAGGAGAACGCATTGAAAGCTCTCTCCATTACTTCATTTCACAAATATCATCTTAAACTTGGAGGATACTCCTCAAATTACAATACTTGTAGACAGAGAATGTTGAAAAGTAAACCTCCTAAGCTACACTACTCTTATCCTTCACTCACAAAGGGTTAAAAACACTTTTCCCACTCTATTATACGTCGGTTTACATATGCATCATTGAACTGAATTTTTTTACAATCGAGTCAGGGAACACAAATATTTATCAAATTGTTACAAATTCAGTTAAATGAGTTGACTTTTAACAGAAACCTTGCATGTGACTTGCACATGTGGGAGAGAAATTAATTTTTTACACATTTGTTTATATAATTTGCCAAGGTGGAAAATTTATAATATTTTAATACTAAAATTAACTAAATTTCAGTTAAACCAAAATTAAAATTTTAGTTTTCTAATACCAAATAGCATAATCAAACAAAAAAAAACCTCATTCTTACTTCACCTTCTTCCTTAATCTGTTTACTGAGAGAACACCATCATTATTCTCAAGAACCATCACTACCTAAAGTAGTGAGAGAAACCTATTTCATCCCCAAATTAGAGATAAATTCATTACTTCTCACTCTAAAACGAAATTAGAGAAAAGAACCTTCAATTTTATTCTCAAATCATCTGGATTTCTCAAATCCTGTAACAAGGGAGTTGAAATCATCTGGCAAACATTATAAAGGAGTTGATATGTTCTGCTCTAACAAGGGAGGTTTTATGAAGAAATCCACCCATCTGTACGATGACATGTATTTTGAAGCTAAATCAATGATTGAAACTAGACCCATTACAATGAAATAAGTTTTCCTCTTTTAAAACCTTACTTGCTAACCTAATTTTCAGAAATCGAATTCACTTCTCAATCTTCAATAACCCAAACAGATCCCTAATTTGTAGAACCTATATCAAAACCTAACATACAAAAAAATTATAAATAAACATCACCACCCAACATACGAAAAAGAAGAAATTCGATTTGTTGTTCGCGATCGGGATCAGAAAAAGGAGGTTTCGCGAAGGGATCAAGTTCGAATTAAAAGGTATCATTTGGATTTTATGAGAATTGAATTGAGAGGTTGAGATTTCTCATTCACAACCATTCATATCTTAACTTTGTTTTTTTTCTATGGGCTCTGCACGAAGAACAACTCTCAAACATTGTTCTGTAAGAAGATGGATTCGGTAAGAACAACTCTCAACCATCCAGATGATTTCAAACATGCTTTCCAAACATTGTTCTTGTGCTTCGTATGTTGAGATTTCTTTTCACTGGATTTAGTTGGAAGATGGATTTAGTGATGATCTCCGGCGCCGGCGGTGGATGTGTTCGGTAAGAATGGAATGAAGAAAATGGAGCAGAGAGATAAGTTGCCCAAATTTTCATTTTATGTTTTAACTTTAAGCTTTAATTTGTTATTTTGGTTTGATTTTATTTTCTTTCTAATTTTGATACTAATTTGTTTTTAAATATTATTCATAACTTGTTCTAAATTTATAAATTAATTTGTTTTGTAAAATATAATGGCTATTTTGGTAGTAATTTGTTTTCAAATATTATAATAATTATAATAATAATAATAGTAATTATAATAATAATTATATAATTATAATAATAATAATTATTATTATTATATAATTATAATATAATTATTATAATTATGATAATAATAATAATAATAATAATAATAATAATTATAGTTATAATAATAATAATAATAATAATAATAATAATAATAATCCATCCTATTCAAAATATTAGATAATTTTATATTTTTAAAGTCAACTTAAAATATTTTAAAAATTAAAAAATATGAATTCATTAATTTAATATAAATATATTTGTAAAAACTATACATTAATATATTTTATTAATTAATTTAATTTAATTATTTGTTATGTATATTAATTTGATTTATATTTTGTTTAACTATTTGTTATAGAATTGAATATAATTTAATTTAATTAGTTATCCAACTCAGTTTCTCTCTTCTTGTCATCTGACACATAGATTTGTCGTTAATATTTTAATAGTCGACGGTTTTTCGAATTTTTGTAAAAAAATTATAGTTCAATGAGTTGACCGAAAAAAATTCAGTTCAGTGATGCATTTGTAAACCAAGGTATAGCAGAGTGGAAAAAAATATATTTAACCCCACTCACAAATAACTAACTTCCCCATGTACACATGTGCTCACATATATATGACAGCTACTAGAATCCTTTGTTGCCCAATTTACCCCTTGTCTGACACAAAATTGCTGATTGGTGTATAACTTATTAGTATATTAATCTCCCAATAAAATTAGTATATCACTTATTAGTGTATTTCAATGACAGTTACTATATCAATATCAAACTGATTGGTAATTTGGTATATTACTACAATATTTATTACTAATTTGGTTCTACTATCTACAGATCAAATTGCCTGTAAATGATTTTTGCAAAAATTCACTTTAAACAATTTTTATAATTGCTTAAATGAAGTGTCTAGTTTTGTGAAATTTATTTTATCTTCTAAATAATTATATATATGTATATAATAATTAAATGTATCATATCCCCGCCACACCTGAATCCCCATTTTTTTCAAATTTGCAAGCTCCGATATCACCGTGTCGTGCCCGTGTCCTTGCTTCATTAAAAGGTTCCATTATTTAATTTTAAAAAAATTATATCAAACCAAATTAAACTTTGCATTTTTCCGTCTGGTGGATTCCAGAACTCATTTTCTTCTTGGATTCAAGGGTTTTTAGGTATATTCCAAGTAATTTTACCTAGTGGACCTCAGGGTTCCTCAGCTAGAAAACATATATGGCTTCCGTCCTTGGTTGATATCAAGTTATGTAAACTTGGGAAAAGCAACAACAGATGCGAAAAAATTATAAAATGAAAAATACAACAGATGAGAGGAACTAGATGGTAGTTAACTAATGGTTCACAAAGAAACATGTCTTAAAATTACTAATCATAAGAGAACAAGGAGAAAAAGAACTAAAACCTTAGAACATCTTCCAACATGAAGACACGGATTGGCTTTAGCTCTGAAGGTTGCCACTTCGTGAACTCATGCCGCCAATTATGTAAGACATTCACAGGTGTGACAATAAGTGCAGTTTTCAATCCTAAATCCACACTTCTCATAGCAGAGTACAAAAAAGTTATGACCTGAGAACAGCACAAATAAAATTCCTTGGGTATATCATGTCAAAAAAAAATGGATGAAAACAATGGGAAAAAAAAACATGTCGCTCAAAGATGCCACAAATTGTACTCAAGTTCCAGTGCAAAATGATAAAAGTAGATATCCTAATAAACAAATGGGTGACATGTGATATAAATAAACTGATGCATGACAGATTTAGGATGAAGAATTAATGGAAAATAAACTAGGATTTAAAGTATCAACACTTCTTGGTTAAAATCCCTCTACGGTATGAATAAAATAATCAACTTCAATATCAATAGTATGTAGTCTAAATGACTTGTGAGGATTACATCACTATTTAAAGAGACATAAAACTCTAATATTACTTGGGGAATAATAAAAGTACTAAAAGACTAAAATACCCTTATTAATAATTCCTAATCACTAATTAACATCCTAAATCCCCACTAATAAATAAAATACATAAACCACATTAACTACTTTTATATTAAACATAATAAAAACTTCAAATAATAAATATAAAAAATCTCTTCTTTGTTCTTGATTTGGAGTCCCCATCATAAACCCAATATACGAAATTGAGCATTAATACTGTAAAAATGAATAAGCCTTAATATTGACTAATGCAATGACAGAAATTGTAAACTGACATGGAAACACTAGTAGTAGTTAAATCATCAAGAGGAAAAAAAAAGTCAAAATATTGGCAGTTCAGTTTCACAACAAATTACATACAAGATACTGACAAACAATCGGTCACAATCTCATGACCAATCTAGTTGTTGAAGTAGTAGAGTGTAACTGAAATCTAACTAAAGTTTTAGGCAAACTAAAAACAATATTAAGAGCCTTTTTCCGGACAATAGTCACCAAAACCTGCCAAATTAATTAAAAACTTCCAAGTAAATGAGATCGAAAATCCTAGTTATGTAAACATATATAGCAAATAGTTTTATTTTAGACATTAAATCAATCTAAGACTTGCAGGTGATCATTTAGAAGTCCTTTACATTCTTCTGCAGCACATATACATTATTTCTACTTGGTTGTAAAATATTATGCAAATTTTGAAATAAGAATATGTAGATGTCAAATAAAATTCACGGACTTTCACGAGATTACATATAAATTTGTCGTTTTCTGCATATTTAGTAACATGTTGGATATTTGAGCCCGACTTCTCACCCTTAATAAATATAATGACATCAAGTAATGGTTAAGATGAACGGCGGAAGAAAATGTTCAAGATAAACCACTAAATAACAAAATTTCTTGATGATTAAGATGAATAACTGAAGAAAATGGTCAAGATAAACAACTAAATAACAAAAATTCCTTAATAAATTAGACAATTCTGTCATAAAATTACTAATATTAATCCATGGTGAAAAGTAAAGAAAAAAAATGCATAGAAACTATAGTAAGGAGCAGGCTTTGACATTACCTGAAAAGTTTTACCTAGACCCATGGTGTGAGCGAGAATGCAACCCAGACCTTTATCCCCAGACTTTGCCTTTAAAATTGACTGAATGATATTTTCCCACATAAACCTTATCCCCGACACCTGCAGTAACAGGACCCAAGAAAAAACTTGTGCCTTCAGCATTACAAATTTAAATAAAACATAAGCAGTTGAAAGGTGGGACAAAACACATTAGAGCAAGCAAAAGTAATATTTACATCAGATTAGTAAGAAATTATCTCACAATTATCTAGTTTTTTAGACTCTTGGTCCTTTACACATAGTGGCACACATAAAATTTCTAGTATTAGTAGGTTTCGAAATTATAGCTACTTTTCTTTATTACGTTGCAACTGTTTCTATTTGACATCCTACTACTACAACTAAGGGGTGTTTGATAAAAAAAATCTGAATGAATGACTGACACTGACATGTCTGAAAATTAAAAAGGTTATTTGATAATTGACATATGTCTCGAAACATCTTGGTGGATTTTTCCGAATGAAAACAAATTGCCCATAATTTTATTTATTAATTATTTTACCCCTCTAAAAAAATTCAAAAAATTATTGTAAATTTATTTAATATTACTTAATATAATAGTTACTATTGTCAGCCGCTCATTCAATCCATTCAGCCAAAAAAAATGGGACTAAACCATTCAGCATTTTTTTCAAAAAAATGGGACTTGAATATTTTCGAATCGTCTGAATGGTCAATCATTCACCATTTACCACAATTTTTCAAAACAAACAATTTCATGCCCATTAACCGGTAAAAACAAACAACCCTAGGAGTAGTTAAAGTATATGTCTTACAAAGGGAGTCTTAATCTCAATTTGGTAGAAAGAATAATATAGAATTCTAATTGAAGCTTTGAGCTTTCTGTTTTTCTACCGATCTACTGGGAGATAGGTTATCTCCTTAAATTCTTCTACAATTTTTCATTCTTCTTTGCTTCATGCCCTACTTGCGTAAGAGTTTTACCCAAACATCATATATCCAAGTATATCCTACACGACCTGGTTGATAGAATCGAAAAATAAGTAGTAATATAAATACTTTTCAATCAAGAATATGCATAACTTCTGAATTAGAGTAGCCCTACAAGCTTAGTCAGTCAAAAGTGACAAGTCAAGTAATAACTTGAAACTCTTACGAAATAAGTATGTATTTCAACTGCAAATCAATACGCAAAAGAGAATTTTGTTTAAGCATGCACTAAATGGAAGACATCCAGTGACTCCAATCACAGACAGAGGGACTACATGAAGCAATCTATTATATTAAAACCACATAAAAAAGAGCATGATTCAGATGGATAACAAACTGATATATGTAACCTGATGAGCTTTCAATTTGGTAGAGATACTTGGCAGAATCCTCACAGCCTCTTCCCCTTCCTCCCTCACCACATTCACTATATAACCTGTTATAGTATCTCCGAGGACTTCAGCTGCACAGCCTTCAGATATATTTACTGAAAAACCAGCAGAAGTTTCCCCCATAGAGTTGGAAGAGAATTGAGCTTTCAAAGACTCGAGACGGTCTTGACGTTCCTGCGCAATTACGAAAAACAATAAGCAATCTGATACCAAAGAAGTGATGTTATTTGATAGAAGATACCTTTTCCATTGCAATTTTCTGCTTCGTCACTTCACCTAATTCTGTATCGTCAATGATCCTGCGAATTCTTTTCTTTCGTCTTTTTCTGGTGCTGACAAAATTAGGAACATAGTTAGAATATTAACTCATAGCGGAGCCTCCCATAAATTTTGTAACAAGCTGAAAGTCCATGATGCAAAATTACTGTTTATTGAACTATGAAACTCAGATATTAAGCCCATTGCAGGGGAAGGAATTTATCAGAACATCAAGATATTGAATCATCATATCCATACACCTCAAAAAGTGAGGCAGTAAAGTCTCACATATTTCTCACATCTAAATTCTATCAAAACTTAAAAAATGTGCAGACAAAACCACGTCTATAATCTATTACAGAAATCAGTCGTGCTGTAACCTTAATGTTCACTACTTGCAGTGATTTACAACCTTGCAATAAATTAAAATCAACAAGTGATCAAAAGGAAATAAAATCTATATAGCTATCATAGTTGTCAGAATCTTACAATTACAATACAGAAGCAATTCCATACAAAAAAGAAATCAATCGTACTGTAACCATAGTGTTCACTACTTACAGTGATTTACAACCTTGCAATAAATTAAAATCAACAAGTGATCAAAAGGAAATAAAATCTATATAGCTATATCATAGTTGTCAAAATCTTACGATACACATACATTACAATACAAAAGCAATTCCATACAAAATTGTTAGCATATCAAAACGCCGTATCTTACGGTACGTCGCACGTCACATATGATACAGATATAATATATTTATGTTAGAGGTGAACTTGATAAGAATTAAAATAACAACCTAACGCCTTTTTTCCATTTGAAGAAGTGTTTATTCAATCTATCTAATATTTCTTAAAATGCTTTTTACAATTTCTTATCGTTTTCGAAGGACTTTGTTTCCACTTTTTTTTTCATGTCTCATACTTATATAGAGACATAAATACATAGTTTTAGAGTTTTTTTTTGCTCTACATTTTCCAGTTTGGGACTTAATTTCACATGAGTTTATACGTATAAGTTAAATAAGCTATTTTTTTTCTCAATTCCTTCATAAATACTACTTGTACAATATTGGTTATTGATTAAGCCTCTAGTTTAAATTTTTTCAAACTATAATTTTAATATTTAAAACTTATCTATAGGCTAATTTGATTACTTTAATATTAAACTAAAGCTAATATAATTTATTGCCCAAGAAAATAAGTTTTCTATTTGTTTAAATATATAATTATTGTGTTTTATATGTCTTTCAGTATCTTACAATATGATACATGATTCAGAGATTTTCTATGCATGATATGATTCACGAATTAACAATTATGAGCTATGTAATATTCTAGAGCAAGTGTAGCTGGTATAGGCACATTTCCTAGATGATGGATGCATAAACTGCAAGCTTGGATACAGGCATAAACCAAGTTACCCTCTCCAACTTAGAAGGCAAAACATCTCGCAAGAATTTTGGTTTTAACTATCACCTTGAGACAGAGATAACCATATGCACCACTAAGGCAATGCTCATTCCACGAGTTTCAACATGAAACATAATCAGTATACAAACAATTGTTAGATATTAGTTTCCAATTTGGGGGGTGTTGCACCTGATTACAACATTGTCATCTTCATCACTGTCTGAGCTCGAAACCATCAGATCTCTAGATATAATGGCTCTTTCAAATTGTAAAGTCAACCGCTGCAGGATACTTGGAGTGCAACAACAACATTTCCAACCAGATGCCTGGACTTCAAACAAACATTTTTCCCCAAGATTGCTCCTTATACAAATGGTACAAAATAACTTTTTGCATGATCTACAACTTATTAGGTCACTGTTCCGGCCACACCATCCACAGTAGCACTCTGAGCACTCAGGATCCTGCCATAACTGAACTTCATTATAAGCCACAAAAGGAAACTCTAAAAAACCTCTACGCAACAATCCCATCTTGGAAAATAATTAAGTAGATCTTCTCATTCAATTAATTTAACACTAATGAACTTGAAAGCACATGGTTTTAAGATCAACAGCAATAGCACAGAAATATATTATTAAAACTGTTAAATATAATATAAATGAAACCGAGAATGCATTATTTTAGACCAACAACAATGGCACAACTATCGCAGCAGATTTCAACAATCTCGAGCAGCTACTTGTGGTGGGACATAAAAAGAGTTACTTTCAAGAGTTACTTTCAACATCAAATTAATAGAAAACTACCAAAAGGATGAGGTATCTCTCATGTGCCACTTAAAATAAAATAAAAAGTATCTAAACAAAAAAAGCAGTTGTGAATATTCTTCTATGATATATTAGTTATAAATATATATACAGCAATATTGTATTTTATCGCATGATCTTGACAATACTGCTAAAATTTTGAAATTTAATGCACAGAAAATGATGATTATTCATACCTTCACATGAGTCTTTGATTCAATCAATGATTTACATTCTCCACAAATGATTACATCCAAAAGTGGATGTGGGTGAACTTCAGTAGCTACTTTATGGCAAGCTGTGCAGTGAAAGTCCTCTTCCACACTTTGTGATAGATTACAAGCAGGAAACCTACCATTTTCAATTCCTTGCAAATCTTGATGATCCACCCTATCACATGCGCCATCAAGAGTTAAACATGATTCATCCTTTGTAACAACAGTTTCAGCATCACTATCTATAGTAACAACCCGAGTCTTCTTATAGTCGGAGCCTACTTCATCACTATCATGTAAGCGCTTGAAACCTCTGGCATCAATTAGACTGGGCAAAGAAGAATCAGAACCAATCTGTGAACTGTCACATGTAATGTCAATCTTATAATCATTAGGCCCAACAGGGTTCTCAACTAAAACAGAATTTAAGGTCTCAGAATCATCTATATTGCCCTCCACCAGCCTATCAACAGAGGAAACTTTTTTCCGAAGAGCCTCCTGAACATGAATAGAACAAAGAAGAATATCAGTAACAAGAAAGATAACCAGGTCAATTCAAGTGACACAACTATTTATGGACAACAGAAACTACAGAACATATTCATGTGATATGCAAGAGATTCCAGCAGTTTTTGGTATGAGACTCGATGAAACCTTATTTTACATAGCTCGTATACAAAAGAAGCTGAACTCACAATTAAGCTGAACTATGTCAGCACTGGCCATGTGCACAAAGGTAATTTCTCAGTTTCTCAAGAATTATTTATCTGCCCATTGAGAATTGGACCTAATTGGAACAACTAATGTGGTCCATTTATGTGATCGAAAAATTTGGGAGTTCAAGGACCCAGTCGGAAAAAGTAAATAATAAAGTTCAGTTGGTACAGTGTCACTAATCCATCCATGGTTCAAACTTCAAAGTCACGGTAGCGGCCTATGTTTCAGAAGGTCATTTTGACTCGGTATCGGTTTCGGACAAGGTTGCAGTTCAGCACCGTCCAATACCTATCGACATAAAGACCGATACTGTGAACCATGAATCCATCACATTATTTGGCAAGACTCTTTGTAGATGATTAGAGCTCAAAGGATCAGAAATTACTGGATACTGGATAGAGAGATACTAATATACTATATTAAGCTTCCTCAAATATTGTATTAGATACAAAAGCCATTTTTAAGCAAGTGTGGAACAGAAAATTACAATAAATCAAATTCACACGCAGTGTAAATACACACACATACAATAGTTTTGGGAAAGTATTTTGGCTAATTCAACTCTTGACAACCACATTTCCTAACATGAAGTCGGAACACAGTAGTATCTTTAAGGTATAGGAGTCTATATTTATGCAACAGAACATTTCGCCAATGAATTGCATCCTTCCAATTAATATCTACTCACAGACGAATCATAAGAGAGGTAGACAATGAGTAGAGTATACCAATTTTAGATAAATTTAATAAATATCACATAATAAGCTTTCATGATAAACAAGCCAAGCTTGAACCTTAATCTACATTGGTTCCTTTTTCATACGAGCTGAACTTGAGCAAACCAAAACTCAGCTCAGCTAGACTCATTTGCACCCCTAGCAAAAAGGATTTTAACAATATTAAAAGGAAGAACACTCCACCTGTTTGCATCTGTTTCTCTGTCTCCTTCGTTTCAAAAGCAGTTGAAGCTTCCGATCTATATCAACATCATCTTCCTCTTTAACCTGTCAGTACAAAGGGAGATTAGCGAAACAAAATAGATACAACTTGAATAGATGCTAACAACAACTAAGGAAACTATTTTATTAGAAACTACACCAAAGGGCAAATATTCTCTATTGAACCGATGAATGCTAATCTCTGTAATTCCTATATCTCAACATAAACAATTGAAGATGATACTATATCTCAACGAGGAATTCAATTCCATGAGTATAATTTAACTACAGAAAAGGACAAAACTTGTTCATGCAAAAAGTTCACCAAGCAGCTAATGTTAGGGTTAGACCACAAAAGACAGCTGATGCAGATAAGCATTTCAGGATGAGTTATATACTTGGATGCAAATTGTCCACATTTGCATCTGTTGCCATATAGCATGACTATCTTAGGTAACAATAAGTATTACACAAATATGAAAACTAGACCAAAAGGAGAAATATATGCCAAACTGATGTTTTACAATTTCAAATTTGAAAGATAGTGCTCCATTTTTTTCTTATATACATGCTTCACCCTAGTTACATATTTCCTACCAATTATTTGTCTCAAAATCCAGTCCTGTGTCAATTACTAGTCAGCACAAAGAAGAATGTTAGCAATCAGTTTTCTTAAAATGTATTTATTGAATTATCTAACATTAGTTTGATAAGTTTTCCTAAACCAATTGCCAATGCGTTGATTAGCCTCCCGTGGATGCATATGTCTACAGGCTTAATGTGCCCGATGCGCGACTTCAGTTACCATCAACACTCCCCTACGTGTGGAATATTTTGAGCCACACAAGTGCGCAATCTATATTGATGTTGGGGCATTAGACCTTGCACGTTATTCAATTGTTTTCGCTGATACAATGTTAAAGCAACCAATTCAAAATCAACTGCTATGAGTGTAATCTCTCAATAATATAAATTGGGTCTCAAGGATTAATTTAAGTGCCCCATGTGGGTTTTGGTTACTCACAATATTCTAATTAAAAGATAAGCACTTGGCCATTGAACTAAGCAATAGAGCCTTCATAATACTGTTCTAACTATATCGCTTTATTAACACTGTTAAACCAACGTAACAATAAGATGTAACACACTCCTAACAAAAAGGCACCAAAATCACTTTCAGAAAGTACAAATATATGATACACCAAGAAAACTATAACCAAAGTAAATAAAATTTTGCAATCCCAAATCTGAAAACAAAAGGAAACATTATTTTCACACAAACAATACCCACTCTAGCACTCTTTACATTGCAAATAGTTCCAATCTATGACTGACGTCAAAAGTTAGAACACAGGCTTAAGTTGAAATCACTTCTAGGATCAAAAAGTAGAGGAATAATTCACAATTTAAAAAAAAATAATCAACATGAAAACACCAATAAGAATTTTCACCCAGATGTAAAGTGGTGTTAAAAAGCCAATCAATAAGTGCTCTTTAATTACTATATAAGTAGTAACTACAACATATCCCAGGGGGATGTCAAAGAAAGGCTTTCGCATACCCACATACCTACGAAGATTGATCTAAGAAATATGTAAGACCATTCTCACACAAAAAACCATCTAAGTATACAAATGACAAACATTAAATTCAGAACTGCACTGATTTAGATAGTTTCAACAAATAATAAAGCCGAAATGACTGAAAATGTCTTCTGTATTTCAATTTTTTTGTGTCTGGTTTATGGCAAAGCATTTGTTTTGTTCTCAATTCTTGGATAGCTTGCAACAAGTTAGATGGAAAGTTCGGTAGTTCGGTGCAAGAGTATGTTAGAGGCTTATGTTAGCATCAAGCATAGTATTAGTATATATAGATTGAGTATGTATTCTATGATCTCGTCTTGAACATGAAAGAGAAAACGGCTTAGTCCATTTTATGCTCTCTAGCTTTTTCTCCAAGTTTCTTACATTTTCTTTCCTAAATCCTGTACTAAACTGATGAATTCATATCTATATCACTCTGTCATCATTGTTCTGCATCACTGCATCCTTGTTAGCCAAAGTATTCCTCATAAATATAGAATTATAGCTACTTGTTTATCACTGTAACAGCTTGTCACTAATTCATCTCAAAATTACCATTGTCAAATTGCTTAACTAACTAATTAGTTAGTTGATTTCATTACTGAATTTGTGTTAAGACAAACTAGGGTTTGTTGGTATCAGAGCCTATAAAAATAATTTTCCTCCTCACGGCAGTTCACTGTGACTAAACTATTCAAATCTTTTCCTTCAGTACAGTTATAGTCAGTGACAACGCTTGAGGACAAACCAGCAAGGATTTAACTCAATTTCAAGCTAATTAAAGAGCAGCAATGCTGCTCTTTTCACCTATTTTTACAAGCTACCTGCAACCATAGTTGTTAAGGCATCGCCTAGGCGATGCCTAGGCATCCAGGCGATGAAAAAATGATACGGCGACTGACGCCTTGAGGTGGAGCTGCTAAGTCGTGTGCCTTGGGACGCCTTGGACGCTGTGGCGAAGCCTTGAGACGCCATGATGCACGTCTTAGAAGCTCTGGCTCAATCAAAGTATTTTACAGTTCTGATCCATTAACCCATGACCCATCGATTAAAAACCAGGGAGAAAGAAAATAAAACCCTAAAAAACTTATTAGTAATCTGATTCGAAACATCTTTATCAGACTACATATTTGTGATGGTTGGTTGCAACTTTATTTTATATGTGGTGTTTGTTAAATTCTTCATTTCTTTACTAATTTTTAATATCAAGTGTTTTGTTTTTAGATTGTTATTACTAAGTATTTACATAATTATGCCTTTAATGTTATTCCATAGTATTATGTTTTGAGTTTTAATGTATATGAAATTTTATTGCCAATATACTTGTTAAGTAAAATAAATAATATATAAATTGCACATTGTAAACGATTTGTCGCCATACGGACGCTATGGCGGTCGCCTTGTTGCCTCGTCGCCTAGGTGTCCAGGCAGTCGGCTACCGCCATGACTCGTCGTGGCGCCGTGACAACTATGCCTACAACTCCAAGTTTCCAGCCTAATTTGTTGATTGTTTGAGGTAAAGCCACATTTATCCTACTTGAATATACTCATATACATTGTCCCTCACTTCCATTCATCAATCAGATCCATTCTCCAGTGTTTTAACCCAAATTTTGAATCTGCATCCCTGTCGGAAAAAAAAATTAATATCCTACAATTAGTGATTTAATTTAAGTCGTTATTTGATATGGATTAGAATCTCTAATTGAACATCATGCTAACTTATTTCAATCATCAAATCCATTTGAACCACAAAAGTAAGTTTCATTCAGTCCCTATATACATTGTTGCCGTTCGGCATCAATTAGATATAGCTTCATTAAGTTGTTGCTACAACAGTCGATTGAAGCTCAGTAGGTTCTTAGCTGTCCTTGTTTCCATGATTGCTACTAGAATTAATTGAAGCTGAGTAAGTTACTATACAACATCACTTGCTTATGCTATTGTACTAGTTGCTGCTATTGTACTAGTTGCTTCCTCCATTCCAATTTTAGATATACATTTTAACTTTTTAAGTCATTTGTGAAAACCTAAAATATTAAAAATGACAACAATTCATTTAAGTTTTGAAATCAACAAATATGGAAATTAGTTGTAGTTTTTAGTTACTGTACAAAATAGTATAGTTGTTTGTACTAAAATCAAACAAATTCGTATCACTTGTGGATTTTGAGATTTCGCAAATTGACTTGTCAAAATGTATCTCTAATTTTGGAGCAAGGGGAGTCCAACTAACAAGCTAATCTCTCTTTTTTTAATTCCTTTTCATTCAGCCCCTGGCCTTACAATGGCAAATTTCAAGAAGATAATAAATTATAAATGTTATAATGATAGATATAAAACATTGACAGACCTTCCTAAAATTTTTCTTTTGTTCTTCAGAAAGGTTGCTTTCTTCTTCATTAACTATAGCATCAGGAAAATCAGAACTTCCTTCAAGATCATCAATTTCCTCCACCTGAAAACAAAGATGTGGTATTAGTATTTATGAGAAGAAAAACAAAAATAAAAAATCATGAAATCAATTATCAACTCGAATAGGGAATAGAATATTGGAGGTTATAAAACAAAGTTCGCAAACTGCAAAGAGAAGTGCTTAGATCGGTTATATCATAAACCATCGATACATACGGCAACCTCAAATAACTGACCTCATCCACCCCTGGAAATTTGATTCCCAACTGCGCAGCTTGCTGTGGAGTACTAGCCAAGTAAACATAAGCCCAGTGGTTGTTCCCAAATGAAGTACTATCAGCAGATGAAGAAAATATTCTGTTCAATGAGGACCAATCCACATCTGAGGTTTCTATTAAAGCTTCCTTTCCGTCAATAGCAAGTTTCTTCCCCAGAAAACCACTGGCACCCTCCTCCAGAACTTTCCCTAGCTTGCTATATACAGCCAATATAAATAATTAACCTTCATCCATATAATGTTTTCTCTTTTTTCACAAGTAAACTTAAATCCAAAAATCCTACAGTAGAATAGAAAGAATAACTTACTTTCTCACAGGCCTGTGAGTTTGGAGATATTTTTCAGCATCTGCAAGTGATACAGTAACGTCGTTAGTAACTTGAGAGCCAACCCAGTGGGTCCTCTTTTTCCATGCTTCGGTGCTGCAACCATTAGGAGCCTGACTTTCAATCCACTTATAGAGGCTAGGGAGTTCAATACCAGCACCGTCAAGTTGTTCCTGTTCAAAGAAGCATATAAAAGAAAAAAAAGTAACTAACAATTATGAATTTCAAAAAGAATCATCAGAATGCACCAAAAACTACTTCTACATAAAGAATCAAGTCCAGCAACTTATGCATGCAATGGAGGGTCTCAATACAGTAATAATTTTATTTAATATTATGAGCCTTATAATCCTATACAACTAATAATCTCCACCAAAAAATTAAGATTAAGGGAAAACAGGAGCGCAAACCAAAGGCTTAGGCCACTATGTGTTCCGCGATGATCACATCATATATACCAATTCAGTAAGAGTCTGTTTATTAACTGTAGAAATGTTTCTACTTCCTATTTCTGTTTCATATGCTTTCACTTGATTTCACAACTGTAAACATAAATCAGGGAACACTGTTTTTTATTGATGTTTAAACTTTAGTTTTTACCATATACTCCCTTCGTCCCATAAACATTGCAACACAACTTTTTGCACAACTTTTAAGAAAATGTTACTCTTATTTTATTTCCTAATTGACCCCAATGGATTGAGTGGTTGAGAATGCTCCAAGAATATGAACCACGCAACTACGCAAGTTTTAGTTAGTGGAGGGATTCATTACATATTCAAATGATAAAAGTGACATGACTATGGATAAATTAGTCATATAACTTCACAAAAGTAACCAAAAAAGAAATGCTACAATTTCTGTGGGACTTCCTAGAGTTGCAATATTTATGAGACGGAGGGAGTATTATAAAGAAATGAAGTTCTAAAATTTGTTGTGATAAGATTCATGACCTTATTAAAGTTTCAATGGCTCCGTTTCTTGCCAAAAGAAGTAAGTTTTTGGTGTTTTTACTTTTTTGATAACAAAAGGGTTTTTACTTACACTTTTGCCGAAGAAAAAACAGTTAGCAAACAATGTTTTCCGCCGCTGATTTCAAAAAAGTAGAAGTAGAAACAAAAAAATGAAAGCATACCCAGTTACCAAACAGGCCCTAAACTTTCAGGTATGGTCTACCTCTGCATGCAGAGGTACAGAGCAAGCATAGACACAATAACTAGTCTCCCCATAGAATTCCGATATTACATCTTCATCTAAGAAGGTTAATAAATGTATTCAAAGTAAACTTATCTAAGGAAAAATAATACCTACTCAATGTGAATTAGCATTAATAGTTGAAGGTTTCATCATGACAAAAAAACAACTAAATAAGTTTTTGGGGTAATACTTGGGCATGCAACTTCATATTGATCTCATGTTCATCAAGAATATGAATACATATAATAAGATATACACAGTGGAGGACCTTTGGGCTCATATATTGTGTGCGCGTGTGTTTGTGTTTGTGTGTGTGCGTATAGAAGAAGCTAGTGTCTATATACAGTTATATTAGTCTTCAAGTTCGACACTTGTTGATTGATTTCAGAATTAGGTACCTTTGAATTCTCAGATTAGAAGAAACACCAAACCTACTGCCAATAGCCAAAAGACTAAGAAAATAATTGATCTTCACGTAAGAATACAGCAGTACGTTGGAGTTCATTCAATAGATAATCAATTGCTCCATATCCTTTTATGATTTTATCTATTCCATAACATGTTTTTAAGGATAATCAGGAGTAATACTTTTGGACTGGAATCTCATGTACATTTTTGCCTAAACCCTTTGCTCTCTATTCTGTGATTATGTTGGAAACTTTTTTCTCAAAGCTTATATGTTTGAGCAGATACCAGTTTATTTCCAAATAAATTATCATTTCAAAAATCCACCAAAAACTGCACCTCTTCATCTGAAAGTTTTGCTTAAACACTCATAGCTGGATGTGGACTTTGTGCCAAACAAGGCAGAATAAGCATATTCAAGTCTTTTGATCTATATACATATGTATCATACGAAGTAATTTTGATCTTCACTTAATAATCCAACCTTAAGTATGCAAAGAGTATGCAAAAATATGAAAATAAATAAATTTTCATATAAACAAGGGTTGTGGAGCACCATTGTTATAATGCTGTGAAATAAGTATTTTTTACAGCTCAGATTTGATTATTTTAAATTATTATAAAGTCGTTGACACATCACTTATAGGAAAATTTACATGTTTTCATATTTTAGGATGTTATTTGCATAAATACGGTTGGATTGTTAAGAGAATATCAAAATTACTTATATGACAGTGTGTGTGCGTGTATATTTATATATATGATTGTCTAGAAGCTAATGGTAGACATGGAAACAATTGAAAACAGAAATGTTAAAACTTTTATAAAGAAAACCACATGGCAAAGGACAACGTTCATATGTTCAAGAGTCCAAGGATGCTTTTTTTAATTAATTTGTTGATAAGTGAATCCAATAAGGTAAATAACTTGTGTAACTACTTACTACCTGTAGCTTAAAGCTAAGATGTCACAATATACATAAAGTAACATACCAATATGATATCATATCTATATAAAAATATTGTAGGAAAAAAGTCATTTTGCACATAAATTTCAAAGTAAAATCGTAAACGTCTCAAGACAGTGAGGACAATAATAACCATGATAAAATCAGAAAAAATGTAAGAGAATCTAATATGTATATCAAGACCAAATCAATTCTCTGTATTGAAAAGAGCCAGACCAACAAGTGAGCGCACTCGGTTTCAAGCTCATCAAGCACAGCTTCCCATTCTTCTTTGAGAGTTTCCATTTCATCCATAACAGCCTTCTCCAGCTATCCAAGATCCATAATTTAGTGATCAGCATGAACAACAAAATGTAGAAGATTAAATACTATACAAGGGTGAAAATACTAACTTCATCCCCATTATAAGATTGTGCCAACTCTTCCCTAACATCAATCTCTATTTTTGCTAGTGCCTCATCTTCTAGTGATTCTTGGGCCTCTGCAGCCTAAATTTGAGAATGAGAGAAATGGAAGATAAGGAAAAGGAAGAGCAAAGCAAAAGTGACAAGGAAAAGACAGATCAAAAGGGAAATGGTACCTTACTCTCAACTTCCAAGAGCTCAGAAATCAGCTCTTCTATTTCTTCCTCAGTCAATGGTGTCTGGTTCAATGAAAGCAAAGAAAGAACAAAGAATGACCCATGATTTAAATCTTATAATTGAAACTACATTAACTAAAAAAAGGAGTACATATGTTTCTAAATAAGTAAAATATATATATTCAAAGAGGCACCAAGGGGGTGATGCCAATGCACAATCAAAGATAAAAATTAAACAATAAAAGAAACAGGTCAAAGACCTGTGCCACCAAGACGTATCACAAAACATCCAGTCCCACTCTATCAAAAAATCAGCAAAAGCTATTGTTGATCCCGTGTACACAAAGTTCAAAGTAGCAGCATCGACTACTTGGTTTGGTTTCTTTAGTCACCGCTCCGATAACGATACCCGAATCGTGATTCCAAGCATTATCGAGGCTATGAATAGATTTCGCCGTAATGGGGAGAAATATCATCGCAGCAGGGAGAAATAACAGAAAAATAAAGGTAAAATAATTAAATGATTGATGATGATTACATTTGATAAACTTTAGTTACTAATGTCTATGCTTGTAGTCTTTTGACAACTTAAAACATAAAGGACTTGGCAGTTTTGTTGGACTATATGCTTAATTGTTATGAATTTAAGTCATAAATTGTGTTTTCAATATGAGAATACGAGTAAACATAATTATTATTATTTTATATATTATCTTTATATCTTTCGATAGGATTCATGAAACACGATATGGGGGTTTTCGATTCACGATTTGACAACTATGCTTCCACCCCAGATGTAATTGTAATTTTCTCTCTCACATTCTTCATCCACAAGAGGCTGCTGTTTTTTCCTCTGCAACTAGTGTCAATAAAGAATATGAAAATAGTAGACATATTACCGCATTAGAACATTCAATACGTTCAGTGAAATACTATCTGAAATTCTTTTCATCAGTTAATCGGGGAAAAAACAAAAAATGATGAATCTCTTTTCAATTACCTCAAGATTTACTCCATCATCTTGCCCCAATGACGATGGTTCATCATTATCCATATCATCTATAAACGAATCGCTAGAGGCAGTCTCTAATTCGTTCACTTCCTCACATTTGCCCTCCATCACTGATCAAAGTGACAATCAACTACTGATAAAGTTTACCCTGGAATAAAATATCTAGGATTTGAGGCACCATACAAGCAAATCGACTCAGAATGAAATATGTCACATAAAATCCTTGACACAATGTGACAAGGTTGAAAAGGAAAGGGATAAAAGTAATTTCAGAATTCAGAAGGAAAGTAATATGGAAGAGTCTCAAAGATACATTCCTTGTCCCGAATTGAAAGACCAATTTTCCTTTTCAAAATGTTCCAAAACAAATGTGAATTTTCCAATTTGAAAACAGGGGTACAACATCTCATTACATAAAATTAAGTACTGATCAACTGCTATTTATATTAAAACTTATCTTATAAACTTTTAAGTTTTAACTTTCACATGTGGACTAGTCTGAGACCTTACTATGGTTGACTTTAATGTAAAGAACTGATATATACCAGCTACAAAATTAATCTCCAATTGTTAAAATTGTAGTAATAACAAGCTACTTCTTGCACTTCGGCTTTCAGCTTTCACTAATATTCATTCTAAATCACAAGTTCAGTTTCTACTACACATAAACTATATATTATTAGATACGTGTATATTATTATTAATAAAGCCAGAGCAATCAGGTTGGAAAAAAAATACCCTCTAATTTAGAACATAGAAATAACTTCCCACTTCTTATCACATTACTCCTAATTCCTAAATAGAGAATAGGCACATATATGTGTGTGTGCATGCTACCTTCTAAAAATGAGACTCCATGACAAGACCTATGTCCCCATTTTTCATGTCCCCCACTTAAATTTTGATCTTATTTAATTTTAGAGTTAATTGGTATTAAGTAAGAGGTCAGGTGTCAAAATTTAAGTGGGAGACACAAAGGGGACATAGAAAATGGGGATCGAGGATCTGCACTTTTCAATATTGTTTATCCAATATTGGTTTGCACTTTTCAATACCTTTTCTGAATAGTATATTTTAGTCTTTATACATTAACAACACAAAGAAATCATTTTTACAAAAAGTGGAAATATATTTAGAGATTGAACAAAGCTTATACAATAACATATTAATTAATATATTCAAACTCATTAAATTTTACATTTTCTACAGCAAAATAATTCCAAAGTACAAAACAAAACGGGAAACAAAAAAATGATTATTTCCATAATCAAACAACCCAAAACCCTATAGTGAATGGGTCACTTCCCAGTCACAAGCAACTGCAACCTAGCCGGAGAATTATACGTACCGAATAAATTAGGTAAATTGGTGAAGATATACACCGGCGAGATGATTTGGGGTTCGAAAACCGTCACAGGTAAATGATTTTCGTCTTTACCGAATAAATTAGGTAAATTGGTGAAGATATACAACGGCGAGATGATTTGGGGCTCGAAAACCGTCACAGGTAGATGATTTTCGTCTTCGATTTCTTGGACTAGGTTGCTTTCACTTTTTCCCCTATTATTGTTGGTGGGTTTTGATTTTTGAATTTGATTTTAAGAGAGAGGATGGCGCAAGGAAGATGAAAGGACAAAAATGAAAACCCAAAACTAATCGAAAGATGTGTGGTATTGCCATTTTGGTTAATTCCGTTTAAGTTCATATCACCGCATGTAGTTTAAGCGGTTTCTAGTTAACCACACACCTTTTGTCACTAAACCTATATTTAAACTCTCGATTTTTTGACTTAAAGTAAAAAAATAAATTCCGTCTTTAACTCTGTTAATTTATTTGGCTAAAAACTTAATTACCCTTCATATATATAATTGAAAACGACATATGCAAAGGGGGTTTTCTCTCATTTCATTTCAGATCGATTTCTAGGGCTAGAGAACGAGCGATCATGGTGATATCTAGGGCTAGAGAGGCGAGAGAAATAGGGTGTGGGTTTAGTGTGTTCGTGGTGGATCTTCGTGATTGACTGGGTTCCCACCTTCGCTTGGTCTGTGATACTTAATTTGGTGTCGATTTAGGTAATTTTTTCCTTGTGTGATAGATATGATATGTTCTTTGTTTTTAATTGTGAGCTGTTTATTGTATATGCATGCATGTTTTTTGGATGAATTAGTTAGTATATTTGGTGTTGGATAAAGTATGCTCACTACTATGGTCTCCCTTTCTTTAATTCTATTTTTGTCCCCCCATCCGCTTCTTCATTCGCTTAACGATATTGGTCCCCTTTTTGTGATACTTGTTATAAAGTATCGTATGTTATTCAAATATTTCTCCTTCATTTCTTTAATGCAGAATGTCTGTCAGAATTGTTTTTCACTATGGTGGGAAGTTTGTTAAAGATCCAATACATAAGTATGTTGGGGGTAGTGAAGAAATAGTAGAGACTGTTGGGTTGGATTACCTTTCTTTGCTTAGTATACATGAATATTACTCTACTTTATGCCCAGTTTCAAATTTAAATATTTATTATCTTGTACCTGAATATGAAATTTGGGAGGGTAGGGCATTATTGATGCAAAATGACAAAGATGTCATTGATATGATTGATTTCTTAGTTAATGCTGAGAGTGAGGAGGTGCATATATATGGACAAGAAATGAAGGGTCCCATACAAGTTGTTAGGCCAGAAGAAGTTGAAAATGATAGCATTAGGTATATTTGTGGTTTGACAACTGATAACATGAACCAAAGTGAAAATGAAAAAGACTTTGGACTTCAAAGTGAAACAACTGATAACATTAACCAAAGTGGTACTACTGATAAAGGGAAGCAAAAAGAAACAGATAAAGGGCAGTACAAAGAAACAGACAAGGGAAAAGGTAAACAAACTGGAAATCCTAAAAAACAAACAAAACATACAAAGGAAAACAGTAAAAAACAAGCTGATAATGATAATGGGGAAGAAGCAGAGCATCAACCATGGATGGATGAGGATCTAGAGGGGCCTAGGGATGATGATATATTCGAAGAAAGCCCAAAAAAAATAGATGAACCAAAGGTGAACATGAATGATGTATTTGTAGAGGATTGGTGGAGTGATGATGATGGAGAAGGGAAAGGTGCATTAAGGAGGAAGTTTGTTCTGTCAGATGATGAGGACAATTTAGAAGGGGATGGATGTATGGAGTTTAATGAGGCAACTGACATGGATAAGATAGAATTTGAGATTGGAATGGAATTTGCAAATCATGAAATTTTTAAACAAGCATTAGTTGAATTTTCTGTTAAAGGGGGGTTTGATATAAAGTATATTCAAAATGATAGAAAAAGAATAACTGCTAAGTGTAAAGCTGAAAACTGTAAATGGAGGATTCATGCATCAATCAAACAGGGTGAACAAACTTTGAAGATAAAATCTTTGGGGGGGGACCATACATGTGCTGGACAGGATAAGAATCATCTTGTTGACAGTAGATACTTGGCCAAAAAATATATGCATGACTTGAGAGATAATCCTAAGTGGGATTTGCAGGCATGGAAAAAGAAGGCACAAAAAGAATGTAACTCTACTCTAAGTAAATCATCCCTATATAGAGCAAAAAGAAAGGCTTTAATACATATGCAAGGTGATGTAGGAGAGCAGTATAACAGGCTGATGGATTATGTGGAGACAGTCAAACATTTTAACCTTGGAACAGTCTTCAAATTTTGTAGTGAGGGTCTAGATGACAGGCCTGGTTCACTACCTGTTTTTCAGAGGCTTTATATGAGGCTTGCTGTTTAGGGATTTGTTCTGGAATGCAGCTAGTTGTGGTGACATGTTCTCATTTGAAGCAGCCATGAAGGAGGTGCACAAAGCTGATGCAAAAGCAGCTAAGTGGTTAATAGCTATTGGGCCAAAATTTTGGGTCAGGTCTCATTTTTCCAAACACTGTAAGTGTGATGTAGTAGTGAACAACATGAATGAGTCGTGGAATAATTACATCCTGGAGGCAAGGGATAAAGGTATAATAAACATGCTAGAGTGGATAAGAAAGAAATTAATGGTTAGGTTTCAGGTAAAAAGGGAAGGCATGGACAAGTATATGGGGTCACTGGGGCCCAGAATTCAGAAAAAAATTGGAAATAATTAAGAAAGCTTATAGGGGATGCACTGCTTTGAAGTCTGGGCCTGGGGAATTTGAAGTAGAAGTTGATAACAGAACATGGGTTGTGAATTTAAATGATTGAACTTGTGGTTGTAAAATGTGGCAGTTTAGTGGGATTCCATGTAGACATGCTGTGTCTGCAATATGGGCAAATAGGGAGCAGCCAGAGGCTTATTGCCATCAGTGTTATAGCAAGGATGTATACTTGAAAACATACAACTTTATCATAAAGCCTGTGCCAAGTCACCATGAATGGGTTCACTCCAATTTTGCTAAGATTCAGCCTCCACTCTATCATAAGCCCACTGGCAGACCAAGGAAACTCAGAAGAAAGGCTGCAGATGAACCCAAAAAAACCAACATAAAGCAACAAGAAAAGGTGGCACTGTGACATGTGCAAGGTGTTTAACACTAGGGCATAACAACAGGGCATGTACATTGCCTTTTCATCCTAAATCAAGAATGAACAAGGTATATTCTTTATGTTTTTCATACATTCCAACTGTATTTTTAACTCTCTTTTTTAACTCTTATTTATAACAGTTTAACATGTTTTGATTTTCAGACAAATAACAAGGAGTCAACTGCACAGTCAACACAGTCAGACATTCCTACAAGACATCCTGCTAAGGTACATTTTAATGGTTGTAAACTGTAAACTATAAACTATTTTTGATTATTTATTTGTATTGGACTACTAGACTTGTGCATTCCTTTTCAGCCAAATCCCATGCCACAAAATTTGCAGACTAAAGGACAGTCAAGTCAAGGGACTGCTAATGCTACAACTACTTCAGAAATACCTAATCAACCCAAATCAAGCTCTCAACCTAATCCCACACCAACTTTGTAAACTATGTGGAGTAATCAGCCTGTTTCAAGCTCACAGTGTGACGCCCCCAAAATAGGTATACATCACCCATTCTGAGTTGCCAATACATGGTACAGAAACAACTACAACTTTATTATTACAACAGTAAAACTGTGAGTTTGAATACAAATATTATCTTCTAGACAATATCTATACTCAAATAAATCCTCATCACATTTATTGATACATTATTTTACAAAAATGGTGAGGACTACTAAACAACTCTTTTCTAAAACCTTCATTCCATACCCCACACTGCACTTTCGCTATATTCTCGCCTCCCGAGAAGAAAAATGGAACAAAAAGGAAAAAGGTGAGCTCAACTAGCCCAAAGAAGAATATTATGACTAAGATAATATACAACAAATTATCGTTAGTCTTCAATAGGAAAAATCTAATGTAATACAATAGACAACAAATTTTAAATCAATATTCGCAGATCGGAATAATAATTCATTAGAAGAGTTAAAGAGAATGCAAACTACTATCTTCTATGTATGAATTTAAAAGTTCATCGCTCATCTTTTATCCCTCGTAACATCAATCAATATACATCCGAATCAAATATTCATCTTTGCACTATGTGCCAAAGATATTCATCGATTGGTCATGTTCATCTAAAACACTGCTCATCTTTGCACTACGGCCAAAGATATTCTTCGAAATCATTCATCTTTGCACTATAAGCCAAAGATATTCCATAATATCATCATTTAAGATCAAGATTATGAAAATATTTTAAAGAAACGAATCCAAAGGAAACAAAATGACAAGGATTAAGGATTAAGGATTAAGGATTCGTACTTTTTGTTTTATCCACGCCCAAAAATACCAAAAAAAATAATCACAAGTGGTGTAAAATTCAAGAATGATCAAAACATGGATACAATCAAAGCTAGTATCCATAGTAGATATTTTGGACAAAAGAAGAAATTTTCATTTTTCGATGAATAGTGCCAGTGATTCGTGAATAAGATCAGATATCGTGAATAAAGGCAGATATCACGTGAATAGAATCCGACACCAAAAGTTCCAAATTTGATAAAAACTTCAGATCAATATTTCAACATAATGATATTGAAGAAATAATATCATTACTTAAAAAAAAAAAATATCCCTTACCTCGAAAGATCAAGACTCTTAAAAAAAACACCTGATATAAAGCTATGACTTGGACTTGCAATCAGATATAGCAATACTCAAACTATACTCAAAATACTCACAAGAATACGCCGATAATATAGAGAGAAAACTTCAGCTCGGTGTGATTTTCAATTCTAACCTAAGCACCTTATTTATAGGAAAACGCTAGAACACCAAAAGTAGAAAATTTAATAAAATATTAATATATATATTAAAATTTCTACGCCTAACCTTCTTAGATCTGATCTCAGCTCATTTTGCACATGTTGTAGCCCACAAAACAAACAAAAACGTTTTTATTATTTAAAATATTTTAAACTTCCAAAAATCAATTATTTTGAGCTTCTAACTTCAATAATTCATAATAAATAGCCCTTCTATCAGAAAATTCAAATCTCGCGAGTTTTTATAGAAAATTCAATTTCTACAACTTTGCAGAAGAAAAGTTTTCCAAATTCCAAATGAAATTGACCGAAATCCACAAATCGGCGATTTTATTGTGCTATAATCAAATTTCGGTCAATAAATGGGGTCCACCGACATGTTTAACATGTTTTAAACATTTATTGCAACAAAAATACTCATCCTCCTCAGATACTCATATATCCCACATTCGTTGTAAAATATCACCATTATTATATTATTAAAATATAATAATATATTTATTTTATCGTAAAAAGATAAAATTTCAATTTTTCAACAATTGTCACAATAAAATTTTCTCCATCTATATCCACATAAAATCAATATTTTTCTCATCATATGAATCAATAATTAATTATTCACAAATAATATTACGTAATCACAATATTAACAACTGTGCAGCTCCTCAGGAAGAGGGGCTTTCCAATAAGAATTTCTCCTCATCATGCCGCAAGCAATTAGGTGACCAAACCTCTCCTTAGATGTAACTTTCTAGACATTGCCAATAATGTTATCTAATAATATTATTCAGATAATATGAATTATTGCTTCGATAATGAAAAATATACCGTAATGACAATTATCAAACAACAAGAATATAAAATATCAACGCAACAATTATTAATAAAATATCGAATAAAGAATTATCGTAACCATTATCGAGTAGTGCCTTCTTCACGTAAGAATCAATAATTGGTGCAATACCGCAGTGCTATCGTGTTTTAACCACCGAGTATTTTAACAAAGATAACTGAATAACTACGCCAGTTATTTTTAACCAACTTATATTTGCTGTTTTCTTCATCCAATCGCTTCTGTTATGGGGCCCACACATGGTCAAGGCCGTCGTTGCATTTAATATTCCCGACAAAGATTTAATATTCCACGACCAAACGAATATTCCCCAACAACAATGAATATTTTATAACCACTTGCTTATTTTGAAATATTTGCGTATTTTACCCATAACTATCCACATTAATCAAATCAACCCTTACTATTTCAAAATAATAAATAGAGAAAATTAAATTTCATTAATAATAAGTTGGGGTCTTACAACCTCCCTCCTTATGAAATTTCGTCCTCGAAATTGACGACGCATACGGTGTTTCAAAATGTGAGGATACCTCGCTTTCATTTCGCTTTCCAATTCCTGTGTCATTTCCTCTATAACATGATTCCTCCACAAAACTTTAACTTGTGGTATGACCTTTCATGGCGTAGGGACATGCTCCTTCCTATCCAAGATCTTGACAGTACCTCTCTCATACGTTAAGTCTTCTACTATTTTGTCCAATCCTAACTCTATAACGTGGTTCGGGTCTTTCACATATTTATTTAAGTACGTATATGTGAAACACATTATGAACACGAGACATACTGGAGGTAACGCAAGTCTATAGGCTACATTTCCTACTTCCGGTCAAGAATTTGAAATGGACCAATAAATCGTGGATTGAGCTTTCTCTCTTCCCAAATCTTGTAACTCCCTTCCATGGAGCAACACACAATAATACATGATCCCCTACACTAAATTCCACGCCCTTTCGATGAAGATCCGCATAACTCTTTTGTCGATCTTGTGCCGCTTTGTATACGCTGTCGAATCATTTGGATCTTTCGGTCAGAGTCATACGCATTTAACTCGGGTCCCAACAATGTTGCTTCACCCACCTCATCCCAACATATGGAGAGCGACACTTTCGTCCATATAATGCTTCAAATGGAGCCACACCTATACTTGCTCGATAATCTGTTGTTATAGGAGAATTCTACCAATGGTAAATACTTATCCCAACCGTCCTTGAAGTCTCAGGACATGAGTCTTAATAGATCTTCAAGAGTTTGAATAGTCCCTTCGATTGTCCGTCCGCTTGGGGATGGTATCTTCAACTAAATCGCAAATCTGCGCCCATAGCTTTTTTGCAAGCTAACCCAAAATCTTGAAGTGAATCTTGGGTCACGATCCAAACTATGGATACCGGCATGCCATGCAACCTTAAAATCTCATTCACGCATATACTAGCAAGACGCTCAAGGAATAAGTCTCCGTGTCGGCAAGAAATGAGCAGACTTGGTTAATCTATCAACAATAACCCAAATAGCATTGATGCCTTGAGAAACCGTAGGAAGACCCGTGAATTGAAATCCATGGTAATGTGTTCCCACTTCCATTTCGGAATCTCAAGTGGTTGCAACGGACCCTTAGGTACTAGATGCTCCGCCTTTACACGTTGGCAAGTTAAACACATCGAGATAAACTTTGCAATCTCTCTCTTCATATTGTTCCACCAAAATGTATGTCAAGATCACGGTACATTTTAGTACTTTCCAGATGGATTGCAAATGGTGTATTGTGTGCCTCCATCATAATCTTGTACTTCAAATCGAGTCGTTAGGGACACAAAGTCTAGAGTGGACTCAAGTATCCCTTCTTCATCAATTCTCGCCCTAATAGCTCCTTCTTGTACTTTCTTCTTCATACGCACGCATTCCGGCCTGGTGGCTTGAGCAACCTTAACTTTTTCTATTAAAGTTGGCTCTACGCGTATACTTGACATCATCGCACTCGCTCCTCAAGATATGATCTTCTACTCAACGCGTCAACTACCACGCTCGCTTTTCCAAGATGGTATCAATAGTGTGGTCGTAGTCTTCAATAGCTCGAGCCAACGTCGGCCGCCGCATGTTGAGTTCTTTTTGAGTGAAGAAATATTTAAGGCTTTTATGGTCCAATATATCTCCACTTTCTCCCCATATAGATAGTGCCTCCATATCTTTAGCATGAAAATGATCGATTTGTCGCTAACTCTAGATCATGAGTAGGATAATTCCTCTCATACTCTTTAAGTTGTCGCGAGGCATAGGCTAGGCTATGACTTTCCCACGTTGCATGAGAACACATCCTAACCCTTTGCTCAAGCATCATCAGAGATAACAAATCCATCCGAACCAGATGGTATTGTTAGAACAAAAGCCAAATAAGTCTCCTTTAAGCTCTTGGAAACTTTTCTCGCATTCTTCGCTCCAAACGAATTTTGTATCTTTTCGAGTCACCGAAGTTAATGGAGTAGCGATTCGAGAAAATCCTTCCACGAATCTCCGATAATAACCAATTAAGCCCAAAAGCTACGTGATTTCACCACCGATTTGCTTGGTTCTCCCAACTTTCTTTGTATTGCTTCAATCTTCACGGATCCACGGATACTCCATGTTTTGACACTGACGTGCCCAAGAAATGCTACTTCCTCGCCGTAACTCGCATTTCTTCAATTTGGCATATAGTTGGTTTTCACGAAGCCTTTGGAGTACCAAATTTTCAAATGGTGCTCATGATCTTCACGGCTTTTGGAATATATGAGGATGTCATCAATAAAGACAACAACGAATTGATCCAAATATTCCTTGAATACTCGGTTCATCATATCCATGAAAGCCGTAGGAGCATTAGTTAGTCCGAAAGACATGACTAAGAATTCATAATGCCCATACCGAAGTTCAAGGCGCCTTTGAATATCCTCGATTCTAATCTTCAAATTGATGATATCTAGAACTAAGATCGATTTTTGAAAAGAATTGTGCCCCTCAGAATCGGTCAAACAAGTCATCAATACGAGGTAGAGGATACCTATTCTTGATGGTGACATGGTTCAATTCCCGATAGTCAATATAAAGTCGCGATACTCCCCGTCTTTCTTCTTTACGAATAAAACAGAGCACCCCAAGGAGATGTACTAGACGAATGAAACCGATGTCCAACAATTTCGTAGTTGGACCTTTAACTCCTCAAGTTCAATAGAGCCATTCGATATGGGGTTTTAGAAATGGGCTTTGTACTGTGTTCAAGATCAATAAAGAATTCAACTTCACATTCGGGGTAGATCGGAAGTTCTTCAGAAATACGTCAGAAAGTCAATAACAACAGGAATATTATTCAAATTTGACGTGTCTTTATTCAAATCCATAACATGGGCTAAGAAAGCTTGACATCCGCTTTTTCAATAAACGAATAGCTTTATGATTAGATATGATGTTGTTTGATTTTAATGGTTTAGTTGCTTTTAATTCGCACAACAGTTGGTTAGGAATATGAAAACTAACAACCTTATTTAAAACAATCAATTTTGGCATGATGAGTAGTTAACCAATCAATCCCTAAAATCACATCAAAAGCAAGTATCTTTAAAGAGATAAGGTCAACAGTGTAAGGTAATGGTGCCAACTTGAATCAAACAAGATTTATAAACAATGGATGTGATGAAAGTTTCTCCTAACGGAGTTTCCACAGATAGGTCAAAGTCTAATTTCTCCTGAGTCAAGTTTAAACGTTGAGCACAAGCACGAGAGATAAATGAATGGGTAAAGACCCCAGATCAAGTAAGGTATAAACTTCAGAAGAATTTATAAATAGCTTACCCGTGATCACCTCGTTTGGGTTCCTCGATTTTGACCACCACAACAAACGCTTCTTCCTAATCGTTGACTTTGACTTTTTTCGGGATATCTTTTGAGTCATCGCCCTCATTGAACTAGGTTTCGCCATCAGTACAATCTCGAAGCGATATGTCCTTCCTTTCCACAATTATAGCATACCTTGAGCTGTTGCTAGGCGCTTTGACCGATATGTCCCTCTTTCCCCAGATTTATAGCATACGACCGGTGGTCGTTTCTCCTCCCTTAGAACGGGCTTGTCGCCAGACCGCTCGCCTTCACATGGTCGTTGTTAAATCTCCTCTTTTAAAATCTCCTCCCGACTCGCTTCTTCTATTTTCATGGCTATGATTACCACCAGAGTGGTTACCATTTTGTCCGTCTGTTTGCTTTCTTATTTGGTTATCATTATTCTGCTGATCGCTATCTCTCGTACGATCCTCGGTTATGGTCCCTCGGTTGAACATACTCGTTATCTCGCTTCTAACAATTGAGCCTCGTTAACAACATCCGAATAGAGAGAAAATTTATGAGAAATGAGATATCGACGTACGCCGGTTTCAAACCTCTAAGAAACATTCGCGTCATACGCTCCTCATTCTCCACCAAATGAGGTGCAAACTCGATAACTCGCAAACTTTGCCTCGCATCGAGACACCGTCATGTTGTTTTCGCCCAGCCTAATAAACTCCACTTCCTTCATACGACAAACACTTTCGTGAAAGTATTTGTCATTAAATATTTTCAAATGTCTCCCAAGACATGCCGAAAGGGTTGGATGGGTACGCTTCACAGATTCCCACCAAAGAGTCCGCCACCACACGGAACATAAGGTGGCGAATGGAACCTTCGTTTCCTCCGTGCATCCCAAGACATCGAATATCTTGGTAATTTGCTTGACCCATGTTTCGCGCCATGATCGGATCCGGCTTTTCCTTAAATTCGTGGTCCCAACTCTTTGAATCGCTTGGTGTGATAACCCGTGAATTGCTATCATTTCCTCCTCAGATTTTGAACACGAAGTCTCCCTCGTTCGATTTTGCATGAACCGCAAAAAAGCTTCTAAACATCCCCTCGCTCATCATCTCTTTCGCATTGGTGTTGTTCACAGGAGGAACATTGCCACTGTTGCACGCTCTCCTCGTTGGTGAGTACAAAGCGTCTCCACGGTCTCATTTCCATTGTTAATATTCTCGGTCGACATTCTCAAATATCGCCATAAAACAAGGGTTAATTAAGGAAATCAATATATCACAAAATATCCCTATATATCGACCAACTAACAAATAAGCTTAGTAGGACACACTAGCGAAGGATTTACCTGCCTCCCTCCTAGTTCTATTCCCCGATCTCCGCCAGAGATCATATCCCTAAGCTCGATACTAAACCGTGACGCCCCAAAATAGGTATACATCACCCATTCGAAAGTTGCCAATACATGGTACGTAAACAACTACAACTTTATTATTACAACAACAAAAAACTGTGAGTTTGAATACAAATATTATCTTCTAGACAATATCTATACTCAAATAAATCCTCATCACATTTATTGATACATTATTTTACAAAATGGTGAGGACTACTAAACAACTCTTTCTAAAACCTTCATTCCATACCCCGACTGCACTCGCTATATTCTCGCCTCCCCGAGAAGAAAAATGGAACAAAAAGGAAAAAGGGTGAGCTCAACTAGCCCAAGAAAGAATATTATGACTAAGATAATATACAACAAATTATCGTTAGTCTTCAACAGGAAAAATCTAATAGAATACAATAGACAACAAATTTTAAATCAATATTACGCGCAGCGGAAATAATAATTCATTAGAAGAGTTAAGTAGAGAATGCAAACTACTATCTTCTATGTATGAATTTAAAAGTTCATCGCCTATCTTTTATCCCCGTAACATCAATCAATATACATCCGAATCAAATATTCATCTTTGCACTACACAGCCAAAGATATTCATCACCGTCATGTTCATCTAAACACTGCTCATCTTTGCACTACGGTCAAAGATATTCTTCAGAAATCATTCATCTTTTGACTACAAAGCCAAAGATATTCCATAATATCATCATTTAAGATCAAGATTATGAAAATATTTTTAAAGAAACGAATCCAGGTGAAACAAAATGACAAGGATTAAGGATTAAGGATTAAGGATTCAGACTTTGTTTTATCCACGCCCAAAAATACCTCAAAAATAATCACAATGGTGTAAAATTCAAGAATGATCAAAACATGGATACAATCAAAGCTAGTATCCATAGTAGATATTTTGGACAAAAAGAAGAAATTTTCATTTTTCGATGAATAAAGGTCAGATTCGTGAA
This sequence comes from Panax quinquefolius, assembly GCA_020205615.1. NCBI lineage: Eukaryota > Viridiplantae > Streptophyta > Magnoliopsida > Apiales > Araliaceae > Panax > Panax quinquefolius. Next base: position 73,600,562 of record CM035173.1, on the reverse strand, counting down.
TAAGATCAGATACGTGAATAAAGGTCAGATACACGTGAATAGTAACTCTCGACACCAAAAGTTTGAAATTTGATAAAAACTTCAGATCAATATTTCAACATAATGATATTGAAGAAATAATATCATTACGAAAAAAATAATATCTCTTACCTCGAAAAGATCAAGACTCTAAATTAAACACCTGGATATAAAGCTATGACTTGACTTGCTCGTATAGCAATACTCAAACTATACTCAAAATACTCACAAGAATACGCTCGATAATATAGAGAGAGAAAACTTCAGTTTCTGGTGTGATTTTCAATTCTAACCTAAGCACCTTATTTATAGGAAAATGCTTAGAACACCAAAGTAGAAAATTTAATAAAATATTAATATATATATTAAAATTTCTACGCCAACCTTCTTAGATCTGATCTCAGCTCATTTTGCACATGTTGTAGCCCACAAAACAAACAAAAAACGTTTTTATTATTTAAAATATTTTAAACTTCCAAAAATCAATTATTTCGGAGCTTCGGAACTTCAATAATTCATAATAAATAGCCCTTCTATCAGAAAATTCAAATCTCGCGAGTTTTTATAGAAAATTCAATTCTCTACAACTTTGCAGAAGAAAGGTTTTCCAAATTCCAAATAGAAATTGACCGAAATCCACAAACGGCGATTTTACAGGCTATAATCAAATTTCAGTCAATAAATGGGGTCCACCGACATGTTTAACATGTTTTAAACATTTATTGCAACAAAAATACTCATCCTCCTCGTATACTCATATATCCCACATTCGTTGTAAAAATATCACCATTATTATATTATTAAAATATAATAATATATTTATTTTATCGTAAAAGATAAAATTTCAATTTTTCAACAATTGTCACAATAAAAATTTTCTCCATCTATATCCACATAAAATCAATATTTTTCTCATCATATGAATCAATAATTAATTATTCACAAATAATATTACGTAATCACAATATTAACAACTGTGCAGCTTTCTGTGAAAGAGGGCTTTCAATAAGAATTTCTCTCATCAAGCACAATTAGATGACCAAACCTCTCCTTAGATGTAACTTTCTAGACATTGCCAATAATGTTATCTAATAATATTATTCAGATAATATGAATTATTGCTTCGATAATAAAAAAATCTTGTGTAATGACAATTATTAAAACAACAAGAATATAAAATATCAACGCAACAATTATTAATAAAATATCGAATAAAGAATTATCGTAACCATTATCGAGTAGTGCCTTCTTACGTAAGAATCAATAATTGGTGCAATACCGCAGTGCTATCGTGGTTTTAACCACCGAGTATTTTAACAAAGATAATTCAGAATAACTACGCCAAGTTATTTTTAACCAACTTATATTTGTCGCTTTCTTCATCCAATCGCTTTCGTTATGGGGGCCCCACACACATTGTCGCTACTGGCCGCATTATGAATATTCCCGACAAAGATTTAATATTCCACGACCAAACTAATATTCCCTAACAACAATGAATATTTTATAACCACTTGCTTATTTTGAAATATTTCATGATTTTACCTATAACTATCCACATTAATCAAATCAACCCTTACTATTTCAAAATAATAAATAGAGAAAATTAAATTTCATTAATAATAAGTTGGGGTCTTACACACAGCCTACGAGGAAGAACATAAAGATGGGAGCCATAAAGAGCAAGAAAGGCAAATCACCAAAAAAGGAGGATTAAGGGGATTAAGGCTTTAATGTTTGAATGTATAATTTTTGTCAGTTAACTGTTTTGGACAAGTGTGATTGTGTATACTTTGTCAAACAGATAGTTTTTGGACAATGTTTCAATGACAAGTTTTTGAACTATGTTTTATAGTTTGATATTATGTAACAGACTTGGAATGTAACTCTTTAATGTTTGAATGGGTAGTTTTTAGACATAATTTTTTGTCAGTTAACTGTTATACAGTTTATACATTGACAGTTTATACCTTGTTATACAGTTTATACATTCCATTAAACATTGAATATTGAACATTAAACATTAAAATTAAACATTGAACATTACCATTAAACACTGAACATTAAACATTGAAATTAAACATTGAACATTACCATTAAACATTGAACATTAAACATTACCATTAACTATTGAACATTAAACATTACCATTAAACATTGAACATTAAACATTACATCATAGTTGGTAGGTCTCCTAAACTACCATTAGTTTATACATTCATTTGTTACTAATAAAATACATTATAACTGACATGCAATACAACACAAGTCCAACAACAATTATCATCTTCACATTACTTTCAACAACTATCATCCTACTTGGTATGTTATTCAGCTCACACGAACACTTGCATTTTGTTCCACTCACCAATGTCCCCATTTTGTCATTGTCTTCATTGGGGCCACTGACTATTCCACTTGAGTTTGTAGTAGAAGGAAAGCACCATGCCCAAAACTCACACTCATCGCATACAAAATATAATCTCCCCTTCGATGGTTTGTTCGAGTCAACAATTCTTACATTTGTTTTTTTCCCACATTTACATCGCTTAGGTATGTAGCGCAACTCACCATTCATCCTTCCTACATCATTGCTTGACGAAGACATGACTCCTGATTCACATAAAAAACACGAAGAGTAATATCAAAGAGCAGACCATAAATGTATATATATTATTTCCATGGTTAATTTTCTTTTTGCTATAATCTAATATATAGTTTTCAGTCAAAATAGTTCTTTTAGAACTTTTATCGAACATTTGATAGGCATAGTTTTAGGGTGCTAATTTCATAGCCATTTTTTACAATAACAACCCATAACAACATCCTTATTACTCCACAGCCATACCTATCTCCTTGAACCTAATTTTCATACATAACAGTAGCATTCGGCTATGACAGTAGCAACAGTAGCAACTAAAAGAACAAACAGTCCTTCAAGTTCAGATTGAGCCATTCGGCTATGAAAGGGGGTTCTTAACAAGGATGGAATGAAAAAGGAATGGAATGGGATTAGAAAACTTACCTTCAGAAATTGCAATTAATGGTTGTTGCTCAATTCTTTCTCCTTTACCAGCCGGATTCCTTTTCCTTCTCTCACTATGTGCTACGATTTTTGGAGCTTAAGAAGTAGCTTTCAATTTCGTATGCGATGGAGCTCAAATAGCTGAAATGGGAAGACCATAAATTCGATATGCTCTTACAAGCCAACAAACAAGAAGAAGAATGGGTATTTAAGACATTTTACCGTTGTTTTTGACCGATACAGACCCTACTCACGCGTTTTAGGCATTTGACATACACGCATAGTTAATTTGGATGGAAAAGGTAATTTTTTCACTTCACCTCAAAAAGTCGAGAGTTTAAATGTAGGTTTACTGATCACAGGTGGTTAAGTGGAAAACCGCTAAAACCTCAGGTGGTCATCTGAACTTAACCCTTCTTTAAATTTGCATTTATATTTTGTACTAGTTGTGTCTCGTAATTTCGGCATTACATGCAAGATAAGATTTATCTTAAAATTTAAACTCAAAGTTCAAACGACTCAAATTGAGTGGAAATTCAAAATTATTTGTATTTTGTTAGATAAATTTGTGTCTCTTTCATGTACTTTGACTTATAAGTTGATCTTTTTTCATTTTCAGTTATAAGAAAAATAAAGTTGTGAATATTTTAAAATTTTAACTTAATATTCTAAAATTTGAATTGTGTATCAATCTAAATATCTATATAGATAAATAAATATAATAAGACAAATCTTGTTTTTTATCCTTTGTTTTATGGTATTAAAATGGTAGAATTTAAGTACAATTAAAACTCTATTTATAATCCTAAAATTTTTACGATAACTTCTTATTTTACAATAATTCTAATTTTTTATATAAGTCATTTAGTTAATTAATCATACAATTAATTTCGACTTCAAATCATGTTTAGGACTTTACCTTTAGATTTCAACTCAACTTTGTACTTTATATAACTATATATTAAAGGGGGAAAATGTATATACACAACTGTGTATTATACAATAGAGCTATAACGACGAGTTTTTTGGGTTATGCCGCTGTGTATATACATATGGCCCATATTATAAATATAAAAAAAGATTATGAGTAAATTTGAACTTAGTATTCTATAATAATTTTAAGAGTCCTTTAGTTACTTAATCATATAATAAATCAAACTAAAAATTCATGTTTAGGATTTTATTTTTAGATTTGTACTTCACTTTGTACTCTGAATAATCATTGTCGACGTCGGGATTTTTTTCCAATTGATTAAAAATTTATTGTGTGGGGGTATTTTTTGAAAAAAAAAACCAACTTATGTTGACGGAATTTTAAATTTTTAATTTAAAGTTTGATTTTAAGATGGGTCAATTAGATAGAATTGTCAATTGTTAAAAATTTAAATGGATGTACTAACTTATCCAATTTTTTTGGTTTTTTATGAATGAGATTGTCCACATGTGATTTCGTAAAATTTGTCCGAAACTGAGATTCTAAAAGTTTGGGGACTTGCTTAAGCGATGAGAAATTGTTAGACACCCTCGACTTCTATGTAACCATGGTTACCGCTTTTCTATTATTTTCCACATAATATAAAAAAGTTGCTTTTAAAAACAGAATACAAGTGTGTATTGTAAAGACCGAGAAAATTAGATTATATTGTAAATTAATTTGATTTGATTATATTGAATAAAATAGTATTATATTTTGATTATACCGAGTAAGTAAGTTAAAGTTTGTTAAGTTAAGTAAGTAAGTAAAGTTAAGTTAAAGTTTGTTCTATAATCTAGGATGAAGATATAATCGTAGGATTATGACTACGTGCTATAAATAAAGTGTATGAATTTTCAAGACGGAAATAAAAAAAATTCGATAAATTTTTTGAAAAATATTATTCATCCATTTCTGCTCGATTTTTTTTTTGAATTTCTGGGAAATACGTAATGATAGAATTCTGAGGAAAGATGGATTATCCACTAATAATTCAGTTGCGAAAACCATAGTTTTTTGCCTACGTACTTAATTTGAGAATATTAGGTAGAGTGAAATTTTGAATAAATTTTGATTAAATATAATAAAAAAGTTATTATACAGGAAAAAATATGAGTATAATACAATGCATTATACAAGTATAATACGAAAGATAATATAATGTATAGTATGAATATTATACGAATTATTATACAAGAAGAATACAATAATTATACGTTAAGAATACGAATAAGTCTTAATGTACTAATATAAATGTGACGCCCCCAAAATATGTATACATCACCCATTCTGAGTTGCCAAATACATGGTACAAAATTCAAAAACAAATTTAATTATACAACTGTCGTGTAAAATACGACAAAATATAGCCGAGAGTTTTAACACGAATATTGTCTTCCAGACAATATCAAAACTCAAATGGAGTCCTCATTACAATTATTATCACACTATTTTATAAAATAGTGAGGACTACTACATCCACCATCTCGGACCGACACTCCATTCCCCGACTAGTCCCGGCTACGTTCTCATTTTCTGAAGAGAACAATGAAAGAAAAAAGGTGAGCTCAACTAGTCTAGTAAGAAATATTATGACTAAGATAATGCAGAATAAATTATCGTTAGCCTTAAACAGTGTTAAACTGATAGAATACAATAAACAACAAGTTTAACTACAGTGGAACAAGCAATCCATTAGAAGAGTCAAGTAGAACATGATATCTACTATCTTCTATGATTTAAAAAGTTTATTATCAATTTTATCGCTGAGACTCAGCTCAATAAATAATCCACGTCACTGAATAATACATGCACTACGGGCCAAAGATATTTATTAGTATCACATCCACGAATTATCCATGCATTACGGACCAATGATATTTGTAACAACCCCAAAATTTATACAATTTAATTATCGACTTCGGTCGTTAACAATACATTCAACATCCAATTTCACATCATTAAACGATAATACAACCATTGAAATTTACGGAATAATTAAAATTTTGTATTATAATTAAAATTTTCTATTACAAACTATTATCGTTCCCAGAACTTTCAACCTTTGCATCTAAATATCTCAGAATCATTTTAATAGTACAAGAGTTTACATCGCAAAACGATATTACAATTTAACATTAATACATTATTCGGAACTTTAAAAATGGTTCAAATAATAATAACTCAGCCAAAGTATATAAATCTTCAAGTATCACATCTGATTCATATCTTTCAAGTAGCACATAACTTTATCTTAAATCTTTAACCTGCAAAAGTGGTTATTTGCAAGGTTGAGCTCGACAAATTTCAAAGAAAATCTAACGGTTTTCACGCATCACATAGCACATAATAACATGCTCGATATACATCTCATAAACATTGGACTAATATAACATACATGCTGTAGTTCATATAACAAGTATAAAGATTGAGTTCCTTACTCAATCAACATTCATTACTCAATCAACGTAGTCATAAATTGACTTTAACATTTCTTACTTTCAACATTAATATTTCATACTTTCAACATTAATATAACACACCATGCTATTTGTAATAAAGATTTCAAACAGTTCATCATCAAATTCACATAGCAAATAGGAATTGAAAGACTTGCCTTAATCGTTGTTTACCAATAACAGATTAACAGCTTACAGCTATCTGCACTTAATGTGCCCTACACAATTATTTAATAATACACATAAACTATTAGTCACATAACAACACATAGTAATTGTAATGTAAACTCTACTCCACATCTCATAATCCTTCCTGTTAATTAGCACACAATGTTCAATTAGATTGTGTTAACTTTTTGACTTATGTAATATTCGAAATTCATTCAAGTGTTTAAGTCTTGCTAGGAATACTTATGGGTTTTATATTAAACTCATTCCATATCTTATAATGCTTATTAACACTTGTCACGGCGTTTCGACTTTCATTCGTCACACGCCCGAATCGTCTCTCTTGTGTATGCTTAGTGTGCTTACATAACTTATCTAATACATCATTTATTAATGTTAATCATCATTATATTTACTAACATTCATGTTTTATAACTTAGAAAAACATCTTTTATCGTCAGAAGCACTACACTTGCATACGTTCATGCCCGACGCCCTCCGATTGCCTCCTAATACATATCAGTCCCAAAAATGGCCATTTTGAACCCTGTTCCCGACATCAAATTGAAAAACTTAAAGAACAAAAGTTGTAGGTCTACTCGTCCTCGTTCCGGATCATTTTAAATCACCTCAATTAGAGTTCGTATGAAACCGTTATGCTCATTTTAGTAAAACATGTCCGGTTAGTTTTTTTTTCTTCACAATTTGGTAAAACAGACCACCCCCCGTAGGGGGGGGTTTTACACTAGGGTAGTAGTCACGGAAGTGGGTCCTTCGCTAGTTCATGAATTATGTTCCCGAACACTACAGAAAGCTAAATTAGGCCTACAAACTCTTTTTTAACAACCATACCAACCTACCCAAGGTGTAATATGTGTACAGAAACATAAACTAATATTTCTAACACGTTTCTAATCACATAAACAACATAAACATCAAGATTACAACCTTTAAATTTCACTATTTCTATTATTTCTTCTTCTTTTGACATTTATAGCGAAATTCTTCACTGTGAATTCGTTTTACAACTAAATATATTCATTCAACTTGCGTTCTTTTTGTTTCTTATCGTATTAACACAATCCATCACCAATTTTACATATAACTCATGCTCACATCAAAGATTTAAGAACAATTTTCAACATAACTTCATAATCAAACACTTTGTGAATTGAAACTTTTGAACAACTATAAAAATCTCATGTAAGCGTATACGTATATATATATATATACACACACACACATTCCATTCACATATCAAAATTATGAAGTTTCACCAAAAGATTTTTACATAGAACTCTAAAACTATGAAAACATAGAAGAACGTGATTTTAAAACTTGTTTTTACAACAATTGTATTGTGAAAATCCTTTCATGGCATACAATCACATATGAAAACATATGAACACCATATATACATATAAATTCATAATCATGAAAACCTAATTTTACAAAGACTAAATACAAAACATCTTAATTTAGTATAAGGGTTAGTTTGATACCTTTCTAGGTTGAATTAGGAGAAAAGATGGAGATGATGAAAGCTTTTCTTTTGTTTTATCAAGGTTTTCCCTCTTCTTCTTCTCCCCCTCTTCTTCTTCTCTGCATTCTCTCTTCTTCTCTTTGTTCTTAGTTTAGACTTAGGTTTAGAAAACTAATATAACTTAGTGTATATACAATATATGTATAACACATATAATTATAGAATATATAACTCCCAATATAATTACATATACTAATTATCAATTTAATATATAAGTTACAAAAATTAGAATTTTAAAATCCCTAAGGCTTGTTTGGCAAAACCATATTATTTTAAAATCAGGTTTTAATAGTTAAGGTCTTGTTTGGGTAAAACATGTTTAAAACAAAAGTAAGGCCTTGTTTGGGAAAACGGTTTTAAAAACTCTTTTAACTACAAAAGTAAGGCCTTGTTTGGGAATGCAGTTTTAAAAACTCTTTTAACTCTTTTAATAGATCCTTTAACACATATTCTTAATGTTATCCTGTAATTAATTAAATCTTAACATTAATTTAATTAATTAAAAGTTTAACATCAATTAATCACATAAAATTATCACATTATAATTACTCGCTGATTATAACTTCATGTAACAGTTACCACATCACTACATTATCTCAATTAAATTAGAACTATAACATAAAATCATTACATATTAATTAAATATTAAATAATTATTTAATTAATATAATACACTTAATTACATTACTCCATATTAATCACATAATCTCAATAAATAACTCAATTAAAATATTTATTTACTTCAATAAATATTAAATTAACATTTAAATTCTCTTCACACAAATTCACATATTTCACAATATATAACACATATATACATACTCGTACTTAAACATCTTAAAATAAGAATTGTATTTATTAAATTCTCATTTATTAATTCTTAAAAAAATCCGGGATGTCACATCTTTCCTTCCTTATAAGGATTCCGTCCTCGGAATCAACGAAACCTCCCTTACTCGGTTTTCGCAAAATCTCTTTCATAATTATCGTTAAATAACTTCAACACGTTAACTTAGCAAAAAGTTTTACATATATATATATATATATACTTCATTCATTTCTTCAACAACTTTTAGGTTTTATTACATAACCTTCAATTAAACACAGTCATATATCAAATATTATATATTCTTTAACCCATTTATCTCCTTTTCTAAGGATCATTATCATAAACACTCGAGATATTACATTCACCCTTTCTTTTAAGAATTTCTTCCTCGAAATTTTATTTATTAATCTTTATTAATTCAATCTATCAAAATAGATTTTACGTTAATACTTTATTCATTCATTGGGTTCTATAACCACTTCTTTCCACAATGATCTTTCTATAATTATTAAACTTTTCTATTAAAAGTTTTACATTATTCTTTAATAACTCATCTCCTTCTCATTTTAAAATTTCTTTTCTCACTTATTCAATATATTCATCATTCAATGTCGCATTCTACGACTTACTTCTTTCTAAGGAATATCATCCTTACCACATTTGCCTTTTAGAATAGCAATAATCCTCCATAATTGCTCAATAATTGGGAAGCAGTATGAATAACTCAGAAATTTAAAAGATTCCAAATCATGCTGAGGGATCACAAGACCTTGAACTACGTCTACGGTTATAAGTACTCTTTCAACTTAAACCTTAATAGTCATTAGACTATAGGGACTCCCGTACTTGGCTAGGGTGTTAAGCCCTTCGTACGATGTATTGTGCACAAACATCTAAACTGTAACGCCCCCAAAATAGGTATACATCACCCATCTTGAGTCACCAAATACATGGTACAAAATTCAAATACAACTTAATTATACAACAGTCGTGTAAAATACGACAAAACATAATCTAAGAGTTTTAATAAGAATATTATCATCTAGACAATATCCACACTCAATGGAGTCCTCATTACATTTATTGTCACATTATTTAATAAGAATAGTGAGGACTACTAATGCTATCAAATACGGACCAATACCACGTCCCCACTAGTCCGGCTACATTCTCATTTCACGAAGAGAACAGTGAAAGAAAGGGTGAGCTCAACTAGCCCAGGAAGAAATATTATGACTAAGATAACGCAGAATAAATTATCATTAGTCTTTAACAATGTTAAACTAATAAAATACAAGTTTAACTGTAGCGGAATAAGCAATCCATTAGAAGAGTCAAGTAGAGCATGATATCTACTATCTTCTATGATTTAAAATGTTTTCATTAATTTTTATCATTTGAGACTCGACTTAATAAATAAACCACATCATCGAAGTCATCCTCGGACTACGGGCAAGGATATTCATTAAATCATCGATGGTCATTACTATACCGAATAATCCTCGGTCATAATCATACCAAAAGCGTCCATCAATGCACTACAGCTCTATCGAGGACTTTTACTACATCATTTTTAACATTACAGGTCATCATTATACCGAATAATCCCTGGTCATAATCATACCAAGTCCATCTATGCACGTAAGCCAAAGATGACTTTCATCACAATATAAGCATGAGGATGATGTCGATGACATAATAATTCAATAAAACAAGTTCAAGAATAAATTTTAAAGATTTATAAGTTAATTTATCTTGAAATCAATTACGCCCAAATTGTCAACATGATCTTTGCTTTGTGGAGTAAAATTCAAGAATGCTCGGAAGAATATTTCCATGAAAAGATCTTGGGATGAAGCGCAAATATCCAGGATATTCTACTAATTTCATGGAGTATAGAAGCCAAAACTTTAACCAAATGAGTATCATAGAATATATGAAACTGCAAATGGATTTTCACCCGCCATGCGGTAATTCACATAGACAGATCATTTCCACAATTTAATAAGGAATGAATACGAAGGATCATTCACCATGCATGTGATAATCCACATAGATAGGTTATTCTAACAGAATAATAAAGAATGGAACCAGGTCACGTGTAATCCGCACAAATAGGATATTCCAACAAAATAATAAAGAATTGAATAACAGAAGAATTCACCATGCATGCGATAGACCGCACAGACAGGTTATTCCAACAGAATAATAAAGAATGGAATAACAAAGAATTCACCATGCATGCGATAGACCACACAGACAGGTTATTCTAACATAATAATAAAGAATGGAATAACAGAAGAATTTCACCATGTATGCGGTACTTTGCATAGATTGGTTATTCTAACATAATAATAAAGAATGGAATAACAGAAGCTCTCTTCATGAATACGAAAGAAATAATACCCCTTACCTTAGAAAGAAACTGGATACTGAAGTAGAGAGGTAGTAGACTCCTCTTCTTCTTTCTCTCTATAATAATTGTTCTATAGCTTTAGTGAATTGGTGAGAAATGAAGGAAGAATGAGCTTCTATTTATAGGAAAATATAGTTTCGATAATTGCACGTTTTGGGGCTCGAAATATTACAGTACAATACCTTCAACTTTTTTTTCATTTTTAATTTAGTCCTACAAGTATTATCAAACTTGCACCACCTCCCCTAATAGTAAATAATGTTTATCAATAGTTCAATCATGTGAATCAATAGTTATAATCATGTAAAAATATGAATTACAGTATAGTACCTCTATCTATACCTCCATTTTTAACTTAGTCATGCAAGTATTATCAATCTTGCACCAACTCCCCTAATAGTACAAGAATGTGAATCAATAGTACACACATGTGAACAAATAGTTATAATCATGTGAATTAATAGCAATTAATTTCTCATTTATCTGGTTAATTACCCGACTGGCCAGTATAACTTTTAGACATCAATTAATATCGAAATAAATGTCAATTTCCCCTAACACTAATAATTCCAACACAATGGAACTATCAATTTCATCTTTAATCAACACGAACTTATTCATCATTAATATTATAACTCACAATATTTAACAACCTGGTCGTTCCTAGGAAAGAGGGGGCTTTCCGATAAGGATTTCTCCTTATTGGCGCGTAATTAGATGACCAAACCTCTCCTTGACAGAACTTCTAGATATTATAAATATTGTAATTTAATAATATGAATAACTTTGTCGTCTCAATTATTGATTTAATAATATATCATATTATGCAGATGATACTGTGACAATAATCGAATCAATAATATGAGAGATATGATGCAGCAATTACTGTAGCAATAATTGAGTATAACTGAGAGACTTCTCACGTAAGCATCAATAATCAATATCGTGTACTACTATGCAACCACGTGTATTACTGTACTTTTACTACCAGGTAGTTCAACAGTTTAACGGTAAAACTTCCGCCGTTATTTTTATAAAAAGATAATTATGTCATTTTCTAACTACGACAATACTTTCGTTGTGGGGTCCACCAATGATTGTGCCTTCGTACGAATATTCCCTGTTAAAACAAATATTTCACGACCAATCGAATATTATATAATCACTTGCTTACTTTGAAAAATTTGTAAATATTACCCATAACTATAACATTATATCAAATCCACACCATAATATTGAAAAATATATTTCGAGAAAATTATTCTTTATTCATAAAAGTTGGGGTCTTACATAAACGCATCGCATAAAAATAAATCCCCCATAATAGGGTTGTTCTTCTCAGTTTTTAGAGATGTAACTGAGGGTCACAAGACCACGAACTATGTCCACGGTTACAAGTAATCTTTCAACTTTAACCTTAACAGTAATATTGTAGGGACTCCCCGTACTTAGGGTGATCAGCCCTTTGTACCATGTATTGTGCACAAACATCTAAACGCCTCCGCGTAATCCCCTATAAAAGGGTTGTTCACATTAACATTTTAACATCTAAATCCGCACCAAAACAATTTGGTTTGGTAAAACTTCTCAAAAAATGCTTGAATTTCATGAACATCTTTCAATAATCGTCTAGCTGAATCAAATAACATATATATATATATATATATATATATTCTCATATCTCAAAGAAATCTCAAAAATCCTTTTATGGCGTCATGATTATGATGTTGTCATACTACATCTCACCATAGTGGGCTGACGATCATATGATCACATCCAACACCAGGTTCCATTGCATTGATGACTCCATCATTTATCATATCACCAGATACATATAATTAAATATATTTTGAAAATTTAAAAATCATTTTTTTTCTAGCCAAAATAAACAGCATAGATACGCGAATAATAGCACTGTTTTAAAATTTCTTTGGTTCACTAGTGTGATCCAACATTTTTCAAAAATCAAAAGTACAACCATCGGCACGAAGTCAATAAATCTCGAAAGTCTAGCATAGCTAGTAGATTTAGAATATCCAGGTATCCATCAACTTCAATCTTTACTTCATTACTTAACCATTTTATCAATCTTCATCAATGCTCTCTATACTATAATCGTTTTTTACCCAAAATAGTTCATCAAACTTACCACACTTTGGAAATCCAGGAACTTGCCACAATAATACGAGTTTAAGAACTTGTCTTAGTCAGACCATAGGCGTCCATTCGCTGAGAGGTTCAAAACATACCATATTATTATGAGTCACGAACTTACCATATGCATTAGTTTTAAGAACTGCACCTAATCCTAATATTATCTGACTATTCTTAATAGTTTCTAACTATCAAATATACACATGAGAAAAGAATCACCTTTTCACCACACATACATTGATAGCGCGACACCGATATTCCAATGATTATCAATGTGATAAACCAAGTACATGCACAAAATCTCTGTCCATACAAAGGTTTGTACAACTTAGTCACCATATGAGTCCTCAATTGAAATCCCACCTAAAATTACCTTACTTTTAACTTATTCTTAACTTGCCCTTAACTTGCTCAATACGAATTCCCCGTATCACATTATCTATAACTCCTTGTGAGTTTATCTCGTACTATATCATAGTACATTACCTTCATAGCATCAAGCTATAATTATTCAAACATTACAGACCATCTTTCTTTTATAACTTAAACAGATCACGTCGTGATCTTATTCTATAATCATCTCCCTTAAAATTCTTTTCTTAACTCGTGATCGTTTTGTTTTATGATCCTCTTTCTTTCCCTTTTTCATCATTTACGACATTATTAGTTGTCTTGGCTATTGCCATATCTTATCTTTATATCTCTTCAAGATTCTTCTTTGAATTTTCTTGTTTATATAACAATTCTTACTTTAAGAATTTCTAACTTCATTTACATTGCTCAACATTTCATTTAAGTTCTATATTTTTATCATACGTATCCATTTTCTATACTTGGTACACATCGAGTCTCTAATAGTTTCAATATGGTACGCTGAGTGGTTTCCCATAAACAACCAACAAACTAGGTTTCGAGTTGCATGTTCGTATATACCTCCGCTCTATGAAGGAATCGTTTAGCCCAGATACCATACATCAACTATTAAAGAATACGATTGTACCATACTTAAATATAACTTTTTATTCTTAACTTCTTTATCATTCTCTTCTTATAGACATTGTCTATTTATTATCACCTTACATCCTTATTATTTGAGTTGGGTAACCCCACTTTCATATTCCTTATAACTCTGCGAGATTCTTCTTTGAATCCTCTCATGCATGTTTTAATCCCTTCTTTATAAATTTCTTAAATTACTTCTTATTGTTCAAACTCTATTTGAGCTTATTCTTTCATTATCTACACCTCTCTTCTCTAAGGTTATAGCCTAAGGTACTCTTACCTAAGGTTTCTAACCTATCAACTTTGATACCAACTGTAAAGACCCCAAAATTCATACAATTTAATTTTCGACTTCGGTCGTTAACAATACATTTAAGCTCCAATTTTACATCATTAAATGATAATACAACCATTGAAATTTACGGAATAATTAAAATTTTGTATTATAATTAAAATTTTCTATTACAAACTATTCTCGTTCCCAAAACCTTCAACCTTTACATCTAAATATCTTAGAATCATTTTAATACTATAAGAGTTTACTTCGCAAAACGATATTATAATTTAACAATAATATATTATTCATAACCTTAAACATGGTTCAAATAATAATAACTCAGCCAAAGTATATAAATCTTCAAGTATCACATTTGATTCATATATTTCAAGTAGCACATAACTTTACCTTAAATCTTTAACCTGCAAAAGTGGTTATAAATTGACTCAATCAACGTAGTCATAAATTGACTTTAACATTTCATACTTTCAACATTAATATAACACACCATGCTATTTGCAATAAAGATTTCAAATAGTTCATCATCAAATTCATATAGCAAATAGGAACTGAAAGACTTGCCTTGATCGTTGTTTACCAATAACAGATTAACAGCTTACAGTTATCTGCACTTCACGTGCCCTACACAATTATATAATCATACACATCAACTATTAGTCACATAACAACACATAGTAATTGTAATGTAAACTCTACTCCACATCTCATAATCCTTCCTGCTAATTATCACACAATGTTTAATTAGATTGTGTTAACTTTTCGACTTATGTAATATTCGAAATTCATTCAAGTGTTTAATTCTTGCTAGGAATACTTATGAGTTTTATATTAAACCCATTCCATATCTTATAATGCTCATTAACACTTGTCACGACGTTTCGACTTTCATTCGTCACACGCCCGAATCGTCTCTCTTGTGTATGCTTAGTGTGCTTACATAACTTATCTAATACATCATTTATTAATGTTAATCATCATTATATTTACTAGCATTCATGTTTTATAACTTAGGAAAATATCTTTTATCATCAGAAGCACTACACTTGCATACGTGCATGCCCGACGCCCTCCGATTGCCTCCTAATACATATCAGTCCCAAAAATGGTCATTTTGACCCCTGTTCCCGACATCAAATTAAAACACTTAAAGAACAAAAGTTTTAGGTCTACTTGTCCTCGTTCCGTATCATTATGAATCACATCAATCGGAGTTCGTATGAAAACGTTATGCTCATTTTAGTAAAACATGTCCGGTTAGTTTTTTTTTCTTCATAATTTGGCAAAACAGACCACCCCCCACCGGGGCGTGGGTTTTTACACTAGGGTAACCCGCCGGGGCGGAGGTCCCTTCTGCTAGTTCGCGAATTATGTTGCCGAACACTACAGAAAGCCAAATTAGGCCTACAAACTATTTTCTAACAACCATACCAACCTACCTAAGGTGTAATATGTTTACAGAAACATAAATTAATGTTTCTAATCACATAAACAACATAAACATCAAGATTACAACCTTTAAATTTCACTATTTCTATTATTTCTTCTTCTTTTGACATTCATAGCGAAATTCTTCACTATGAATTCGTTTAACAACCAAATATATTCATTCTGTAACGATCGAGAAATTTTTAATTTAATTTAAATATTTATTGAATTAAATAAATATTTTAAATAATTTATTTATTGAGAAAATAAATAATTGATGAATTATGATGAATTAATTTAGTAACTAAATTAATTAATGTTAATTAAATTGAATAATGATAATTTTATCGAAGGATTTAATTTAAGAAAATAATTAAATTAAATCAATTGCTTAATATTTAAGGAAATAATTAAATTAAATGAATTATTTAATTTAAAGGAAATAAATAAATTAAATAAAGTGATGTTTCTAATTTATTAATTAAATTAGATATATAATTATTTATTAATTTTAAGAATAATGATAATAAAATTTTTATTTTTGCTATAAATTATTTAAATTAACTAAAGTAAAGTTATTTAAATTAACTAAAATAAGGTGTGACACATGAAACTATATAATATAATAATAAAAAAATAATCTAGTTGGGGGAATTGGTGTATGGCCAAACAAGGCCTTGTGGCCTTTGGCTTATTCAACTGACGTCTGTTTGGGTTTTATAACTGAAGCATACATTAGTTAGTGGAAGCCAATTTATTTTTCTACGCATTCTTTTCTTCCTTAGGCTATAGTCAGAGAGTTTGGAGAGAGAGCAAGAGAGGAATCACTGTGATTGGAAGGGAATTGCTAAACCTAATCATCATCTTGTGCTAGCATATAATCAAGAGGATTAAGGTATAATTCATTCTTAAATTTCCAAGTTTTAGTTTTTTTATTTAAGTTCTCTGTAATTGATTTTGTGGATTTGTTGTTTCAAACGTTGATTATATGATTTGGGTTATATTGTAGAATCTGTTGTCATCATATATTAGTGTGGTTTGAGTATCAAATTCGTGAGAAATTGGTGTGTAGGAAGAAAGTAAAATAACAGTGTTTATGTTTGAACAATGGCTTTAGAAAGTACAAAAGTTGATGCTTTATATGTGTTATAATCTGTAATTTGTTATTAGATTATGTTAATATGTTAAGAAACGAAAGCGGCGTAGTTCGAATCGTGTCAATTGGTTAAGAAACGAATTCGTGGTGATCGAATTTGTTAAGTGTCAAAATTGAAGAAATTTGGAAAACTATGGTTTTGATTCCTCAAAATGATGTATATGTAATATTTTTGTATATAGAATGGTGTATAACATGTTAACTATGATATTAAAAAGTTTTAGATGTTGAAGTCTGGTGAATTTCTATGGAATTGGGATTTTTGGCCTATAACAGAGTCTAATTTCGTGTTCAGAAAAATCGAATCGATGCAATACAAGAATCTCATCGCCTGTTGATGTCATCTTGGTATGCAAGACAATCCTGGGTCATTGTGTTTAGCAATGGTAGGCTATTGCGTTGCCATGTAAGCGCGATGTAATCTGTGTAAAAGCGACGTGGTCGCTACCAAAGTCGATCGGACCTAAGTAATGAGCTGATAACAACATATCTTGGAAATTGTTAACTTAACATATTTTAATGAATTGTAAAGGACCTAAAACATGTTACAAGGCATAGTAGTGTATTGTAATCACAACGCCAAAATTATAGATCATAAATTAGTAAGTTGTGAAAGTTCGTAATGTGATGTCATTTGAATTGGAATTGTTTTACAATCACCATGTCATATACTATGATATAATTGAGAATTCAGTTTCGTGTTACGTGAATGAGTAGGATAATCAAGTCCTAGTTAAGGATTTTATACTTGATTAAAATGAAAACTAAACTAGTGAAATGGATGTTAATGTAACTAATTGTTGTTGCGATTTCAATGATATATGTAGGGTAATTGGTGAATATTATTACTTGTGTAGCTTACATACAAGGCAAGTTTCTTACCCTAAACTTTCGTTGAGCAAGTCTTCTAACTCTACCTTGATATCATTGAGCAAGTTTCATAGCTATGTTATCTTTAAGTCAAGCAATCTATCTATTCCTAAATTTTACATTGAAGTTAAGCAAGCCTATTGATTCTATCTCGTGTATGATTATACAAGCTCTTGTAACATAATTCGTTACCTTGAGCGAGTTTTACTTTTCTACATCTTGATATTATTATTCAAAGCATATGTTGTTCTAATACATCGATTCAAATGAGATTGTTCTAACTCTTTTGGATATAGCACTTTGCATGGATATCATGGTTATTCAATTATACATTATTGTTATTCGGTCATTGACTTTGATAACCTTGTTCAAAGCTTTATTGTTGTATTAAACCTTCAAGTAGTAAGCAAACCTTTATTGATTGAATTAATCTATAATTGAATAATGTTCTAAAATTCTAGAAACACTAATAAGTTAGTTCCGAGCTAAACTTTCTTTAGAGCTGAAATTCTAAATTCAAACTGAGATGAACAACCCTAACATAGGGGATTTTGTATGTGTAACGTTTAGATGTTTGTGCACAATACATGGTACAAAGGGCTGATCCCCCTAAGTACGTTTAGAAGGGTCTGTATAGTCTAAATAACTGTTAAGGTTGAGGTAATAATACCTGAATACCAGAGACATAGTTCGTGGTCTTAAGACTCTCAGATATTAAAGTTTGAACTTGTTTTCTATTTTTGATTCATAGAACAAGTTCATTATTTTTCAGCTTTCGGTGTTCATTCTCATGTTGTAATCATTACTACTTTCTATATCAGTGAGCAATTGTTTGCTCACTCTTGCATTTAACACTGCAGCTAAAGTGAAGAAAGTTGATGAGCCATCTACTAGCAAAGGAAAGGGCATAATGTCCAAGTGTTGAAGACTTATGAGAAATTTATTTAAATGTTTTATGTTACCAGACTTGTTTTATTTTTTGATGTATTCCGCAAACTGATGTAATAAATTTAAGGTTAGATTACCTGGGATTGTTTTTGAGATGATGTAACCCTTTAATGGGAAAGATTTTTATTTAAGTTATTTAAATTATGTCTTTATCCTTTATGATGGGTAGTTAGATGTAATGGTTTTGGATAGTGAGCACCAAATTATGTGGGAATGGAGTACCTGGATATGGGGGTGTCACAGGTTGGTATCAAAGTCTTAGGTTATGAATCTTAGGTGGGGAAACCTTAGGAAGTAACTCTTAGGGAAACAAAAAACGTAGAGGTGTCAAGGTATCCATTGAAGTTAAATAATAAAAGACATTATGTGCTATGTGTTAATAACTTATGTGCTCGCGAGTATCGAAAATGTTAAGTAAAATGCTCGCGAGTATCGAAAATACTAAGGGTCAGCAAGAAGACCTGTTGGCAGTAAATGAGAAGATGAAGATTGCCATGGAGAAATTAAAAGATAACTTCAAAGAGGAATCGGCTAAGCGTGCAAGAGCAGAGGATGCGTGGATGAAGGCGACTCAACGTGCAGACCGTGCTGAGGCTAAGGTCCAAGTGAAGAAGGCCAAGATGAATGAGATGGATTACGCTTTTAATTCTATGATTGATAGGGCCCAGGATCGAGTCTTTTATTACCCACCTCAGTTTGAAGACTCGCCGTGGTTCGTGATGTATCGTAGAATGACTTATCGTATATGCCTAGATAGGATAAGAGTGATAATAATATGCGATTAATTATGTGAATAAATAAATTGTGAATCCCTTATTCTGAGAGGAATAAAGGGATAATAAGAGTATGTAATCCTGAAACTTGTCTAGTTCAGGAAAGTGAATGTTAATAGCGGTTATGCTATCCTTTACATGTTTTAAAACGTTATGAATGAATAAAATATCAAAGTTTATTTGAAATGTAATGTGTTATAGCTTTAATCTTGGAATGTTTAAGTTAAACTTCAAATACCCAAGAAGTTGAGTAATGAACTAATAAGCGTATATTTTAACAGAAAATGCCTCTTAGAAGAAGACAACCACGTCAACAAGCACCTCCTGAGGGGTCTACTAATAATAATAACGAGGCCAATGCTAATCCGATTCAGTAGTTGGTAGCTCTGTTGACGGGTGCACTTGTGAATCAACCACAAACTCAAGTCACGACCTTTAAGGAATTCAAAGTGATTGGACCGCCAGAGTTTCAAGGGTCTATGAATCCAGTGGAAGCCCAAACCTGGATCATGGAAATGGAGAAAGTGTTCGATGTTGCTATTCTTAACGAGGATCAGAAGACCGCGTTCGCAACGTTCATGCTGAAGTCTGAAGCTAGCTACTGGTGGTAGGCAAATAAGGTTCGTGGGGGACAAGGAGTGATAACATGGGATAGATTTAAGGAGATGTTTTTCGAAATGTATTTTCCAGCGAGTTCTCGGAATCAACTAGAAGTGCAATTTCTGGAGCTGAAACAAAGAACTATGACGATGCCAGAATATGCTGCAAAGTTTAACGAGTTGGCAAGGTTTGCCACATATCAAGTCAATACTGACGAGCGTAAAGCAAGAAGATTTGAACAAGGATTGAAGCCCTGGCTTTACAGCAAGGTTTTAATGTTCCAGCTAAATACATTTGTGGTTATACTAGAGAAGGCAATTATCGCGGAAGGTGGAAGCGATGCCTTGACCAAGTACAACCAAGAACAGAAGAAAAGGAAGACTGAGAATGGAAATAAGACTGGTGGAAGTAACGTTGGAAGTAACAATCAGAAGAGGAAATGGAGCGAGAATTCGACTGCGGGAGGACAGCAGTGAAATCAGCAGAAGAAAAAGTTTGAAGCTTGTGCAACTTGTGGAAAGAATCATACTGGAGTATGTTTGAAGGGAAAACAAGTGTGTTTCAACTTTGTTCAGGAGGGACACATTGCACCGAACTATTTTAGTCCAAAGAAAGGAGCATGTTTTACCTGCGGTTCAAAGGATCAAATGGCTCGTGATTGCCCTAAGAAGCCAGCGGAAAGTGCAAGTGGTGGAAAAGGAAACAACAACGGTGGTGGTGCATTGACTATCTTTGGACCAAAGACAGCAGTTTAAGTGACCGACTCCATCTGCGAGGACTTTCAATATGACCGCAAGGAGGATGTTTATACTGATCTAAGGATGTGGTGTCGGTATCATTTAGATTAATGGTATTAATGCTTATGTACTATTTGATTCGGGTGCTACTTGTTTATTTATATCCGATGAATTTGCTCAGAATTTAGATTTGCCTCAGGAAGAATTAGAATTTTCCTTAAGTATAGAGATTGCGAATAGGGAAGTGATTCATGTTAAATTCATATATAGGAATTGTAGAGTGAATATAAAAGGTCACGAGTTAATGGTAGACTTGATACCAATTAGACTTGGTGAGTTTGATGTTATATTGGGAATGGATTGGTTATTTAATTACAGAGCAGTAATTGATTGCCAAAGGAAGTGTGTTAACCTTATGATTCCGTTAAAGGTTGTGTTCTTTGGCAGCAAGTCACCTCGATAAGCAAGTTGTCTGACGGTGATGCAAGCTAAGAAGTTGTTGAGACAAGGATGTGTAGGATACCTAGCCTACATAGTCGATACACATA
Source organism: Panax quinquefolius (assembly GCA_020205615.1). Lineage (NCBI taxonomy): Eukaryota > Viridiplantae > Streptophyta > Magnoliopsida > Apiales > Araliaceae > Panax > Panax quinquefolius. The sequence continues at coordinate 73,578,620 of CM035173.1, read as the reverse complement.
AGAAGAGTGCGAAGTTAGAAGAGATACCGATTATAAGAGATTTTGCATATGTATTTCCAGATGATTTGTGTAAGACCCCAACTTTTATGAATAAAGAATAATTTTCTCGAAATATATTCTTGAATTTATGGTGTGGATTTGATATAATGTTATAGTTGTGGGTAATATTTACAAATTTTGCAAAGTAAGCAAGTGGTTATATAATATTCGATTGGTCGGGGAATATTCGTTTTAACAAGGAATATTCGTACGACGACACAATCATTGGTGGACCCCACAACGGAAGTATTATCGTAGTTAGAAAAGCGACATAATTATCTTTTATAAAAATAACTACGAAAAGTTTTACCATTAAATTGTTGAACTACCCGGTAGTAAAAGTATAGTAATCTGGCATTGGTTGCATAGTAGTAATACCAGTATTGATTATTGATGCTTACGTGAGAAGTCACTCGGTTATACTCAATTATTGCTACAATAATTATTGCATCATATCTCTCGTATTATTGATTCGATTATTGTCACAAAGATTATCTCGCATAATATGATATATTATTAAATCAATAATTGAGGCGACAAAGTTATTCATATTATTAAATTATAATATTTACAATGTCTAGAAGTTACGTCAAGGAGAGGTTTGGTCATCTAATTAATTGCTGCCAATAAGGAGAAATCCTTATCTGAAAAGCCCCCTCTTTCACAGGAACGACTTCGATTGTTAAATATTGTGAGTTATAATATTAATGATGAATAAGTTCGTGTTGATTAAAGATGAAATTGATAGTTCCATTGTGTTGGAATTATTAATACTGACCAATCGGGTAATTAACCGGATAAATGAGCAATTAGTTGCCATTAATTCACATGATTATAACTATTTATTCACATGTATGTACTATTGATTCACATTCTTGTACTATTAGGGGAGTTGGTGCAAGATTGATAATACTTGCACGACTAAGTTAAAAATGGAGGTATAGATGGAGGTACTATACTGTAATTCGTATTTTCACATGATTATAACTATTGATTCACATAATTGAACTATTGATTCACATTATTTACTATTAGGGGAGGTGGTGCAAGTTTGATAATACTTGCAGGACTAAATTAAAAATGAAAGAAAAGTTGATGGTATTATACTATAATATTTTGAGCCCCAAAACGTGCAATTATCGAAACTATATTTTCCTATAAATAGAAGCTCATTCTTCCTTCATTTCTCACCAATTCACTAAAGCTATAGAACAATTATTATAGAGAGAAATTATAGAGAGAAAGAAGAAGAGAAGTCTGCTACCTCTCTACTCCAGTATCCAGTTTCTTTCTAAGGTAAGGGGTATTATTTCTTTCGTATTCATGAAGAGAGCTTCTATTATCCCATTCTTTATTATTATGTTGGAATAACGGACCTATGCTAAGCAATTGCATACATAGTGAAATTCTTACATTATTCCATTCTTTATTATTACGTTAGAATAACACATGCATGCGATCATCGCATGCATGGTGAATTCTTTGTTATTCCATTCTTTATTATTCGTTGAATATCACATGCATGCGGATTACGCTAGACCTGGTTCCATTCTTTATTATTCTGTTGGAATAACCTGTCTGTGCGGTTTATCGAATGCATGGTGAATTCTTCTGTTATTCCATTCTTTATTATTTTGTTGGAATATCCTATTTGTGCGGATTACGCATGACCTGGTTCCATTCATTATTATTCTATTAGAATAACCTATTTATGTGGATTATCACATGCATGGTGAATGATCCTTCATATTCATTCCTTATTAAATTGTGGAAATGATCTGTCTACGTGGATTACCGCATGGCGGGTGAAAATCCATTTGCAGTTTCATATATTCTATGATACTCATTTGGTTAAAGTTTTGGCTTCTATACTCCATGAAATTGGTAGAATATCCTGGATATTTGTGCTTCATCCGGTATCTTTTCATAGAAATATTCTTCTGAGCATTCTTGAATTTTACTGCACAAAGCAGTATCATGTTGACAATTTGGACGTAATTGATTTCAAGATAAATTAACTTATAAATCTTTAAAATTTATTCTTGAACTTGTTTTATTGAATTATTATGTCATTGTCCTCATCCTCATGCTTATATTGTGATGAAAGTCATCTTTGGCTTACGTGCATAGATGGACTTGGCATGATTATGACCAGGGATTATTCGGTATTATCATGACCTATAATGTTATAAATGATGTGGTAAAAGTCCTCAGTAGCCTGTAGTGCATTGATGGATAGTTTTTGGTATGATTATGACCAGGGATTATTTGGTATAGTAATGACCATTGATGATTTAATGAATATCCTTGGCCCATAGTGTAGGGATGACTCGATGATGTGGTTTATTTATTAAGCTGAGTCTCAGCAATAAAAATTGATGAAAACATTTTAAATCATAGAAGATAGTAGATATCATGCTCTACTTGACTCTTCTAATGAATTGCTTATTCAGCTGCAGTTAAACTTGATGTCAATTATATTTTATCAGTTTAACATTGTTGAAGACTAATCATAATTTATTCTGCGTTATCTTAGTCATAATATTTCTTACTAGGCTAGTTGAGCTCACCCTTTCTTTCACTGTTCTCTTCAGGAAATGAGAACATAGTCGGGACTAGTCGAGGAACGGAGTGACGGTCCAGATGTTAGCATTAGTAGTCCTCACTATTCTGTTAAATAGTGTGACAATAAATGGAATGAGGACTCCATTGAGTGTGGATATTGTCTAGATGACAATATTCTTATTAAAACTCTTAGATTATGTTATGTTGTATTTTACACGACTGTTGTATAATTAAGTTGTATTTGAATTTTGTACCATGTATTTGGCGACTCAAGATGGGTGATGTATACCTATTTTAGGGGCGTCACAGTTGGTATCAAAGCTTAGGGATATGATCCCTGGCTGAGATGTGAGACAAGAACCAGGAGGGGAGAGACGGGGAATTCCTTCGCTAGTACAAGGATCAAATGATGAACGATGGGATGTTCAGAGGTTTTATGCAATTCATGCAACATCAAAGCGTGACGGCTCTCATCCCAAAATGCGTGGAAACACCGATAACTCTCGGATGGTCACCGCTAAGCGCTTCAAGGAGCTGGGACCACGGGAGTTTTTGGAGAGCCAAAACCACTTAAGGCAAAGACATAGATAAAGCAGATCAACAAGATATTTGATGTCTTGGGATGCTCGAGAGCAAAAGGTTCCTTTGACAACTTCATGTATTCGTGCGAGAGGCAAATTATTGGTGGGAATCGTAAAAGCGTACTCAACTTTGCCGCCAGATTGAAGATGTCTTGGGAGAAGTTCCAAGAGGCATTCAACGACAAGTACTTTCCGAAAGTATTCGTCACATGAAGGAGGTAGAGTTCATCAAGCTTGAGCAAAACAATATGGCCAGTGGTACGATCTGAAGCTAAGTTTGCCGAGTTGTCTCGGTTTCGCGCCCAACTTGGTTGATAATGAGGAGAGAATGACGCGGATATTTCTAAGAGGTTTGACACCCGAGATACGTCAATACCTTATCTATCATAAACTGTGTTTGTATTCAGATGTTGTGAATAGGGCTCAGTTATTGAAGCGCAATAATGAGTCAACCCAACCAAGAGAGAGTAGCCGGCAAGTCGATAATACTAGTGGTAGCAGTCATCGAAGCGGTGACAACAAACGTGGAGGGAATCAACATGCTAGAAATGGTAATCACTTCAGTGGTAATCATGGCCACGATTATAATAGTGGACATTTCAAGAAGAAGAGATTCAACAAGGATGGAAAGACATCAGCACCAACACCTGTTATTAAGGAAGGAGAATGACCACCGTCGTATGTTACAAATGTGGAGGGGAAGGACACATAAGTCCAAACTTCACGATGCAGTCCAAAGCATGTTATAATTGTGGAAAAGAAGGTTACCTAGCCTGATTTTTTTGTGCACCAAAGTCAAATCCAGCTGGGATGGAGGCATCAAAGGGTGTCCCAGACAAGACAAAACTGGTAGTTCAAGGGAGAGCGTTTGTCGTAACCTCCCAAAAAGCGAGGAATCCGAACGAGGTGATCACGGGTAAGCTAATCATAAACTCTAGCAAAGTTTATAGTTTATTTGATACCGGTTCTACCCATTCCTTTATTTCTCCTACTTGCGCTCAACGTTTAAATTTGACTCCGGAGAAATTAGACTTTGACTTATCTGTTGAAACTCCGTTGGGAGAAACCTTCATTACATCCATAGTTTTTAAGTCTTGTTTGATTCAAATCGGTAACCGCACATTACCTGTCGATCTTATTTCTTTGAAAATACTTGCATTTGATGTGATTTTAGGGGTTGATTGGTTAACTACTCATCATGCTAAAATCGATTATTTTCGTAAGGTTGTTAGCTTTCATATTCCTAACCAACCTATTATGCGAATTCAAGCAACTAAACCACTAAAATCAATCACTGCCATATCAAGTCATAAAGCTATTCGTTTATTGAAAAATGGATGTCAAGCTTTCTTAGCCCATGTTACAGATTTAAATAAAGATACGTCAGATTTGAATGATATTTCTATTGTTAATAAATTTCCTGACGTATTCCCTAAAGAACTTCCTGGCCTACCCCTAAAACGTGAAATTGAATTTTGTATCGACCTTGAATCCGGTACAAAACCCATTTCCAAAGCCCTATATCGAATGGCTTCTATTGAACTTCAGGAGTTAAAAACCCAACTACAGGAATTGTTAGACATTGGTTTCATTCGTCCTAGTAAGTCTCCTTAGGGTGCTCCTGTTCTATTCGTAAAGAAGAAAGATGGAAGTATGCGACTTTGTATTGATTATCGGGAGTTGAATCATGTCTCCATCAAAAATAGGTACTTGTTGCCTTGTATTGATAACCTGTTTGACCAGTTACAAGGAGCCAAATTCTTTTCAAAGATTGATCTTCGTTCTGGATATCATTAGTTGAAGATTAAAACTGATGACATTCCAAATACTTCTTTCAAAACTCGGTACGAGCATTATGAATTCCTAGTCATGTCTTTTGGATTGACTAATGCTCCTGCTGCCTTCGTGGATATGATGAACCGAGTATTCAAGGAATATTTGGATCACTTTGTGGTCGTCTTTATTGATGACATCCTCATATACTCCAAAATCCGCGAAGACCATGAACAACACTTGAGGCTGATACTCTAAAAGCTTCGTGAAAACAAACTTTATGCCAAGTTGAAGAAATGCGAGTTCTGGCTTGAGGAAGTTGCATTCCTTGGGCACGTGATATCAAATCATGGAATATCTGTTGACCCGACAAAGATTGAAGCAATTCAAAGCTGGGAGCAACCTAAAGTCGTTGATCAAGTACGTAGCTTTCTCGGCTTAGCTGGTTATTATCGGAGATTCGTAGAAGGGTTTTCTCGAATCGCGACTCCATTAACTCAGCTGACTTGAAAAGATATAAAATTTGGTTGGAGCGAGGAATGTGAAAAGAGTTTTTAGGAACTCAAGAGGAGACTCATTTCAGCACCTGTTCTGACAATACCATCTGGCTCGGAGGGATTTGTCATCTACAGTCATGCTTCATGCAAAGGGTTAGGATGTGTTCTCATGCAACATGGGAAAGTCATAGCCTATGCCTCTCGACAACTCAAAGAATATGAGAGGAATTACCCTACTCATGATCTAGAGTTGGCAGCAGTCGTTTTTACGCTTAAGATTTGGAGGCATTACTTGTATGGAGAGAAGGTAGAGATCTATACGGATCATAAAAGCCTAAAATATTTCTTCACTCAAAAGGAACTCAACATGCGGCAATGACGATGGCTTGAGTTGTTGAAAGATTATGATCATACCATCCAATACCATCCTGGAAAAGCGAACGTTGTAGCTGACGCATTGAGTAGAAGATCATATGCGGGTACGAGTGCAATATTGTCAACGCAAAAACCCATTTTGTATGACTTGGAAAGGATGTAAATAAAGTTAAAGACTCCAGGGACCCATGTGATGATGGCAAATATACGAGTGGAACCGACTTTAATCGATATAGTTAAAGCTGCTTAAACTACAGACCTGGAGCTGATGCGTATGAAGAAGAAAGTGCAAGAAGGTGCCATTCTAGAAGCAAGAATCGATGGAGAAGGAATACTTCGAGTCAACTCCAGACTTTGTGTTCCTAACGATTCTGACTTGAAGTATAAAATCATGATGGAGGCGCACAACACAACGTTTGCAATCCATCCTGGGAGTACTAAAATGTATCGTGATCTTCGACATACATTTTGGTAGAGCAATATGAAGAGAGAGATAGCGGGGTTTACCTCAAGGTGTCTAACTTGTCAACAAGTTAAGGCGGAGCATCAAGTGCCAAAAGGTCCATTGCAACCACTCGAAATTCCAGAATGGAAGTGGGAGCACATTACCATAGATTTTGTTACTGGTCTTCCCAAGGTTTCTCAAGGCATAGATGCGTTTTGGGTCATTATTGATAGATTGACCAAGTCGCTCATTTCTTCTCAATTCTACGAAACTTTTTACACTTGAACGTCTTGCTAGTATGTACATAAACGAGATCGTAAGATTGCATGGTATGCCAGTATCCATAGTTTCTGATCGAGACCCAAGATTCACTTCACGATTTTGGGTTAGTTTGCAAAAAGCTATGGGCGCAGACTTACGATTTAGCTTAAGATATCATCCTCGAAGACGGATGGGACGATCGGAGAGGACTATTCAAACTCTTGAAGATCTATTAAGACTCTGTGTCCTTGATTTCAAGGGAGTTGGGACAAGTTCTTACCATTGGTGGAGTTTTCCTACAACAACAGGTTATCAAGCAAGTATTGGCATGGCTCCATTAGAAGCGTTGTATGGAAGAAAGTGTCGTTCTCAAAGATCTTTGGGATGAGGTGGGTGAAGCAACGTTGTTGGGACCGGAGTTGATGTACGCATGACTACGGAAAAGATTTAAACGATCCGACAACGTATAAAAACCTCACAAAATCGACAAAAGAGTTATGCTGATCTTCATCGAAAGGACGTGGAATTCGATATAGGAGATCATGTGTTGTTAAGAGTTGCTCCATGGAAAGGAGTTACAAGATTTGGAAAGAGAGGAAAACTTAATCCTCGATTCATCGGTCCATTTTAATCCTCGATCGAGTAGGGCGTGGCCTATAGACTCGTTTTACCGCCAAATATGTCTCGTGTTCATAACGTTTTTCACATATCCATGTTACGTAAATATGTGAAAGACCCGAACCATATTATTGAGTTAGAACCGGACGAAATAGCGGAAGATTTGACGTATGAAGAGGTTCCTGTTCAAATTTTGGATAAGAAGGATCATATTCTACGCTCTAAAGTTATACCTCAAGTCAAAGTTTTGTGGAGAAACCACGATGTGGAGGAAATGACCTGGGAGTTAGAATCTGAAATGAAATCAAGGTATCCTCACCTCTTCGACATACCAGGTACGCACCCTAATTTTGAGGACGAAATTTCATAAGAAGGGGAGGTTGTAAGACCCCAAATTTTATGAATAAAGAATAATTTTCTCGAAATATATTTTTGAATATTATGGTATGGATTTGATATAATGTTATAGTTGTGGGTAATATTTACAAATTTTGCAAAGTAAACAAGTGGTTATATAATATTCGATTGGTCGGGGAATATTTTTTTTAACAGGGAATATTAAATGACGACGACACAATCTTTGGTGGACCCCTAACGAAAGTATTGTCGTAGTTAGAAAGCATATAATAATTATCTTTTATAAAAATATCGACTGGAAGTTTTTCCATTAAATTGTTGAACTACCCGGTAGTAAAAGTACGAGAATACGCGTGGTTACAAGAGTAGCACACGATATTGATTATTGATGCTTACGTAAGAAGTCACTCGGTTATACTCAATTATTGCTACGATGAATTCTTTGCATCATATCTCTCATATTATTGATTCAATTATTGTCACAAAGATTATCATCGCATAATATGATATATTATTAAATCAATAATTGAGACGACAAAGTTATTCATATTATTAAATTGCAATATTTACAATGTCTAGAAGTTACATCGAGGAGAGGTTTGGTCATCTAATTGCTCGTCGATAAGGAGAAATCCTTATCGAAAGCCCCTCTTTCACAGGAACGACACGGTTGTTAAATATTGTGAGTTATAATATTAATGATGAATAAGTTCGTGTTAATTAAAGATGAAATTGATAGTTCCATTGTGTTGGAATTATTAGTGTTAGTGGAAATCGACATTTATTTTGATATTAATTGATGTCTGGAAGTTATACTGACCAGTCGGGTAATTAACCAAATAAATGAGCAATTAATTGCTATTAATTCACATGATTATAACTATTTGTTCACATGTGTGTACTATTGATTCACATTCTTGTACTATTAGGAGAGTTGGTGCAAGATTGATAATACTTGCATGACTAAGTTAAAAATAGAGGTATAGATGGAGGTACTATACTGTAATTCGTATTTTTACATGATTATAACTATTGATTCACATTATTTACTATTATGGGAGGTGGTGCAAGTTTGATAATACTTGCAGGACTAAATTAAAAATGAAAAAAAAGTTGAAGGTATTGTCTTTGTAATATTTTGAGCCCCAAAAGCGTGTAATTATCGAAACTATATTTTCCTATAAATAGAAGCTCATTCTTCCTTCATTTCTCACCAATTCACTAAAGCTATAGAGAGCAATTATTATAGAGAGAAATTATAAAGAGAAAGAAGAAGAGAAGTCTGCTACCTCTCTACTCCAGTATCCAGTTTCTTTCTAAGGTAAGGGGTATTATTTCTTTCGTATTCATGAAGAGAGCTTCTGTTATTCCATTCTTTATTATTATGTTGGAATAACCTGTCTATGCGAAGTACCGCATACATGGTGAAATTCTTCTGTTATTCCATTCTTTATTATTCTGTTGGAATAACCTATCTGTGCGATCTATCGCATGCATGGTGAATTCTTTGTTATTCCATTCTTTATTATTCTGTTGGAATATCACATGCTCATGCGGATTACGCTAGACACTGGTTCCATTCTTTATTATTCATTGGAATAACCTGTATGTATGTGCGATCTATCGCATTTATGGTGAATTCTTACGTAATTCCATTCTTTATTATTCTCATTGGAATATCACATGCAAGCGGATTACGCATGACTGGTTCCATTCTTTTTATTATGTTGGAATAACACATACATGTGGATTATCACATACATGGTGATTGATCCTTCGTATTCATTCCTTATTAAATTGTGGAAATGATCTGTCTACATGGATTACCGCATGGCGGGTGAAAATCCATTTGCAGTTTTATATATTCTATGATACTCATTTGGTTAAAGTTTTGGCTTCTATACTCCATGAAATTAGTAGAATATCCTGGATATTTGCAGTATCATATTGACAATTTGGACGTAATTGATTTCAAGATAAATTAACTTATAAATCTTTAAAATTTATTCTTGAACTTGTTTTATTGAATTATTATGTCATTGTCATCATCCTCATGCTTATATTGTGATGAAAGTCATCTTTGGCTTACGTGCATAGATGGACTTGGTATGATTATGACCAGGGATTATTCGGTATAATCATGACCTGTAATGTTATAAATGATATGGTAAAAGTCCTCAGTAGCCTGTAGTGCATTGATGGATAGTTTTTGGTATGATTATGACCAGGGATTATTCGGTATAGTAATGACCATTGATGATTTAATGAATATCCTTGGCCCGTGGTGTAGAGATGACTCGATGATGTGGTTTATTTATTAAGCTGAGTCTCAGCGATAAAAATTGATGAAAACATTTTAAATCATAGAAGATAGTAGATATTATGCTCTACTTGACTCTTCTAATGGATTGCTTATTCCGCTGCAGTTAAACTTGATGTCTATTGTATTTTATCAGTTTAACATTGTTGAAGACTAATGATAATTTATTCTGTGTTATCTTAGTCATAATATTTCTTCTTTGGGCTAGTTGAGCTCACCCTTTCTTTCACCGTTCTCTTGTGAAATGAGAACGTGGCAAGGGAATAATCGGGGAGCGGAGTGATCGGTCGAGATGATAGCATTAGTAGTCCTCACTATTCTGTTAAATAGTGTGACAATAAATGTAATGAGGACTCCATTGAGTGTGGATATTGCCTAGATGACAATATTCTTATTAAAACTCTTTGTCGTATTTTACACGACTGCTGTATAATTAAGTTGTATTTGAATTTTGTACCATGTATTTGGCGACTCAAGATGGGTGATGTATACCTATTTTGGGGGCGTCACAATTTTCCGGGTCTTTCGCCGGATCGACAAATCGAGTTCGTGATTGACTTACTACCAGGAAAGGCCCCGATATCTAAGGCACCATATAGAATGGCTCCGGTAGAGATGATGGAGTTGATGGTGCAATTGCAAGAATTGCTTGACAAGAAGTATATTCAACCGAGTGTGTCGCCATGGGGAGCACCAGTGTTGTTTGTTAGGAAGAAAGATGGATCGATGTGGCTCTGCATTGATTACCGAGAATTGAATAAGGTTACGATTAAAAATAAGTATCCATTACCTAGAATCGATGACCTGTTTGATTAGTTGAAGGGAGCGAGATATTTCTCGAAGATAGACTTGAGAAGTGGTTATCATCAATTGAAGGTGAGGTTGGAGGATGTACCAAAAATAGCGTTCAGAACTCGGTATGGTCATTATGAGTTTTTGGTTATGTCTTTTGGTTTAACCAACGCACCTGCAACGTTCATGGATTTGATGAACATGGTGTTTAAACCATTTTTGGACAAATTTGTGGTGGTGTTTATTAATGATATATTGGTATATTCCAAAACCAAAGAGGAACATGTGGAACTCTTAAAAGTGACGTTGGAGACATTGAGAAAATAGAAGTTGTATGCTAAGTTCTCAAAATGTGAGTTTTGATTGGAACGTGTGCAGTTTCTCGGACACGTTATTGATAAGGACAGAATTTTGGTGGATCTATCAAAAGTTGAAGCTGTAATAAACTGGGATCAGCCGAAGACACCGTCAGAAGTAAAGAGTTTCTTAGGATTGGCGGGTTACTACAGGCGTTTTATTCAAGACTTCTCCAAGATCGCAACTCCATTGACGAACTTAACTAGGAAAGCTGTTAAGTTTGTTTGGACAGAAAAATGCGAGGAGAGTTTTCGAGAATTGAAGAAGAGGCTGAGTTCAGCACCTGTGTTGTCATTGCCTGATGATACAAGAAATTTTGTGGTGTATAGTGACGCATCACATAAAGGACTAGGCTGTGTGCTTATGCAAAACGGTAGAGTTATTGCGTATGCATCGTGATAGTTGAAAGATTACGAGAAAGGGTATCCGACTCATGACTTAGAGTTGACGGCGGTCGTGTTTGCCCTGAAAATTTGGAGACATTATCTTTATGGAGAGAGGTGTGAGATATATACCGACCATAAAAGTCTGAAGTATATCTTTACACAAAAAGATTTGAATATGAGACAAAGAAGATGGTTGGAGCTGATCAAAGATTATGATTGCGAAATTTTCTATCATCCCGGAAAAGCGAATGTTGTTGCTGATGCTTTAAGTAGGAAGGGGCGTGAGAAGTTAATGTTGTTGACTGTTCAGGAGAAGCTAGTGTCGGAATTGGCTAAGATGGAGTTGAAAATTAAATGTTCGACAGAATATGACGAAAAGTTGTTCCTGCTGGAAAACAATTCAATGTTGGTGGATAAGGTGAAAAATGCACAACTTCAAGATGAAGACAGCAAAAAGATAAAACAGCGAGTATGTATAGGTGAGGAAAAAAAATTCAAAATCGATTCGAAGGGAGAATTTGGGTTCCGCCAGTACCAGAGGTTAAAGAGGAAATTCTGAGAGAAGCTCACAACTCAAGATATTCGATTCACCCTGGGAGTACAAAGATGTACCAAGATCTTAGACATCATTTTTGGTGGCCGAATATGAAGAGGGATGTGGCTGAATGAGTGGCAAAATGTTTAACGTGTCAGAAAGTCAAAGCTGAACATCAAAGGCCAAGCTTATTATTACAACCGTTGGAGATACCAGAATGGAAATGGGAGCATATCATAATGGATTTTGTGATAGGTCTTCCAACGACCCAACAAGGTTATGATGCCATTTGGGTGATTGTCGATCGACTGACGAAGTTGGCACACTTTTTGCCAATCAAGCTTCGATTTACCATAGATCGGTTAGCAAAACTGTACGTGAAGGAAATTTTTTTAAGACACAGTGTACCTGTGTCCATTGTATCAGACAGAGATCCACGTTTCACATCTAATTTCTGGAGACGATTATAAGAGTGCTTGGGGACACAGCTGAGAATGAGCACAACGTACCATCCTCAAACCGACGGACAAAGTGAGAGAACCATCCAAACACTAGAAGATATGCTCAGAGCATGTATCATGGATTTCAAGGGAAATTGGGATGACCATCTACCATTTGTGGAATTTGCTTATCATAATAGTTATCACGCGAGTATTGGCATGCCGCCTTACCAAGCGTTATACGGTAGAAAATGCAGAACTCCGTTATGCTAGGATGAGGTAGGTGAACGTCAGCTATTGGGTCCAGAATTGGTACAATAGACTGTCGAGATCATCAAGGTTATTCGAGCGAGATTGATTGCAGCACAGGATAGACAAAAGAAATATGCCGATCAACATCGAAAAAAATAGAGAATTAAATGTCGGTAGTTATGTTTTCTTAAAAGTGTCTCCCTGGAAGGGAAAAATTCGGTTTGGCAAGAAGGGAAAATTGAGCCCTAGATTTATAGGACCTTTTGAAGTGCTTCAAAGAGTTGGCGAAGTGGTGTACGAGGTAGCTTTACCTCCAGAGTTGGAGCATATTCATAATATTTTCCTTATATCAGTATTAAGGCCATATAAGCCTAATTATAAGCATGTAATAGAATATGAGCCCTTACATTTTGAGAGAGACTTAACTTATGAAGAAGTCCCTGTTCAAATTGTTGACAGAAAAGAGCAAGTATAGAGGAATAAGGTGATACCTTCTGTTAAGGTATTCTGGAGGAACCACAATGCTGAGGAAGCTACGTGGGAACTTGAAAGCGTTATGATGAAGAATTATCCTCAGTTATTTGCTTGATCTTGTATAGCTATTCTGAGGACAAAATCTTGTTAAGGAGGGAAGAATGTAACGAATAAATTTTTCAAGTTGTGATTCTGGGGACATAATCCTTTTAAGGAGGGAAGGATGTAACGATCGAGAAATTTAAAATTTAATTTAAATATTTATTGAATTAAATAAATATTTTAAATAATTTATTTATTGAGAAAATAAATAATTGATGAATTGTGATGAATTAATTTAGTAACTAAATTAATTAATGTTAATTGAATTGAATAATGATAATTTTATCTGAAGGATTTAATTTAAGAAAATAATTAAATTAAATCAATTGCTTAGTATTTAAGGAAATAATTAAATTAAATGAATTGTTTAATTTAAAGAAATAAATAAATTAAATAAAGCGATGTTTCTAATTTATTAATTAAATTAGATATATAATTATTTATTAATTATAAGAATAATGATAATAAGATTTTTATTATTACTATAAGTTTTTTAAATTAACTAAACTAAAGTTATTTAAATTAACTAAAATAAGGCGTGACACATGAAACTATATAATATAATAATATAAAAATAATCTAGTTGGGGGAATTGGTGTATGGCCAAACAAGGCCTTGTGGCCTTTGGCTTATTCAACTGACGTCTGTTTGGGTTTTATAACTGAAGCATACGTGAGTTAGTGGAAGCCAATTTATTTTTCTACGCATTCTTTTCTTCCTAAGGCTATAGTTAGAGAGTTTGGAGAGAGAGCAAGAGAGGAATCACTGTGATTGGAAGGGAATTGCTAAACCTAATAATCATCTTGTGCTAGCATATAATCAAGAGGATTAAGGTATAATTCATTCATAAATTTCCAAGTTTTAGTTTTTTTATTTAAGTTCTCTATAATTTATTTTGTGGATTTGTTATTTCAAACGTTAATTATATGATTTGGGTTATATTGTAGAATCTGTTGTCATCATATATTAGTGTGGTTTGAGTATCAAATTCGTGAGAAATTGGTGTGTAGGAAGAAAGTAAAATAACAGTGTTTATGTTTGAAAAATGGCTTTAGAAAGTACAAAAGTTGATGCTTTATATGTGTTATAATCTGTAATTTGTTATTAGATTATGTTAATATATTAAGAAACGAAAGCGACGTAGTTCGAATCGTGTCAATTGGTTAAGAAACGAATTCGTTGTGATCAAATTCGTTAAAAGTGTCAAAATTGAAGAAATTTGGAAAACTATGGTTTTGATTCCTCAAAATGATGTATATGTAATTTTTTTGTATATAGAATGGTGTATAACATGTTAACTATGATATTACAAAGTTTTAGATGTTGAAGTGTGGTGAATTTCTGTGGAATTGGGATTTTTGGCCTATAGCAGAGTCTAATTTCGTGTTCAGAAAAAGCGAATCGATGCATCGCTAAGCGCTTTGTTTAGAGTAGCGTTGATGTCGTCTTGGTGCACCGTGTGTCTTGGCTATGGCATGATTGTGTCTTTAGCGAAGGCGGTTGTTCTTTGCTGCCATGAATGCCGATGTAATCCAAATGTAGAAACCGACGCGATCGCCATGAGTAGTCAATGACCTAGTAATGAGCTGATAACAGCATAGCTTGGAAATTGTTAACTTAACATATTTTAATGAATTGTAAAGGACCTAAAACATGTTACAAGGCATAGTAGTGTATTGTAATCACAACGCTAAAATTATAGATTATGAATTAGTAAGTTGTGAAAGTTCGTAATGTAATGTCATTTGAATTGGAATTGTTTTACAATCACTATGTCGTATACTATGATATAGTTGAGAATTCAGTTTCGTGTTACGTGAATGAGTAGGATAATCAAGTCCTAAGTTAAGGATTATAGACTTGATTAAAATGAAAACTAAACTAGTGAAATGGATGTTAATGTAACTAATTGTTGTTGCGATTTCAATGATATATATAGGGTAATTGGCGAATATTATTACTTGTGTAGCTTACATACAAGGCAAGTTTCTTACCCTAAACTTTCATTGAGCAAGTCTTCTAACTCTACCTTGATATCATTGAGCAAGTTTCATAGCTATGTTATCTTTAAGTCAAGCAATCTGTCTATTCCTAAATTTTACATTGAAGTTAAGCAAAGCCTATTGATTCTATCTCGTGTATGATTATACAAGCTCTTGTAACATAATTCGTTACCTTGAGCGAGTTTTACTTTTCTACATCTTGATATTATTATTCAAAGCATATGTTGTTCTAATGTAAAATCCCAAATTTTATGAATAAAGATTTAATTTTCTCGAAATATTTTTTTGAATATTATGGTGTGAATTTGAGATAATGTTATAGTTGTGGGTAGTATTTATAAATTTTGCAAAGTATGCAAGTTGCTATATAATATTCGATTGGTCGGGGAATATTCGTTTTAACAGGGAATATTCGTACGATGGCACAATCATTGGTGGACCCCACAACGGAATTATTGTCGAATTGAGAAAACGACAAAAATATTTTATGAAAATAACGGCGGAAGTTTTACCGTTAATACTGTTGAATTACTCGATAGTAAAAGTACAGGAATACGCGTGGTTGTATAGTAGCACACGATATTAATTATTGATGCTTACGTGAGAAGTAACTTAGTTTTGTTAAATTTATTGCTTCAGTAATTGTTGCATAGTATCTCACGTTATTTGGTTCAATTATTGTCGATATTTTATTAAATCAATAATTGAGATAACAAAGTTGTTAATATTATTATTTGCATTATTAACGATGTCTAGAAGTTCTGCCAAAGAGAGGTTTGGTCACCTAATTGCGCTCCAATAGGGAGAAATCCTTATAAGGTAAGGGGTATTATTTCTTTCGTATTCATGAAGAGAACTTCTGTTATTCTATTCCTTATTATTATGTTGAATAACTCGTATATATCGCTAATACCGCATACATGGTGATATTCTTCTGTTATTCCATTCCTTATTATTATGTTGGAATAACTCAGTATATGCTAAGCAACCGCATACATGGTGAAATTCTTCTATTATTCCATTCTTTATTATTCGCCGGAATATCCTCACATGCATACGTTCTGTGGGACCTAGTTCCATCATTTATTATTCATTGGAATAACCTCATCATCTGCCAAGTACCGCATGCATGGTGATTTTTATTGTTATTTCATTCTTTATTATTCTGTCGGAATATCTTGTCTGTGCGTTTACGCCGGACCTGGTTCCATCATTTATTATTATGTTGGAATAACCTGTCTATGTGAAGTACCTCATGCATGATGATTTCTGTTGTTATTCCATTCTTTATTATTCTGTTAGAATATCCCGTCTTGGCATGTACGCTCGACCGGTTTCAATTAATTATTATTACATTGGAATAACTTTGTTTATGGCTAAGTACCGCATGCATGGTGATTTCTTTTATTATTCCATTCTTTATTATACTCAGTTGGTTAAAGTTTTGACTTCTATACTCCATGAAATTAGTGGAATATTCTTGATATTTGCGCTTCATCCAGTATCTTTTCATGAAAATATTCTTCTGAGCATTCTTGAATTTTACTCTACAAAGAAGTATTATGTTGACAATTTGGACGTTATTAGTTCCTGGATAATTTAATTCTTGAACTTGTTTTATTGAATTATTATGTCATTGTCATGATGAGTTATGTTGGTTATTATGTGAAAACATGAAATTTTCTTAGAAATCACAAAGGGTTGAAAATCAGATTTTGATGAAAATGGAACAAGAAATTCAATTGTCCATATCTTCTATTATATTTTGAATTTTTGAGTGTGGTCAAGTCCTAGAGTTAGATCTATGAGTTTCCTAACTTATCCAAGTAGAAACACTGGAAAAGATGTTGTAGATTTTCGTGTGGACTGATTTTAGCAAAGTACGAAAAACTGCAAAATATGAAAAAAGCTACTGCCACGATTTTAAAAGGGTTGTTTCGGCCACTTAATTTGTGAGAAAAATTCTGGACTTTTGGAACATGAAAGTATATGGTATAAAGTACCTCCTGTCCAAAAATGAGCTCATTCGACTTAAAATGAGCAAGTTATGACTATTTCAATATTTAGGTTTTTTGACGAAAAACGCTATAACCGGAGTTCTATAACTCCGATGATCATGAAATTTAAATTGGAAGATCACGTTAACATGTGTAAGATCCTACCAATATTTGGGAATTTCTGGAGTTTAACTTGAGGTAGCTAATTTCTTAAGGAATCAATTAGAAATTGATTTTTGAAAAATAGTAAATAAATTTTAAAAATTCCGAGAAAAATATATGTTCATTATGGGCCTATATTCTGCTAAATCCCAGAAAAGAAATATTTTTGGGACTGATTTGGTATTTTTCATGAAAATGCACTAGTTATGAGTATATGAGTTAAATATGTTATGTAATGTAACAAAATTGGAAAATTGGATTTTATGGCTTGGGAATCCTATATAAGGTATATGCAGAATTTTGATAAGGGATTTGATCATTGGTGATAAAATCTTATGAGTATGGCATTCTTTGGATGATTAAATGCATTATCTGGTAAAGTGTAAACAATTGAAATAAATTGTTTATAAGTTTAGAGGTGATTAAAATATTGTTATAATATTAATAATATTAGATTATGAGTTTATTAAGTGATTGATAATATTTGGATAAATTTAAAGTCTTTAATATTTATCTTTGTTTTAGTTTGATTAATGTTGATATCATTGTCATCATCCTCATGATTATATGGTGATGAAAGTTATCTTTAGTTTACGTGCGAAGATGGACTATTGTTTATTGAATTATATATCTTTGGCTTATGTGCAAAGATGGATTGTTGATTATTGGTTTATTTGTTGTATATCTTTGGCTTACGTGCAGAGATGAACTTGGTATGATTATGATCAGGGATTATTCGGTATAGTCATGACCATTGATGATTTAAAGAATATCCTTAGCCCGTAGTGCAGGGGTGATTCGATGATGTGGTTTATTTACTAAGCTGAGTGTCAGTGATAAAAAAATTGATGAAAACATTTTAAATCATAGAAGATAGTAGATTTTATTCTCTACTTGACTCTTCTAAAGGATTGCTTGTTTCGCTGCAGTTAAACTTGTTGTCTATTGTATTTTATCAGTTTAACATTTTTAAAGACTAATGATAATTTATTCTGCATTATCTTAGTCATAATATTTCTTACTGGGCTAGTTGAGCTCACCCTTTCTTTCACTGTTCTCTTCAGGAAATGAGAACGTAGCCGGGACTAGTCGGGAAACGGAGTGATGTTCCAGATGATAGTATTAGTAGTCCTCACTATTATGTTAAATAGTGTGACAATAAATGTAACGAGGACTTATTCTGAGAGTGGATATTGTCTAGAAGATAATATTTGTATTAAAACTCACAGCTCTCTTGTTGTATATTAAAGATTGTATTTGTATTCTGTACCATGTATTTGGCGACTCAGAATAGGTGATGTATATCTATTTTTGGGGGCGTCACATCTAATACATCGATTCAAATGAGATTGTTCTAACTCTTTTAGATATAGCACTTTGCATGGATATCATGGTTATTCAATTATACATTGTTGTTATTCGGTCCTTAACTTTGATAACCTTGTTCAAAGCTTTATTGTTGTATTAAACCTTCAAGTAGTAAGCAAACCTTTATTGATTGAATTAATCTATAATTGAATAATGTTCTAAAATTCTAGAAACACTAATAAGTTAGTTTCGAGCTAAACTTTTTTTAGAGCGGAAATTCTAAATTCAAACTGAGATGAACAACCGTAACATAGGGGATTTTGTACGTGTAACGTTTAGATGTTTGTGCACAATATATGGTACAAAGGGCTAATCCCCCTGAGTACGTTTAGAAGGGTCTGTATAGTCTAAATGACTGTTAAGGTTGAGGTAATAATACCTGAATACCAGAGACATAGTTCATGGTCTTAAGACCCTCAGATATTAAAGTTCGAACTTGTTTTCTATTTTTGATTCGTAGAACAAGTTCGTTATTGTTCAGCTTTCGTTTTTCATTCTCATGTTGTAATTATTACTACTTTCTATATCAGTGAGCAATTGTTTGCTCACTCTGGCATTTAACACTGCAGCTAAAGTGGAGAAAGTTGATGAGCCATCTACTAGCAAAGGAAAGGGCAAAATGTCCAAGTGTTGAAGACTTATGAGAAATTTATTTAAATGTTTTATGTTACCGGACTTGTTTTATTTTTTGATGTATTCCGCAAACTGATGTAATAAATTTAAGGTTAGATTACCTGGGATTGTTTTTGAGATGATGTAACCCTTTAATGGGAAAGATTTTTATTTAAGTTATTTAAATTATGTCTTTATCCTTTATGATGGGTAGTTAGATGTAATGGTTTTGGATAGTGAGCACCAAATTATGTGGGAATGGAGTACCCGGATTTGGGGGTGTTACAGGTTGGTATCAAAGCCTTAGGTTATGAACCTTAGGTGGGGAAACCTTAGGAAGTAACCCTTAGGGAAACAGAAAACGTAGGGGTGTCAAGGTATCCATTGAAGTTAAATAATAAAAGACATTATGTACTATGTGTTAATAACTTATGTGCTCGCGAGTATTGAAAATGTTAAGTAAAACTTAAAATATTTTTTGTCAAGATGTCTAACGAAGGAGGATCCAGTCCAGCTAGAGAGGTGATACGTCAGATACCTAGTGACGACGAACCTTGGGATATTCATGTAGTGCGGGTGCAGTTGATTCAGGAGGATGAGCCTGTGACCGATCCCGAGGAGGATAGTTCTGAGGAGATAGAGGAGGATGATGAGGAAGAGGATCCTGTGGAGTTTCCACCAAACTCTATATCAGCTGAGATGTATAACGCTCTGTATGATCGTAACATAGAATTACATGACAAAGTTGAGGAGCTGAAGGAGATGGTTAAGATGCATCACGCTTCGATGGAGCAGAAGGATGCGGAGATTCAAGAACTCGACTCACGCCTCGGAAACACGGAGTGGGACCTAGTTCATACCAAGGGTCAACATGAAGACCTATTAGCAATAAACGAGAAGATGAAGATTGACATGGAGAAATTAAAAGATGACTTCAAAGAGGAATCGATTAAGCGTGCAAGAGCAGAAGATGTGTGGATGAAGGCGACTCAACGTGCAGATCGTGCTGAGGCTAAGGTCCAAGTGAAGAAGGCCAAGATGAATGAGATGGATTACGCTTTTAATTCTGCAATTGATAGGGCCCAAGATCGAATCTTTTATTACCCACCTCAGTTTGAAGACTCGCCGTGGTTCTTATGAATAATATTTCTTACGAATATTGAACAAAAATAATATCCCTTACTGTGATATTCTTGGTACTTGAGTTAGTATTATGTTATTATGTCAGTTATTTTGATGTTTTTATGTTTAGTTGTGCATATTAGTTAAAATTTTTAAAATTTTGAAAAATTTCCATTTTATGTTATATCTTAACAAATAGTAGACGTCGGTTGCGGAAGGCGAAAACTGATAAATGATCACGGAAGTTCTTTGCATTGAATTCTTTTATCGCGTTTAGTAAGGACATTGTCAGTTTCAAGTTTGGGGGTCTTCTACGTTTTGTTTTTTTTTGTGGGTTTAATTGCATTTCTAGTATAGGTTATCTCTTGAGCATTGATTTAATTTGAATTAAGCTATAATATATGATCAGGCAAATGATTGCTAAGGTTATAACTCATGAAAAATGGATAAATGTTGCTTAGTTTGGGTGATTGACTTATTGTTGGTTATTGCTTTGCTTATGACTCCTACTTTTGAGCACTCATCCATTTGTAATGAACTAGTTGTATACTTAGAGAAGGCTTATATGATCGAATGCTTGTGAGAGATATCAATAAGCTCTAGAACTCGTTTAAACATCACTCGAAGCAATATACTTACGTTTAATAAATTGGCCATGTGGTGGGTTGAGATGCAGCGTAAAACGCATTCACTCATAGACACATACTTAGGGGAGATAGAGTGTAAAACACACTCACCTATAAAAAAAGAAAAAAATATATCAAAAATCTTGCTGTGGGTTGAGATGGAGCGTAAAACGCACTCGCCCATAAAAGTAGACTTAGGGTTGAGATGGAGCGTAAAACGCACTTGCCCATCGAAGCAGACTTAGGGAAAGATGAAGTGTATAATGCACTCGCCCAAATTTTTGATTTGTCTATAATTGCGGTGAGTGATGTGTTAAGCATGTAGTTTTTTAAGTTTATGTCTTTCATAAGGTAATATGGTTGCATAAGCCAATCCGAGCTATAATTGGTTTAGTGCAAATGGATACTACACACACACAAAGGATCTAAAGCGAAGGTATGACTAATGAGCAAGTTGAAATCCTGAGCGTTGTGACATTTTGAAAGTTTTCTAGAGTTATCATGTTTTGACATCTTTAAGGCCATTGTTCAAACTTATTGATTCATTGCTCAAGTAGTTGATTGTTAGAATTTATTTTTATAGTTTTTGTTCTTAGTGTTTTGCTTGAGGACAAGCAAATATTCAAGTTTAGGGGTATTTGATGAGTGTATTCTATATACACAAATTAGGTACCTTTAAGTTTGTTAATTTTCAAATCCTAAGCTAGTTTGTTTGGTTTTTATGTATTTTCATTGTATTGTTGTGTAATATAGTTTTATATTACTTTTATGTATTTTTGTATTAGTTTTATGCATTTTTACTTTGTTTTGTAGGAATTGGATGGAATGTCATTTGGGTCGATGGTTGGAATCGCCAAATTCGCATTTTCGCCAACCATCGACCCAAATGACATTCCATCCAATTCCTACAAAGCAAAGTAAAAACACATAAAATTAATACAAAAATATATAAAAGCAATAAAAAACTACATTACACAACAATACAATGAAAACACATAAAAACCAAATAAAATAGCTTAGGATTTATAAATTATCAAACTCAAAAGTACCTAATTTGTGTATATAAAACACACTCATTAAATACCTCCAAACTTGAATCTTTGCTTGTCCTCAAGCAAAACACTAAGAACAAAAACTATAAAAATAAATTCTAACAATCAACCACTTGAGCAATGAATCAATAAGTTTGAACAATGGCCTTAAAGATGTCAAAACATGATAACTCTAGAAAACTTTCAAAATGTCAGAACGTCTAGGATTTCAACTTGCTCGTTAGTCATACTTTGCTTTAGATCCTTTCCATGTGTGTATCCATTTGCACTAAACCAATTATAGCTTGGATTGGCTTATACAACCATATTACCTTATGAAAGATATAAACTTCAAAAACTAAATGCTTAACATATTACTCATCGCAATTGTAGACAAATTAAACATTCCAAAAATTTGAGATCAAAGGACTCTTAGGTTAGTGCATTTTATGCTCCATCTTACCCTAAGTCTGCTTTTATGGGCGAGTGCGTTTTACGCTCCATCTCACCCTAAGTTCGCTTTTATGAGCGAGTGCGTTTTACGCTCCATCTCAACCCACCGCAAGATTTTCGATATATTTTTATTTCTTCTTTTTTTATAGGTGAGTGCATTTTACGCTTTATCTCCCCTAAGTATGTGTCTATGAGTGAGTGCATTTTACGCTCCATCTCAACCTACCACATGACCAATTTATGCTTCGAGTGATGTTTAAACGAGTTCTAGAGCTTATTGATATCTCTCTCAAGAATTTGGTCATCTAAGCCTTCTCTAAGTATACAACTAGTTCATTACAAAGGGATTAGTGCTCAAAAGTAGGTGTCATAAACAAAGCAATAACCAACAATAAGCCAATCACCCAAACTAAGCAACATTTATCCATTTTTCATGAGTTATAACCTTAACAATCATTTGCCTGATCATATATTATAGCTCAATTCAAATTAAATCAATGCTCAAGAGATAACCTATACTAGAAATGCAATTAAACCCACAAAAAAAAAACATTAAAACAAAACATATCAAAACAAAACATAGAAGACCCCCAAACTTGAAACTGACAATGTCCTTACTAAACGCAATCGATTTATCAATTGTCGCCATCCGCAATCGACATCTACTATTTGTTAAGATATAACATAAAATGGAAATTTTTCAAAATTTTAAAATTTTTAACTAATATGCACAACTAAACATAAAAACATCAAAATAACTGACATAATAACGTAATACTAACTCAAGTACCAAGAATATCA
Organism: Panax quinquefolius; assembly: GCA_020205615.1. Lineage (NCBI taxonomy): Eukaryota > Viridiplantae > Streptophyta > Magnoliopsida > Apiales > Araliaceae > Panax > Panax quinquefolius. Next base: position 73,555,276 of record CM035173.1, on the reverse strand, counting down.
CAAGTACCCCCAAACTTAAGAAGAACAATGTCCTCAATGTAAAGATAGATAAAATTAAAACTAGAGGACTTCCCTGAGGCTATGCTAATTGTCATCGATAGAATCCTCACCACCGTAAGTCATTTTGGAGCCATTCCAATTCAAAAGCACCAACAAAATTCAAGCAATAGCTTGCACCTTCTTTTTGGCCTTAACTTGTGCCTTGACATGCCTTGCCTTTTACTTTGCTTGGCGATTCATTGGCGAATCATGCTCATAGCTATTTGGTATCTGAGATTAACTAACACAAAAATTTATAACTTAGGTTGCGTCCCAATAAGCGCTTGTTTTATAGTCTTCAGCCTGACTTTATTTAAGATAGAAATACAAGTTTAATAAAAATGTGTCATGCAAAATCAGACTGTAAGGATCCAATAGTTACGCTGAGTCATGCACAAGAGCAATGCATTTACTTACAATCTCGTCAATTCAATCCCACAAACGATAACAATAAATAGAACTGTAAGGCCCCAGCTTATGCAAAGTCTTGCACAAGACCCGCATTTACATACAGTCTTGTCAGCCTATTTATCGCAATCGGTAAACACACACAAACAAAGATCAAACAAAAAAAAAGATAAATACACATTCAAATTAAGACTAAATTGATTGAAATCAATATTGGACAATATTAGAATAATAATTCCCCGGCAACGGTGCAAAAAACTTGTTGGTCGATTTTGCAATCGATAAACACGCGCAAGTATACGCGGTCAACAAGTAATATAATGATATAAGAGTTGTCAAACCCACGAGGAATTGTCTCTAATGATTAACCAAGTACTAACTTTATATCGCCTAAGTCATATTTAAATAGTTGATTAAAAGATAAATTATGATTACAATTAATTAAAATAACAGAAAAACAAAACATAGATAGATAGATAAAGAGGTAAGAACACAATATCCACACACAAGCATTTTGTCAAACACTTGGCGTGCATCACTTTGTTCAAATCTCTTAACTCTCTTTATGATCATGGAGGCCACTATTGTAACGACCGAGAAATTCGAATCCTTTGTAAAATAACCTGGGGAATGGTAATAATGATTTACATTATATATATAAGACATATTCATTCTTTTGAGGTTTTTCGATTGAATGCTTATGTGAATAGTAGCACTGTGGAGCACCATCTGTCGAGTCGGAAGATACCCGGATTTGGGGGCGTCACAGGTTAGTATCAAAGCATTAGGTTATAAAACTTAAGGGGAAAAAATTAAAACCTTAAGTCATAACCTTAGGAGAAGTCAAAGAAGTAAAAGAAGAAATTAACCCTATAAAAATGCATTGTATATATATGTTCTGTGTTTTTATTATTCTACTTACGTGCACTAATTAAACTTAATTATTTTGTGTAGATGTCAGGTGGAAATGGAATGTATATAGATGAACAGGTAGATAATGAAGAATCGGTTAACCAGATAGAGGTTATACCGAATCCAATAGCAGAGGAGCCAGAGATAATAGTGATCGAGTCTGGAGACTCAAAGGACCCCGATCTCATGTCGGTATTTGATGGCATGTTAGAAGAAGAGGTGGATGTGGTGTCCTTCAACCCTATGACACTTGCAGAAGAGACACCCCAAGGGGAGTCTATGATGTCACTGTTCATGATAGTATTAGACAGGATCCTCCACTATTGTCAGGAGGTGAAGGAGTTACGAGCGGAGCTCCAAGCTGTCTTATAGGATAAGACAGATGTGGAGTCGATGTGGGAACATGAACACGATAAGCGGGTTTTAGCCAAGGACAAGGTCCATGAGCTAAAACATGTGGTTTTTGAGCTCAAGGGGGAGCTAAAGACCAAGAGAAAAAAGATAGGGAGAATGTCCTATATCCATAGGAGTTCTCATCGTGATTTCCGACAGCAGTAGTTGGATACCCGATGAAGGTCAAGTGGACTCGGCACACTATCAGCCGGGATGTTATCGCTGGTCTGGCCACAACAAATTTTAATAATGCCTTAAGGCAGATGTAATCTATTAGTAGCTAGAGTAGTTTTAGATATGTAAATATTGTGTATATAGTAGTGACGTAAAACCCTCTTTTGTATATCAAAGGGTAGTCTTTTGTAAATCCCAATTTTTGGAAAGCAATTGCGGGATGGTAATGTAATCAGCTTAGGTTGTGTAATGAAACGATGTAGTATTATACTACAATGAATGAATCAATATAAGCCTTTTTACGGAACATATTGAATAATGGATGTTGAAGTTATTGTTTAATCTTGAATAATAACTAACTAATAAGAAGGGAATAATAACGAAATGTGTTGTTTATTGTAACAGCAAAATGCCGCCAAGAAGAGGGCAGCAAAACCAAGGCGCTAATGTAAATCAACCGAAAGGAGGTCCGGTTAACCCAATGCAGGAATTTGTTAACTTACTAATAGCCACGTTTAATAGAATTGGGGCTAATATCCCCGTAAATCCGAGAGTAGCAAGAGCTACTACCTTCAAGGATTTTAAAAGTGTCGGTCCGCCGGAGTTCAAAGGAACTATGGACCCCATAGAAGCCCAGACATAGGTAAAGGAAATTGAGAAGGCATTAGTCATAGCAAATGTTGAAGAGGGTTAAAAGGTTGCCTTTGCAACCTATATGATGAAAGGTGAAGCCAATTTTTGGTGGGAGGCTAACCAGGCTAGGGCGGGTATAGAGAACCTAACGTGGTTGAGGTTCAAGGAGATATTCTTCGAGAACTACTTTCCCACGAGTATGCAGGGAAGGACGGAGATGCGGTTTCTGGACTTGAAACAAGGGGACATGACGGTTCCCCAATACGCTGCCAAGTTTAATGAACTTGCGAGGTTTTCTCCACACCAAGTGGACATTGAGGTTAGGAAAGCTCGATGGTTCGAGCAGGGCTTGAAACCCTGGCTCTATAACCATATATCTGTGTTTCAAAGTACTACGTTTGGGACTGTTTTAGAGAAGGCGATAATCGCCGAAGGTGGTAGCGAGGCTCTAAGCCAGTACCACAAAGACAAGAAGAATAAGGGGAAGGTTGATGGGGGAGTGAAAATAGAAGGAGCCAGCGGAAGTGGCGAGGGACAAAAGCAGAAAGTGTTTAACTCTGAAATACCATAGTGAAGCAAGGAGATCCAAAGAAGAGAATGGAGGCCTGCAAAACCTGTGGGAAGACTCATCTGGGAGTCTATCTCAAGGGGAAGGCCGTATGCGACAACTGTGGACAGGAGGGGCATATTTCACCCAACTATCCAAGTCCGAAGAAGAACCACGAATGCTTTGTGTGTGGGTCAACTGACCACATAGCAAGGAACTGTCCGAAGAAAGGGACAGATGGGAATCGGGGCACTAATAGTGGTAAGTTAGCAATTAGTAGTCCAGCGCAGCTAGGTAGGCCGATGGGCCGTACCTTTACATGATAGTCCAAGATCCAGTTGCATTAGGGGACGTAGTCACAGGTATTATTCCGATCAACGACATAAATGCTTATGTGCTGTTTGATTCGGGTGCTACTTATTCGTTTATAGCATGTGATTTTGCTAGACGATTAGGATTACTTCTCGAAAAGTTGCCTATACCTTTAAATATTAACGTAGAAAACGAAGAGATAATTCCTGTTAAAAATATTCATAGGATTTGTTGTGTAAACATACGGGGTTGTACATTATCAGTAGATTTGATACCGATAAAGTTAGGAGAATTTGATGTAATTCTCGAAATGGATTGGTTGGTTAACCATGGGGAAATTATTGTGACGCCCCCAAATTCAGGTACTTGAAACCCGAACTCGGTGCTTCACGATATCATTTCTATGAGCGGAATAATACTAATAATAATAACAATAATATAAATATCAAACTTAATTTACATAATTATCAGACTCTAGTTCCCAAGTACGTAACCTTTAAACATTCATTACATGACATGATAGATAATATATATCATTTTCTTAATAATATCAAACTATTACATAGGATAGCATAAAAACTCATTCAACATTCTTCCCTTTTCCTTTGTTCTTGACAGAGCCTTCAGGTTGTACACACTTAGCTGAAAACATTTAAATTAAGTAAGGAAGAGCATTTGAGTGCCCAGCAAGTAATAGCAATCAATAATAGTTAGTTGAAAGGATTAAATGTTTTCTTTGAACGATACTTCTATAACGAATCAACAGTTGTGAAGTAAGCTGAACCAATAATAAACAACATATTATTTCAATTTCAAAATTTTAAAACTACGTACTGACTATAAATGAGGATCAGTAGACAGACTATGAATATTATTTTCTATTTTCGAAAAGGTTAAACAGAACTTCATCTGTAAACCGTCATAACTTACGGGCACGGGGGTGATCAGCCAGTTATGCCCTATATTGATCAATACTATATACAAGAACGATATTTTTGTTCAGCATATCCGCCTTAGGCGCATAAAAGTTTTCCATATTTGGGATGTTCATACCAGTTTAGAATCCGAACCAAAACAATTCGGTTGGATAACAATAAAGTTCTATCTTATTCAATCATATTTTTAAGTTCGTGTCTAGCCGGATCAATTAGCTTAGACAACTTTTAAGTCAACGTATACATATTAGAAACCAATAAGTATGTATCAACATGTGATAAAATATAATGATTATCCAAGTGAGGACACTTGTATAACCATGCTTTAGAAATTAACGAACATAATATATATCTTGATCAATAATAACAGAACTAATAAACTTGTACAACAGATTATGATCTAATAACATACTTATACATAATTATTGCACAAGTATATACAAGGGTTAAGACATTTGAACAATAAAAAAGAATAGTTCAGATATTAGCTTACACATGTCCATTGCATAAAATAAATGCAAAGGGTTAGATACTTGCCTGGTCTGCTGCTTATGCAACTTAGTTTTATCTTTTATATCAAGCCCTATCATTAATAAGATCATTTATTCGATTAGAATAATATAGCATATCACATAACACTGCTATTTGCAGTCAACACATAACCAAATCACATTTTCACATGGTTATATCAGTCATTGGACCACAAACAAACATTAATACATTTAAACTATTTAAGTCCAGATTAATTTCTAAAATATTTCGGTGTACCGACGGCTTTATCGGGTACTTGTCGAGTCTAAGATTCTATCCCGAAGTTCAAAAAAACTTAAGCATTAGTCAAATTATTTTTAAATGACTTATAATAATTTTTAAACAATTATTATAATTTCTCATGATTTTTCAAACACCGGAATCATTATTAAATGATTTAAATATTAAATAATTCCATTATCATTATTATTTAATTAATATTAAATTATTAATGAAACCATTGCCAAAATATTAAAGTTATTTATAATAACTCAAAATATTTTTAAAGTATTAATATTACCCTTAAATGATTTTTAAAATATTTAAAATTATTTTTAAATAATTATCATTAATATTTAAATTTTAATGTATTATTTATCAAAATATTAAAAGTCATTAATTATAACTTAAAATATTTTTAATTCATTTATATCCTTTTAAATGATTTTTAAATTAATAAAATTATTTTTAAACTATTTATTTAATATTATTAATAAATAAATCTATTATCATTAATATTAAATTATTAATGAAATTATCCTTTAAATATTAAAAGTTATATTTTATAACTTAAAATATTTTTAAACACTTTATTTTTATTTAAAATAATTTTTATAATATTAAAATCATTTTTAATTAATTTATTTAATATGATTATTAAATAAGTCTAAATATCATTAATATTAAATAATTAATGAAATTTAATTTAAAATATTAAAAGTTATATTTTATAAATTAAAATATTTTTAAATATCTTATTATCATTTAAAATGATTTTTAATATAACAAAATCATTTTTAATTAATTTATTTAATGCATTTATTAAATAAATTAAATATCAATAATATTTAAATAAATACTAATATTTATGAAAAATATGCCAAATTATTAAAAGTTAATTTTCATAACTTAAAATAATTTTTAAAATTATTTCTGTAATATTTAGAAATTAATTTCTATTTTTAAATAATTTTTGGAAATTAAAATAATTAAAATTATTAAATTTGTCGTTAAAGATCGCTTTATATATGGCAGGCAATCCGCATTATATGTGTTCTTTATGTTCTTGGCCAAACCTAGAAACTCATGTCAATGATCGAGTTGAGTACTTTGACCAAACATTAAACACTAACCATGTTGTTTTTGGGCAAGATGTTGGTCAGATCTTGTAGTGCTAGTGTAAGACTACATGATCCAACAACAAACATGGCAAAACAACATAGCAATAAGAAGATCTAAGCATGCAAAGTGGTACGTTGAGTTGTTTCTTTTACGGGTTACCCGAAATGAAAAACGATTCAACGATCACTTTTGGGCTTCCACAACTTGCAATCCGTGCATTGTTTTTGTGATATAATGGATCCAGTGTGTAGCCAACATGACCAGGAAGGAATCTATCACATTAGATCACTAAAACAACACAGATCAATTAGATCTATGCCAGTCAAACCATGTCAGACGACATGTTCAAGCGTTTTCTGGGTTACCCAGAAAACAACTTTCATGCTCACCCGGCTTGGTTTGACCATCCACTATGATCCACCTATTTGATGTTTAGGCGATATAAAAGCTTGTATCAACCGTTAATGTAACATACTACAACATGGATACAATAACAAGAACCAAATCAACAAACACAAGAAGATCTGTGGACATGAACTCACTGTCAGAGCCATCGTGGTAAGTTCTGGGTTACCCAGAAAGGCTTGGTCATGGTCGGTCAACCGACTTTGACCATCAATAACTTTCAATCTATACCAGATCTAAACCTGATTCAAGTTCCAGATCCAAGATCTCATAGCATATTACAAGATCAAACCTTTAAACAACAAAAACACATAATAGATAAAGAGATATGAGGTCTGACATTCATTGTCAGACAACTTTTTTAATTTTTTTCAGATTTTCAAAAATATCAATTTTGAGCACTTAGATGTTATGGATCTACAAGATACCAACCCATATCATTGACTAACACTACTTACAACATATTACAACACCTAAACACCAGTTCTAACACAACATTAAAGGCCAGATTCTAAGTTAGGGTTTATACCTTTCTATGAACTAACTTGAATCTGGCTTTCTGATTTGTTAATGGAGGTAGTGGGGCTTTGTTTTGTGACTGAAATGCCTTAAGATTTCGTGGGTTTGGGTGAGAGAGAAGTGAGTTGAGTATTGGTTGCACAAATGGCTTAATAAGTGACTTTTCTCTCTCTTTGATCTTATAAATAATTTGGTGCAATGCATTTGGCTGAGATGTTGCTGCTGATATGTGTAATATGTAGGCACATGGCTAGGTTGGAGTGGTTGAACAACTACACATAGGCCAAGATCTACAAGTTTCCTTTAATATTATAATAAGGGCAATTTGGTCATTTGTCTTATGATTTTAATGGCATGAAAGTAATCTTGGCAAACCCTTAGGGTTTGATCCTTAGGGTTTAACCCTAAGGTTCCATAAATTTTATTAGTTTCTAGAATTTCTAATTTGACTAAAAATATACAATTTTAGTTTCTAAAAATTATAAATTAGTGTTCCTTAATTACATTTAGTTTTCTAATTACATAGAACATGAAAATTAGGTTTAAGTTTTACTAATTATAATTAAGATTGCTAATTTATTAATTAGCTTTTACAATTAACAATTAGGGTTTTTGTTTTAGCATTTAGAATTCCTAAATTTTTATAATTAGGGTTATCAATTTGCAATTAGGGTTTCCTAAATAATAACTAGGGTTTCCCTAATTAACAGTTAGCTGTATATTTTAATTGTTAAGGTTCTAGTTTAGTAATTAGGGTTACTAATTTAGAAATTAGGGTTTCCAGTTAATTAGGGTTCCTAAATATCAGTTAGAGTTTCCCTAATTAACAATAAATTTCTAAAGTACACATAATTATCACATAACATGGTTACCAAATAGCCTTGAACTCGTATTCGAGTTTTAAATTAGGGTTTCACAAATTAATGCTAGGTTTGGTCATGATACACCATAATTGACCAGCCATTATCGGTCAACACACATACAGTACATATTTATAGCACTGAAATAAAAATAATATTATATTATTATTCCCATTCCTTGATTAAAATCCAAAAGTAGAGTTTGGATTCCATATCGATTTATCTTACATATATAACATTATTAATTAAGTTAAAATCATTAACTTAATAATCTTAACTAAAATTTATATAATAAAATAAATATTATAATAATTCTAATATTCATTCCATATATATATAATATAATAATCATATTTTCAAGGAAAAAAATAATAAAAATATGTTTATTACAAAATTAATTATAAAAATATAATTTATAATGGTTAATAATTCTAAGAAAATTATTTAAAATTATCCATGTAATAAATAAATTTTATTTATCACATAATTACATAAGCTTTACCTTATACATATTCTCCACATTTATTTTAATAAATAAAAAAAAATTTATACATACAATTTACGATTTAATTATATAAAAATATTGGGTTGTTACATTCACCTCCCTTATAAAGATTAGCCCCTAATCACATAGTTTTAAAACCTATACATACAAGTACATACATAACATACACAGTTATTGCAAATAGATCTCGATCAAATTCGATCAAACTGATCTTTAACTATTCAGCATAAAGTTTGTCTATCTGCTTAAACGAAAATTTGATTTCTAATAGAACTCAAATTCCTCCTTCAAAATTTCTTTATAAAATAATTTACTATAAATAGGAAAATCATGTATAAGAAAATAAAATTATAAGAATAATACCTGAAGTCCCAACAACTTGATGCGGAGCGAACCTAGCCAACTCATTAAACTTTGCGGCATAATCCGCAACAGTCATCTTCTCCTATTTTAATTCCAGAAATTTTACCTCCATCCTAGCCTGTGACACCCCCAAAACAGGTATACATCACCCATCTTGAGTCGCCAAATACATGGTACAAAATTCAAATACAAACTTAAATATACAACTGTCGTGTAAAATACGATAAAACATAAACTGAGAGTTTAAACAAGAATATTGTCTTCTAGACAATATCCATTCTCAATGGAGTCCTCATTGACAGTATACAAACTCAAATTCAGTCCTCATTACATTTATTGTCACACTATTTAACAGAATGGTGTGGACTACTAAGACACCATCTCGGACCGTCACTCCGTTCCCCGACTAGTCCCAACTATATTCTCATTTCCTGAAGAGAACAGTGAAGGAAAACTAGCCCAGTAAGAAATATTATGACTAAGATAATGCAAAATAAATTATCATTAGTCTTCAACAATGTTAAACTGATAAAATACAATAGACATCAAGTTTAACTGCAGCGGAACAATCAATCCATTAAAAGAGTCAAGTAGAGAATACAATCTACTATCTTTTATGATTTAAAAAGTTTTTCATCACTTTTATCGCTGAGACTCAGCTTAATAAATAATCCACATCATCAAATCATCCCTGCACTACATGCCAAGGATATTATTTAGTATCACGACCACGAATTATCCATGCACTACGGGCCAAAGATAATCGTGTTTTCATCAACGGTCCTGATCATGCCATAAAATAATTCATCTTTGCTCCCTTGGCCGAAGAGAATCCATAGCCATAATCATACCAAAAAGCATCCATCAATGCACCTACAGCCAATGAGGACTTTTTCCACATCATTTGTAACATTACGGTCATGATTATACCGAATAATCCACGATCATAATCATACCAAGTCCATCTATGCACTCTGAGCCATGAGATGACTTTCAAAGAAAATATAAACATGAGGATGATGACAATGATATAAGAATTCAATAAAATAAGTTCAAGAATTAAATTATCCAGGAACTAATAACGTCCAAATTGTCAACATGATACTTCTTTGCAGAGTAAAATTCAAAAATAATATTCATGCACCAAAAATAATTTGGACAGAAAAGAATCAATTTTTCGTCGTGAATAGTACCCCGTGAATAGTACTTCGGGAATAGTATCTCTTGAATAGTAACCAGACATGAAAAGTACTCCAAATACCCGAGTGAATAATATTCGGGTGAATAGTAATTTCGGTGAATAGTAACCCGTGAATAGTATTCTGGCATGAAAAGTGCCCCGAATACCCGAGTGAATAATACTAGAGTGAATAGTAACCTGATGAATAGTAACCTGTGAATAGTAACTCGTAACAGAAAATACTAAATAAAATGATATTTCATGACGAGTATAGAAGTCAAAACTTTAACCAATTGAGTATAATAAAGAATGGAATAATAAAAGAAATCACCAGGCTTGCGGTACTTCGCATAGACAGGTTATTCCAACAGAATAATAAATAACGGAACCAGATCAGACGTAATACGCACCGACAGGATATTCAAACAGAATAATAAAGAATAGAATAACAACAGAAATCACCATGCATGCGGTATTGCATGCATGAGTTATTCCAACGGAATAATAAATAACGAAACCAGTCCGTGTAAAAGCGCGAATGTATAAGATATTTCTAACGAGAATAATAATAAAGGCGGAACTAGGTCCAGTAGTAAAATACACGCAGATGGGATATTCCAATGTAATAATAAAGAATGGAATAACAATGAGAATTTCACCATGTATGCGGTGCTTGCATGACAGACAAAGTTATTCAGCAGAATAATAAATAATGGAATAATGGAAGAATTTCACCAAGTATAGGGTAGATCGGCGTATCTGAGTTATTCCAATGAATAATAAAGAATGGAATAACAGAAGTTCTCTTCATAAATATGAAAAAAAATAATACCCCTTATAGGTACAACAAATAATATCCCTTACCTCAAAAGAAGACTGAATACTGGAATAGTGAGGGAGCAAACTTCTCTTCTTCTTTCTCTCTATAATTTCTCTCTATAATAATGGCTCTAAAGCTTTAGTGAATTGGTGAGAAATGAAGGAAGAATGAGCTTCTATTTATAGAAAAATATAGTTTCGATAATTGCACGTTTTGGGGCTCGAAAAATTACAGTACAATACCTCCAACTTTTCTTTCATTTTTAATTTAGTCCTGTAAGTATTATCAATCTTGCACCATCTACCCTAATAGTAAATCATGTGAATCAATAGTAAAATCATGTGACTCAATAGTAAATCATGTGACTCAATAGTTCTAAACGTGTGAAAAAATTAATTACAATATAGCACCTCCATCTATAACTTAGTCATGCAAGTATTATCAATCTTGCACCAACTCCCCTAATAGTAAATGAATGTGACTCTATAGTACACACATATGAACAAATAGTTATATAAGCATGTGAATAAGTAGCAATTAATTGTTTATTTATCCGATAAATTACTCGATTTATCAATATAACCCCCAGACATCAATTATCATCGGAATAGATATCGATTTCAACTAACACCAATAATTCCAACACAATGGAACTATCAAATTCATCTTTAATCAACACGAACTTATTTATCATTAATATTACAACTCACAATATTTAACAACCAGGTCGTTCCCAGGAAAGAGGGGGCTTTCGAATAAGGATTTCTCCCTATTGACGCGCAATTAGGTGATCAAGCCTCTCCTTGGCATAAATTCTAGACATTGTAAATATTGCAATTTAATAATATGAATAACTTTGTCGTCTCAATTATTGATTTAATAATATAACATATAATGCAGATGATACTGTGACAATAATCGAATCAATAATATGAGAGATATGATACAGCAATTACTATAGCAATAATTGAGTATAACTGAGTGACTTATCACGTAAGCATCAATAATCAATATCGTGTGCTACTATGCAACCACGTGTATTACTGTACTTTTACTACCGAGTAGTTCAACAGTTTTACCGGTAAAACTTCCGCCGTTATTTTCAATAAAATATTTTTGTTGTTTTCTCAATTCGGCAATAATTCCGTTGTGGGGTCCACCATTGATTGTACCGTCGTACGGATATTCCCCGACCAATCGAATATAATATAACAACTTGCATACTTTGCAAAATTTATAAATATTACCCACAACTATAACATTATATCAAATCCAGCCCATAACATAAAAAAAAATATTTCGAGAAATTTAAATCTTTATTCGTAAAATTTGGGATTTTACAATCTCCCCTCCTTATGAAATTTTACCCTCGAAATTTGCGTATGTACCTGGTATGCCGAACAGATGAAGACACTTCATCCGATTCTAACTCTTGAAGTATAACCTTTGAGTGTTGAATACAATCCAGGATTTTAACAGGTACATCTTCATACGTTAATTATCCGCTATCTCGTCCAGTTCTAAATCAATAATGTGGTTCGGGTCGTCCACATATTTACGTAACATCTATACGTGAAAAACATTATGAACACGCGACATACTTGGCGGTAAAACGAGTCTATATGCCACAGTTCCTACTCGATCGAGGATTTCAAATGGGCCAATTAAATCGAGGGTTGAGATTCCTCTCTTCGTCGATTCTTGCTTCTAGAATAACGCCCTCTTGAACCTTCTTCTTCACATTCATCAGCTATGAGTCTGTAGCTTGAGCGGCTTTAACTTTATCGATTAAAGTCAATTCTACTCGTATATTCATTATCTACACGTGGGTTCGTATATTCGCATACGATCTTCTACTCAACGCGTCAACTACCACGTTCGCTTTTCCATGATGGTATTAAATGGTACGATCGTAATCTTTAACAACTCGAGCCAACATCTTTAGCGCATGTTACGTTCATTTTGGGTGAAGAAAATATTTGAGGGTTTAAGAAATGGGTTTTGTACTGGGGTCAGTACAAAATTCGATTTCACGTTCTGGGGTAGGCCAAGAAGTCTTCAAGAATACGTCAGGAAATTTATTAACAATAGAATTATCATTCAAAACTTTGACTCTCATCCAAGACTTGGATAGCACATGTAATGAATGTTTCTCCTAACGAAGTTTCAACAGATAAGTCAAAGTCTAACTTCTCCGGAGTCAAATTTAAACGTTGAATGCAAGCAAGAGAGATAAAAGAATGGGTAGAACCGGTATCTAATAAGGTATAGACTTCGCAAAACTTTATAATTAACTAACCTATGCTAACTTTGTTCGGGTTACTCGCTTTTTGAGAAGTCACAAAAGAACTCCTGAAACCACCGACTTTGTTTTGTCCATATCCGCCTTTGGTGCCACCATCCCAGCTAGACTTGACTTCACTATATGACAAAATCGAGCTAAATGACATTCTCTTCTTGAAATTTCCACTTCTATTATCTTGGCCATGATTACCACCGAAGTGGTTACCATTCTTGTCATAATAATTTCCCCCACGATGGTTATCATTGCTCCGATGACCGTTGCCACCGGTACGATTATTATCGTGTTGTTGGTCGTTACCTTTTGGTTGTGCTGACTTATTATCGCGCTCCAATAACTGAGCCCTATTCACAAAATCTGATTATAAACAAAGTTTATGAGAAATGAGGTATTGACGTATATTGGGTTTCAAACCTCTTAGAAATATTCACATCATTCGCTCCTCATTATCGACCAAATGGGATGCAAACCGAGACAACTCGACAAACTTAGCCTCGTACTGCGTCACGGTCATATTGTTCTGCTCCAGCTTGATGAACTCCACCTCCTTCATGTGACGAATACTTTCGGGAAAGTACTTTTCGTTGAACAGCTCTTGGAACTTCTCCCAAGACATCTTGAGTACGTCAGTCTGGGTACGTTTTACAGATTTCCACCAGTAATATGCCTCTTAACGCAACATAAAGGTGGCAAAGGGAACCTTTTGCTCCTCTGAGCATCCCAAGACATCAAATATCTTGGTGATCTGCTTTAACCACGTCTCCACCTTAAGTGGTTCTGGCTTTCCCAAAAACTCCGGTGGTCCCAGCTCCTTGAACTGCTTAGCGGTGACCGACCGTGGGTTGCCATTATTTCCACTTATAATTTAAAAATGAGTCTCTTTTACCTGTTGTTGCATGAATTACATAAAGCCTCTGAACATTCCATCGTTCATCATTTGGTCAGTGTTGTTGTTTGCATGAGGATTGTCGCCTTCCTGGTGCACATTGTCCTTGTTATTGATCTGTGGAGACTCAACGGGCTCTTGTGCTTTATTTATATTCTCAACATTCTCGGATGCCATTTTTCAAATACTGCCACAAAACAAGGGTTAATTAACATATCACATATTATCCCTATACTCTGACCGACCAATTAAATACCAAATAAACTTAGGTAGGTCATACTAGCGAAGGAATTCCCCGTCTCTCCCCTCCTAGTTCTTGTCTCACATCTCAGCCAGGGATCATAACCCTAAGCTTTGATACCAACTGTGATGCCCCCAAAACATGTATACATCACCCATCTTGAGTCGCCAAATACATGGTACAAAATTCAAATACAAACTTAAATATACAACTGTCGTGTAAAATACGACAAAACATAAACTGAGAGTTTAAACAAGAATATTGTCTTCTAGAAAATATCCATTCTCAATGGAGTCCTCATTGACAGTATACAAACTCAAATTCAGTCTTCATTACATTTATTGTCACACTATTTAACAGAATGGTGTGGACTACTAAGAAACCATCTCGGTCCGTCACTCCGTTCCCCGACTAGTCCCAACTATATTCTCATTTCCTGAAGAGAACAGTGAAGCTCAACTAGCCCAGTAAGAAATATTATGACCAAGATAATGCAAAATAAATTATCATTAGTCTTCAACAATGTTAAACTGATAAAATACAATAGACATCAAGTTTAACTGCAGCGGAACAAATAATCCATTAAAAGAGTCAAGTAGAGAATAAAATCTACTATCTTTTATGATTTAAAAAGTTTTTCATCACTTTTATTATTTGAGACTCGACAATAAATAATCCACATCATCAAATCATCCCCGCACTACAAAGTTAAGGATATTATTTAGTATCACGACCACGAATTATCCATACTACGGGCCAAAGATAATCGTGTTTTCATCAACAGATCTGATCATGCCATAAAATAATTCATCTTTGCTCCCTTGGCGAAGAGAATCCATGGCCATAATCATACAAAAAGCGTCCATCAATGCACTACGGGCCAATGAGGACTTTTTTCCACATCATTTGTAACATTACGGTCATGATTATCTTAGAATAATCCACGGTCATAATCATACCAAGTCCATCTATGCACTACTCTGAGGCCACGAGATGACTTTCAAAGAAAATATAAACATGAGGATGATGACAATGATATAAGAATTCAATAAAACAAGTTCAAGAATTAAATTATCCAGGAACTAATAACGTCCAAATTGTCAACATGATACTTCTTTGTAGAGTAAAATTCAAGAATAATATTCCTGCACCAAAAATTATTTGGACAGAAAAGAATCAATTTTTTGTCGTGAATAGTACCCCATGAATAGTACTTCGGGAATAGTATCTCGTGAATAGTAACCCGACATGAAAAGTACTCCAAATACCCGAGTGAATAATATTCGGGTGAATAGTAATTTCGATTAATAGTAACTTCGTGAATAGTATTACGGCATGAAAAGTGCCCGAATACCAGGAAAGTGAATAATACTAGAGTGAATAGTAACTTGATGAATAGTAACTTGGTGAATAGTAACTTCGTAATGTAAAATACCAAATAAAATGATATTTCATGATGCAGTATAGAAGTCAAAACTTTAACCAACTAAGTATAATAAAGAATGGAATAACAAAAGAAATCACTAGGCATGCACGCGATGCAGATGTATAAAAGTTATTCAACAGAATAATAAATAACGGAACCAGATCAGACGTAATACGACCGATGGCGGGATATTCCAGCAGAATAATAAAGAATAGAATAACAACAGAAATCACCACGCATGCGGTACTTCGCACGCGCAGCGTGTTATTTCAACAGAATAATAAATAACGAAACCAGTCCGTGGCAGTAAAAGCGCATGATGGGATATTCAAATGAATAATAAAGACAAAACTAGTCCGGCAGAAACACACGAGACATGATATTGAGCAGAATAATAAAGAATGGAATAACAAATGAATTTCACCATGTATGCGGTACTTACACGTATAAAGTTATTCCAACAGAATAATAAATAATGGAATAACAGAAGAATTTCACCAAGTATAGGTTAGACCGCGTATACAGGTTATTCCAACAGAATAATAAAGCATGGAATAACAGAAGTTCTCTTCATAAATATGAAAAAAAATAATACCCCTTATAGGTACAACAAATAATATCCCTTACCTCAAAAGAAGACTGGATACTGGAATAGTGAGGGAACAGACTTCTCTTCTTCTTTCTCTCTATAATTTCTCTCTATAATAATGGCTCTAAAGCTTCAGTGAATTGGTGAGAAATTAAGGAATAATGAGCTTCTATTTATAGAAAAATATAGTTTCGATAATTGCACGTTTTGGGGCTCGAAAAATTACAGTACAATACCTCCAACTTTTCTTTAATTTTTAATTTAGTCCTATAAGTATTATCTATCTTGCACTAACTCCCTTAATAGTAAATCATGTGAATCAATAGTAAAATCATGTGACTCAATAGTAAATCATGTGACTCAATAGTTCTAAACATGTGAAAAAATTAATTACAATATAGTACCTCCATCTTTAACATAGTCATGCAAGTATTATCAATCTTTCACCAACTCCCCTAATAGTAAATGAATGTGACTCAATAGTACACACATGTGAACAAATAGTTATATAAGCATGTGAATAAGTAGCAATTAATTGCTCATTTATTCGATAAATTACCCGATTTATCAATATAACCCCCAGACATCAATTATCATCGGAATAGATATCGATTACAACTAACACCAATAATTCTAACACAATGGAACTATCAAATTTATCTTTAATCAACACGAACTTATTCATCATTAATATTATAACTCACAATATTTAACAACCAGGTCGTTCCCAGGAAAGAGGGGGCTTTCGAATAAGGATTTCTCCCTATTGGCGCGCAATTAGGTGATCAAACCTCTTCTTGGCAGAACTTTTAGACATTGTAAATATTACAATTTAATAATATGAATAACTTTGTCGTCTCAATTATTGATTTAATAATATAACATATAATGCAGATGATACTGTGACAATAATCGAATCAATAATATGAGAGATATGATACAGCAATTACTATAGCAATAATTGAGTATAACTGAGTGACTTATCACGTAAGCATCAATAATCAATATCGTGTGCTACTATGCAACCACGTGTTTTACTGTACTTTTACTACCGAGTAGTTCAACAGTTTTAACGGTAAAACTTCCGCCGTTATTTTTAATAAAATATTTTTGTCGTTTTCTCAATCCGACAATAATTCCATTGTGGGGTCCACCAATGATTGTACCGTCGTATGAATATTCCCTGACCAATCGAATATAATATAACAACTTGCATACTTTGCAAAATTTATAAATATTACCCACAACTATAACATTATATCAAATACACACCATAACATAAAAAAAAAATATTTCGAGAAATTTAAATCTTTATTCGTAAAATTTGGGATTTTACATAGCCTGCATACTAGATGAAAAATATTTTTCAAAAAATAAAGTTTTGAACCTATCCCAAGTAACTACACCTTCTCCTGCCCTCGTCTGATTCGCTTCCCACCAAAAATTTGCCTCTCCTTCATTATATAGGTGGCAAAAGTCGTTTTTGCCCTCTCATTACCCTAGCTATTACAAACGCCTTTTTGATTTCCTTAACCCAAGTTTGGGCTTCTACGAGTTCAGTTGTACCTCTAAATTCAAAGATCCTCTGACTTTGAAGTCTTTGAAGTTTTCCAAATGATGATTGTCTGTCGATTCCTCGCAAATAGCATGCCTGTTGCATGCTTTGAGCTACCATGTTTGCAAAGTCTGTCAGACGGGTATGGTTGTTGTCCCCCAGCATTGTTGACAGATTCTTCTGCCCTTTGATTTCGAGTTTAACGTCTTGGCGACATTATCTGATTAAATAATACCATAAATTATTCTTTACATTCTAAACCTTATAAGTTTCATGTATCAAACTTATTTCATTAATCAAACATAGATTCATATTCATTTGATTAATTCAAAGTAATTTACATAACATAGCCCATACTGCTATCCCTTTGCGACCACAAAAGTCAGGATTTATGGCTTTGACTTATACAAAAGTTGAGAATATTACATTACACACACATACTAATCACATATATATTACATCAAACACACCTACAGAACAGAACCTATACTACCTATTCAATACGCCTTTTTCTTGATCTTGGACAACTTTTCACCTGATGACCTTTTATCCCACAAATAAAATAGACACCTTTCTTTGGATTGGGACAATGAGGAGAAAAATGTCCCTCATGTCCGTAATTGTAGCAAACATTTTCCCCTTTCCTGTATACGCCTTCATGTTTCTTGTCACAGTTTGTACACTTTTCTATTCGGTTAAAGTTCCCTTGATTGTTAATGGAATTTCCTTTATCGCGGTCATTCATCTTTCTTTTCCCCTTCTTGCTCGGAGCTGCACCCGACATGTTGCTTTTGGCTCCCATTTGATCAATTTGGATTTTAAGCTTATCTTGTTCTTCCATTGTTTCTATTAATGCTTTCCGCAATTGACTATTTAATAGCTTTTCTATTTCCCACAGCTTTACCAGAGAAGAAACCTTGTTCCTCAGATTCTGCACTTCCATGGATGCTTGATCAGCTCCAACTTCGGTGTTCGAATTACTATCTGTTAGTTCTACTATTTTTGGATCTGGTACTATATTTTCCACAATAACCACCTCATCGAGGTTGCTTTCACTTTGAGTCTCTATTTCAGCTATTGGCTTTGATATTGGCTCATTCTTTACGATTCGAGGGTATCCTAATCCTTTTTCACCTGACATCTACACATACATAAATTATCCTGATTAGCATATAATATTCACATAACAAACAATAATTTTATATAGGTTATCTTTTATTTTGTTTGACGATGAACTTATTCAATTCTTCTCCTTATAAACTCTATATAAGTTATTTGTATTTTCAACGTTTCCCTCTGTTCTAAAGTTATAGCCTAAGGTCTATCCCACCTAAGGTTTCTAACCCTAAAGCTCTGATACCAACCTGTGATGCCCCTAAATTCAGGTACTTGAAACCCGAACTCGGTGCTTCACGATATCATTTCTATGAGCAGAATAATACTAATAATAATAACAATAATATAAATATCAAACTTAATTTACATAATTATCAGACTCTAGTTCCCAAGTGCGTAACCTTTAAACATTCATTACATGATATGATAGATAATATATATCACTGTCTTAATAATATCAAACTATTACATAGGATAGCATAAAAACTCATTTAGCAACCTTCCCTTTTCCTTTGTTTTTGACAGAGCCTTTAGGTTGTCCACACTTAGCTGAAAACATTTAAGTTAAGAAAGGATGAGCATTTGAGTGCCCAACAAGTAATAGCAATCAATAATAGTTAGCTGAAAGGATTAAATGTTTTCTTTGAACGATACTTCTACAATGAATCAATAGTTGTGAAGTAAGCTGAACCAATAATAAACAACATATTATTTTGATTTCAAATTTTTGAAACTACGTACTGACTATAAATGAGGATCAGTAGACAGACTATGGACATTATTTTCTATTTTCGAAAAGGTTAAACAGAACTTCATCTGTAAATCGTTATAACTTACGGGAACGGGGGTGATCAGCCCGTTATGCCCTGTATTGATCAATACTACATCCAAGAACGATATTTTTGTTCAGCATATCCGCCTTAGGCACATAAAAGTTTCCCATATTTTGTAAGGTTTTGTGAAAATCAAAGAAGCAATCAAATTGCAAAAATTAGTGGAAGCAAAATAAAATCAGATTTTAAAATTTTTTCACAAACCAATTATCCGGATCATCCTTTATGCATATTATTAATTAAACGAAGAATAAGAAGTTATGAAATCATACCCTTGTAGAAACGAGCTTCCTCAGGTACGAGTTCACCTCCTACTTCTCCGTGATCTCCTTAAATCTTCGAGTAGATTCCTTCCTTTGATCAATGTAAGCCACCCAAGTGTATGACCTCTAGAGGTGATCCACCAAGGAAGAAGAATTTTCAAGAAGAAGGGTGTATCGGCTCAAACCCTAGTTTTTCCTATCTCTATAGAAAAAGGGGCGTACTCTCCAACTATTAGAATTACGTATATCTGATATCTGATATAAGACTCCTCTTATAAAGATATCAGGTAACTCTATTAAAATAAGGTATTATTTATTTAATTAAACTCTATTAATTAAATGGGCTATCTAATCCTATTAGGGATAATTAATTAAACTTCTTTAACTAATTTTCTCTCCTAATCCTATTAAGAATAAATGAGAGTACTTATATTAAATTAATTCCTAAACTATTTTAGAAATTAAAATAATAATAATTGTAATAATATTAATAAGACTCCTCCTATTAATTTATATTTAATATTTCTAAAATATTAAATAATAAATATTAAGCTATTTAATTTATTCTATCACCATAGATTAAATTAAATATACTTAACATATTATTATGATTATGCCATTAACTTCTTAAATAATTATTCTTCCTTTTATGGTGTGACCCTTTAGGTTCTCCATATTAAACCGGTTGTGAATAAATCAATTAGAACAATTCTAACCTTATTTAAATAAATAAATTAAACGATTAATTTATTTAAATAAATAATATTTATTCTACAATAGGGATAAGCCTTCCTAGCGATCAACGACTTTCCAGATAATATAGATTTCAACATTAATCATAAAAGAACCTTTGAGTTAATAGTCACCGTACAATTCAATCCTTCCACCATAAAATGTCCCAATTAAATATAAGACATGAAATTACTATCAAGTCTTATTTTATTTAATAATATGTATTTCGATTCCTAAATGCACAACTCCTAATGAATGCAAATTAGAAACTCATTTCTAATTTCATTCCACCTTGGCCAAGGATTCCTGGGTTGTCATTTATCGAATCACATATGACATTTCTCTTCTTTTACTAGAAGTGGTAGATTCTTTATTGATCATTCATTATCTCCATATATAACTTATTACACCCAAGCATACCCTTTGATATACTCTAAGAGTCTTAAGGAATGAGTTAAAGTGTAATTCATTATATATAAGATACTATGTTGATCTCAAGTCTAAGGATCATTTGTACTACTATCACTACAGGAATTCTTATTGACATGCAAGTAAAACTCCATTAGGTATTCCCTAGCGAGTCACGTTCAGTGAACTTATTCTCTAATAAGCACCTACATACTTGCTTTAGTGTCTCCACACAAATGATCATGAGATCAATCATCCTCATCCAATGAGCAAGCAACATACGTACCAATCTATCCAGGATTCACTAATCCCTTTTAGTAATCCATTGATTGGGGAACATTTTAGTTTTAAGCTATCTAAGAATTTAGATCTCATTAGCATGATCTCATCATGATTCTAAAAGCATTGCTTAAAACTATGGGTTTATCACATAGTATTAAAACAACACCATGTAGATAATAAATGCCTTTAATAAATAATTCTATTATTAATAAACAAATAAGATTGATTACAAAGTATATGCTTTATCATCATACATGATTGGCTTGTATGCATATTACTTTCAATCTCCCACTTTCACTAAAGCCAATCGCCATGGTATCTCATACCCATCTTCTCTAAGTGACGATCAAACTGCTATTGTGTTAATGCTTTAGTAAATGGATCTGCAATATTGTCTTGAGAGTCCACACGCTCTAGGGTGACGTCTCCTCTTTTAATGATCTCTCTGATCAAATGAAATCGCCGCAACACGTGTTTGGATTTCTGATAAGACCTGGGTTCCTTAGCCTGCGCAACAGTTCTAGTGTTGTCACAGAATAAAGGCACTAGTCCTGTAATGCTAGGAACCTCACCAAGTTTGGTAATGAACTTCTTCATCCAAACAACTTCCTTTGCAGCTTCACTTGCACTATGTATGTACTCGCCTCTATCTTTGAATCAAAGAATCTGTTTCTTTGTTTGGAACTCTTCAACTCATCTGCGCCACCGTTTAAGGTAAAACATACCTTTACCGAAAATGGTTCTTTGTCATCTTGGTCTATTTGAAAACTTGAGTATATGAAGCCCTCTAGTTTCAATTCGGACCCAACCGTAAACAAGAAATACATCCTTAGTTCTTCTTAAGTACTTTAGGATATTTTTCACTTCGCCTTCAAATGTTCTCTTCTCACGGATTCGATTGATATCTGCTTGTTACACTAAGTGCATGAGCGACATCGGTCTAGTACATAACATACCGTACATGATAGATCCTATTGCTGAAGCATAAGGAATCTTACTTATATGGTCTCTCTCCTCAGGTGTCTTTGGGGCTTGTTTCTTGGAGAGATGTATTCCACAGCTCATCGACATGAGACCTCTTTTGGAATCTTCCATGCTAAACCTCTTTAGCATCGAGTCAATGTACGTTCCTTGGGACAAGCCAAGCATCCTTTTAGATATATCTCTATAGATCTTTATCCCCAAAATATAGGATGCTTCTCCCAAGTCCTTCATGGAGAAGTGTTTAGATAACCAGATTTTAATTGATTGTAGCATAGGAATATCATTCCCTATCAGTAATATATCATCAACATATAATACGAGGAATGAAACAGCGCTCACACTAACCTTCTTATACACACATGGTTCATCCTCATTTTTGATAAAATCAAACTCTTTGATTGTCTCATCAAAATAGATGTTCCACCTACGAGAAGCTTGCTTCAATCCATAAATGGATTGTTGTAGCTTACAGACTTGATTTGTTCCAACCTTTGAAATAAATCCCTCTGGCCATGTCATATACACATCCTCTTCAAGTTTCCCATTGAGGAAGCCGTTTTCACATCCATTTAGTAGATTTCGTAGTCATGGTAAGCTGCAATCGCAAGCAAAATCCGAATGGACTTGAGCATTGCTACTGGTGAGAAGGTTTCGTCATAGTCAACTCCTTGTCTTTGTTTGAAACCTTTTGCGACCAGTCGGGACTTATAGGTCTCTACCTTTCTGTCTGCTCCAGTCTTTCTTTTAAAGACCCATTTACACCCAATAGACTTAATGCCTTCAGGTGGTGAAACCAAAGTCCATACTTGGTTCTCATACATGGAGTCCATCTCAGATTTCATGGCTTCTTGCCACTTCTCTTAGTCTTTATTACTCATAGCCTGTTCGTAATTCAATGGATCATCATCATCATCTATGATGCGTACCTCATTGTCATCCTCTATGACATGTCCATACCTATCAGGTATCTTTGGTACTCTTCCAGATTTATAAATAGGGTGTGGTAAAGAAGGAATCTCTACTTGGACAGGTTCATCCATTTGATCTGTAGTGGTTTGTGGTTCTTGAATTTCTTCAAGATCTATTTTCTCCCATCGACCCCCCTTGAGGATAAACTCCTTTTCCAAGAAGGCAGCATGTTTGGCAACAAACACCTTTTGTTCGTAGGATTGTAGAAATAATATCCTAAACTTTCTTTAGGATATCCCTCAAAAGTACACTTATCAGATCTTGTCCCAAGCTTATCATTCTGAAACCTTTTCACATAAGCTGGACATCTCCAAATCTTAACATGCTTAAGACTAGGCTTCCTCCCTGTCCACATCTTATATGGAGTCTTAGGGACGGATTTTGAGGGAACCTTATTTAGTAGATATATAGCCGTTTCTAGGGCATATCCCCAGAATGACACCGGAAGATCGGTAAAACTCATCATGGAACGAACCATGTCCAACAGTGTTCTATTTCTCCTTTCAGATACACAATTCAGCTGTGGCGTCCCTGGTGGAGTCTATTGTGAGATTATACCATTTTCTTTGAGACAATTGAGAAACTCACTGCTTAAGTATTCACCTCCTCGATCTGATCGAAGAATCTTAATACTTTTGCCAGTTTGTTTCTCTACTTCACTTCTGAACTCTTTGAACTTTTCAAATGATTCAGATTTGTATTTCATTAAATACACATATCCAAATCTTGAGTGATAAATCGGTGAATGTAATAAAATAAGAATACCCTCCTCGTGCATTCGTTGTCATGGGTCCACATACATCTGTGTGTACCAACGCTAACAACTCTGTAACTCTTTCTCCTTTTCTACTAAAAGGAGATTTAGTCATTTTTCCCATGAGACAAGATTCACAAGTTGGATATGATTCATAATCCGATAGCTCTAGGAGCCCATCTTTATACAACTTAGATAATCTTGTTTCATTAATATGACTAAGTCTACAGTGCCACATATAGGTATAATTAACATCATCTCTTTTCTTTTTCTTAGTTTATTCAATTTAATGTTCATTTCACAAATTACTAACACCATATAAAACATTATCATTATAAATAAAACAACTGTTATTCTTTATTATAATGTTAAAACCATCCATATCAAATACAGAGATTGAAATAATATTTCTAATAAGTAACGGAACAAAATAACAATTATTTAAACTAATGGACTTGCCCGTAGGCAGTGCTAAACAATTAGTCCCTACAGCTAATGCAGCAACCTTTGCTCCATTTCCCACTCGTAGGACGACCTCATCCTTGCTCAGCCTTCTACTTCTGACCAGTCCCTGCATATTATTACATATATGAGAACCATAGCCGGTAACCAATACCCAAGTAGAAGATTGACTTTCAGAAAAATTAATTTCAATAATAAACAAACCTTGATTAGGATTCGAAGCTTCTCCAAGCTTCTTCTACCTTTTGTTCCGCAAGATAATCCTTGCAGTTCCTCTTCCAGTGACCCGACTTATTGCAATGGAAGCAAATTCCTTTGCTAGCTGGATCAGGTTTCTTTTGATCCTTCACTTTCGCCTTTCCCTTAGCCTTCTTGGATTTCTTCTTTTCAGAAGATATATTGGGCCTCTTCTTTTTCTTAGAAGAATCATCCACCAGTAAGACATGGTTCTTCTTAGATGGGAAGTGACCTTCAGTAGTTTTCAACATGTTAAGTAATTCAGGCAAGCTGACATCTAACTTATTCATGTGATAATTCACAACAAATTGTGAGAAGGTGTCCGGGAGTGACTGCTGATAAGTGGGTTTTATACCTACTTATTGAATACCAATTCACGCGAACTATGCCCATCTCAAGTACATTTTAGTGTGTTTTTAGTTGCATTTCATGTTATTTTGCATTGCATTTACTTAAAACTCCTTTTGGTGAAAAAGTGCAGGAAACGGCCTAATTTGGTGGTATTAGAGGGCACGAGGCTAATGGACGCATGAAGCGAGGCACAAGCTAGGATATGCGTGGCATGAGGATCAAGTGGAGCAAAAGACTAAGCATGGATGGACAAAGGAAGGAGCAACAAAAAGCAGTCGATTCAGCGGCAGTGAGAACCGAATTCAAAGTTCTGCGAAGCCGCGGCGACGAGACAAGCTTGGGGATCTTGGCGTCTGCATGAAAGTACTTGGCTTGACAACATGACCTTGCTAATCGCAAGTCGCGTCTTGGCGAGGAGGATTACTTTGGAAGGAACGCGCATGTGTATGATGCTACTGGCTCTTGATTTGTTTTATTTTAATTTTTAATTAAAAGGGTTGGAATTGATTAAAAATGATATCTGACTGGTGTCAGACATATCTTTGATTACTTTTCACGTATTTTCATAGTAGGAACTAGGGTTTACACTTTGAGAGAGATTCCAATATAGAACGAAGCTTAAACACCTACTTCTCCAATTCTTCTTGGGATTTTCTATCATTGTGGATTATCATTATTATTTTGCTGGATTTATATGAGGATTTAAACGTTAACTTTGGTCTATAATCAGCAATTGGGTTTGATCGTTTCTATCCTTCATCTTTCAATTGTTTACTTATTAACCATGTTTAGCTTTGATCCCATAATGGCTTTTGGTTCAGTCATGAACTAAACTCCATTATGGGATTCTAACAGAATTTAATATGTAGTTTAGTTGCATGATTGATTCTTTGGAGTACATTTTACATATCATATGGAATTTCTATCATGATTGTTTTTTGCATGTATGAATGCTTGATCACCATTCGTTCAAAGTACTTGTATGGAATTGACAATGAACATGCAAGTATGGATTATAATCATGATAACATATGTATATGAAAACATTTTATATGGCTTGTGTATTTTCGTGAACGGATAGACATATCTTTTTTCACCGTATGAGTTAAAATAAGGGCTTGTGCTTAAATTCAGTATGATTGCAATTTCACATAGACATATAGTGATTTTGGTTATATTGTTGATTACATGGAGTCTATCATTTGTGGATGCTGTGTAAGTAGGTCATAGTGCATTGAAAAATGGCTATGACTCTAATAGTGCTCTTGGCTACTTTTCTGTGTATGTGAACAATTCTTGTATGATAGTGGTAATTAGATGAAGTGTTAAATGAAGTAAGGATCCCATTATTTCCAGATTTGGTTTATTCCATTATTATTCTTGTTTTAGTTGTTATATGCAATTAGATTAATTCACCAATATAGTCATTAGTTTAAGCATATAAATATAGTGATTTAATTGATGCATAGTAGTTTAAATTTGACAACTTTATCTGTGGGATCGATACTCTACTTACTCTGTATTACTTGTTGACACATGTATGCTTACATGAGTTAGAGCTCTTTTATCGAAGGCGAAAAAAAGGGCAACAAGTTTTTTTGGCGTGCATTCTTAGGGAAAGGCGTTTAATTTAAATAATTATCATCAGTTTCAAGCTATATTGTATGACTTAGATAATTCTGATCGTGTCTCATTTCTATTTTTGTTTTGCTTTTGGTTTCAGGTACTTGTAGATTTTTATGCACATGCGATCATCCAACTCAGAATTAACACCAGCATAGGATAACATTAACGGAAGAGGTTGGAAAGCTAGTGTGTGAAGAAATTTGCAAGCTCAGTTAGAGAGTACTACAGTTAGTATGGCGGAAGAACGAGAGAATTGAGCAAAAAAAGAAGAAGAGCACGGGCTCTAAGGGACTATTCCATGCCAAATATAAGCGGACTATGATCTAGCATAGTTAGACCGTGATAGCGACCAATACTTTTGAGATTAAAGCGGGCACTATTTAGATGGTGCGAAAATTGTCTGATTTGGGGGTCTTTGCTACGGATGATCCGAATGAACACTGTTGAGTTTCATCGAGATTTGTGATACATTCAGATACAACGGTGTGACGGAGGATGCTATCAGACTTAGGCTATTCCCATTCTCATTAAGGGATAAGGCTAGAAGTTGGCTACATTCTTTCTTGTCGTGGTCAATCACTACATGGGAGGACTTAGCACATAAATTTTTAGCCAAGTTCTTTCCAATGGCTAAAGGCGCAAAAATGAGGACGACTATCTCATGATTTGAGCAACAATAGGGCAAGTCCTTATATGAAGCATGGGAGAGATATAAAGAGATGCTAAGGAAGTGTCCGCATCACGGTATGCCAGATTGGATGGTGATCAACTCATTTTACAATGGATTGGGATGGCGGTGAGACCTATTGTGGATCTTTGCTATGGGAGAGGGCATTATGGGCAAAGAGATATGACGAGGCCTATACACTTATCGAGACTATGGCTGCAAATGATTACCAGAATCCTACATCTCGGATGCCACAGCCCAAAGTTGCAGGTGTGTTGGAGGTAGATGTTATTACCCAGTTGTCGGCACAGATGGAAGCGATGGCAAAGAAGATAGATACACTAGCAGAGAGCAAAGTGAAAACAGTTGCTTTCGTATGTGAGATTTGTGCGGGGTCTCACTCGACAGATCAGTGTGCTATTAGCTCAGAGTCAGTACAGTATGTGGGCAATTATAGGAAAGATCAAGGACAGTTTCAGAACACATACCACCCTAACAACCGAAATCATCCAAACTTTAGTTGGTCAAATAACCAAGGAATCAATGAGAATCGGTTTCGGTGAACCAACAGTTTGACCACAACAATCTCAAATACGGTTTTCATCAAAACCACCGTTTCCACTGGGATTTTCTCAACAACAACAACATCACACTCCAGCTGCACACACGCCCGGAAAAGAAATCAGAAATGGAGGAGATGATGTTGAAATACATGGCAAACACAGAAGTGATGATCAAAAGCCAAGCAGTGGCTATCAAGAATCTGGAGACTCAAATGGGGCGGATGGCGAGCATGCTTAACAACAGGCCCCAAGGGTTTTTTGCCAAGTAACACGAGAGACAAATCCAAGAAGAGGCGGGAAGGAAGCGATGTCAGCGATCACATTGAGATCCGGGAAAACATTACGAGACATCGCAAGTCGTCGCATGCGCGCTTTGATTACATTAAGGAAGCCACGCGTGCACATGTGAAAAAAGAAGCAGGGAATGTTGAGGAAAAAAATCAGGAAAATTCTGAGGTTCAACAAGAAGAGAAAGATAAAGTAGGTTCAGAGGAGAAGCTCAAGAGTTCAGTGCCACCAATTCACCCTCAAGTACCGTATCGGCAGAGATTAAATAAACAGAGAGAAGATAAACAATTCAGTAAGTTCTTGGAGGTATTCAAAAAGCTGCAGATATATATACCGTTCGCCGAGGCAATGGAACAAATGCTAAGCTATGCAAAGTTTATGAAGGGTATATTGTCAAGGAAGAGAAGACTAGATGAGTTTGAGACAATGGCCTTGACAGAGGAATGCAGTGCAGTGCTTCAGCGTAAACTACCTCGAAAGCTGAAAGATCCGGGTAGTTTCACAGTTCCATGCACGATCGAAAAGATAAACTTCGAAAAGTGTTTATGTGATCTTGGGGCAAGTCTGATGCCCTTGTCAGTGTTTAATCAGTTAGGATTGTCGGCTCCAAGGCCGACAAACATTTCTTTGCAGCTAGCTGACAGATCCATCACGTATCCATGAAGAATTGTTGAAGATGTATTGGTGAAAGTGGATAAATTTATCTTTTTGACTGACTTTATAATCTTAGATTATGAGGAAGACAAAAGTATACCGATCATACTGGGCACACCATTCTTGGCCACAGGAAGGACTTTGATAGACGTGCAAAAAGGGGAACTCACTATGCGTGTACATGATCAGGAGGTCACATTCAATGTCTTCAAAGCCATGAAGCTCCCAACAGATGAAGAAGAATGCTTCCGGGTGGATTTGGTGGATCGAGTTTCAAATGATGGAGTACAGCGAGTAGTGGGTTATGAACCAGTGAGAAGTGTCATTTCTGAAAATTAAGATGTAGAGGATGAGGAATTAAATGAACTCGTTCAATATCTGGACACCACTCCACAGTATGGAACCATTGCAGTATGTGATAAGTTTTCGGACAAGCCTCTTAAGGTGAATGGACAACGATTGAAGCATTACTTTGGTGGCGAGGTGGACAGACAGAAAGTCACCTCCATTCTTTCATCGTCATGAGCCTTAGAGACAGTCAAGCTAATTGACTATAACTTAGCACTTGATGGGAGGCAACCCATTATCTCTATCTCTATTTTCTTTTTATTTATGCAGTAGGATATTTAGCTAGTTCATCCTTATTTCATTCTTAATAAATGGCTATGTTGAGCATATATGAGTGTGTAATAGAGTCTGCATTGGACAGTGTTTTAGTATTGTAAAGATTCTACTGTTTCATTCATGCTTATTCCAGAGATCACACATTGATATGGGTACATGGTGTGATGTAGGTATCTTCACGTGAAATCTCATAGATAAGTAGTTTGGGAGTCAACTCAGCGATGCGGCAGTAGCGAGAGGTCGCTATGGCAGCAGAATGACTTCTGACTTAAAACCGTACCGCATGCCGCTACACATCTCAGATCAGAATGCCACTTGGCGCATGCCACTTTTGAAACCATTTAAAAGCAATGGCGTGCGTGACACACCGTGCATTGAAAATTTTTAAAGTTTAAAAAACCGAGTCGTTGTCTATTTGGCCTCTCACGTGACATAATAGAAGCGTATTCTTCTGTTCTCCCATAATTATAAGACTCCTCAGCTCTCATCAAAGTTCATACCCACAACTCTCTCCACTGGCATAAATCTAGAGTTTCTGTGTGGGTTGTGGAAAAACGAGTTTGGGGGTACTATCATCTGCAGTAGAGCATCTGTATTATATACCTATCATCTGCACATGGGTCCAAAATGAGTATGTTCAATCTCTATCTCTTCATCATCAGAATCATCCTCCAGTAACCAAGACGAGGACGTAATGGACCACAGGAAATTTATCAGTTTGGAAGCCCAGCAAGAATATTATCGCATCGTGGCTAAATCGTTTGTGAAGAAACAGGGATTTAAACTTGAGAAGAAAGACGACCAACTATGGAATATTATACGAGAAAGAGGCTGGGTTTTCCTAGATGCAACTCCTATGCCTGTTCCCATGGGGGTTGTTCGAGAGTTCTACGCGAATGCTAAGGAAATGACAGGAGGGATAACGCTGGTTCGAGGAGTACAAGTGGATTTTCACCCCCAGCCATTAGAGCAGTGTTTGGGATGACTGACACACCGCCAACTGGGTCTGCTAATTGGGTCTCAGGTGTACATTTGATGACGGACTTGGACTTAGTGATTTTTGAATTGTGAATTTCGGGCACCAAATGGAATTATAAGGCAGGGATGACCGAGCCAAATTTTTTTCTAGCGTTCATCTTGAATCAATATGCCAAAGCATGGAATCTATTTATCTGTGCCAAATTAATTCCGTCCGCTCACCAGCATGAAATAACAACTGAGCGGGCTATCATTTTATGGGGCATTATCAAAGGCAAGTACATTGACGTTGGCCACCTAATTCATCAGATCATGCTGCGTTATTTGCGGGGGAGCACTACTGGGAGTATTCCACACGCGTCTGTGGAAGCCATGCTTTGTACCCAACAAGGAGTCCCGTGGAATAACGAGCAACTGCAGAAACCGAGCCACGACATCACTCATGCCACAATCGCCAAGTTCAAGGATTGGACGGGTGGTGAACCGCACCCGTGAGGATTGGGTTTTATCATTCAGCCAACATTCTTGGAGCCACCACCACAGCCCACTCAGACAGATGAGGCAGGCCCGTCCACTCACCCTACCAATGTTCCTAGCGATCGACAGCTCCGAAGGTTGGAACGAAGGGTTGATGCCATATACGATAATTTTGGAGCGTTTGCTACGGGACTCATGAGGGCCTTGGCCGAGGCTTTTGCACAGCAGGGAACAATGCTAGAGTGGCCTCAGTTCGGGACAGCAGTGCCATATCCACCACCAGATTCACCACCTGAGGACGGTGGTACAGCCGATCATTAGGGGAGTTTTCTGTACCCTTTACCTTCATTCAATGGGGCATTGAATGTTATAAGTTTGGGGGTATTGGGGTAGTAGTATAGTTGTATATAGTTTCATTTAGTTTTTGCATGTTTAGTTTTAATTTTGCATGTTTATGTGTTAGATAAAATTTTGCAGAAAATTTTTAAATTTTAGTTATTATTGCTTGTGCTAGTATGTTTTAGTTTGCATGTCTCACAATGTTTAGCTTTATGGAAATTTTGTCTAGCCAATGATGATAGTGAATTTTGAATGATTCTTGAGTATTGTGGATAACATGAGCTGAGATATAATGTTTTACACGATGAAATTCATATTGCTGTTTAAATGCTTTCGATTTGCACGAATGTGTTCATAATCACTTGTAGGTATAAGAAGTATGTGTTGCATTGCTCGATAGAAAATGTAGTGTTAAAAAAGAAAAACATGTGGAAAGTGATCGTAGACTGTATAAAACATTGATATTCAAACTTCGGGAAAACATGGGTATGCTATGTATAATAAAAAATCAAATAGCAGTAACGTGGCTAGTCTTATTTGGAATACAGCTACTTGAGTAAAAATACGCTTGAGGGGATTGTCTCTACACCTAGCGCACTAAGGTCTTTCATGGTCTGGGAGTCGTTGGTTGAAAGCTCGCTAAGGGGTAGCAGTGTAGCCTAATGGAATAAGACATTGCACAGTCATGTGAAAAAAAAAGAAAAAGAAAAGAAAAGTAGCAATAAACACAGCGGAAAAGAGCGAAAATCACCCTCGTGTGTAGCAATAAAGCAGTTAAGCCCATTGTTGAACCTTAGTTTGTGTTGATATGTCGAAACAATTTGTGTTGCATGAGTATACATGAGTCTTGATTTAGAATATAATTTTTTGTTTTGAGCAATGTAACATGTGTATTCTTTGCTTAAGTCAAGTTTTGGTGAACACCACACACACACACAGCATCTCTATAGCATATATGAATTACCTGAGTGTATGAGATTATGCCTATAGTTTGGTTTGGAATGGTATTCTTGAATCTGGATACTTCACTGAGGCAATTTGGACTGAAATTCTGTTAGAGCTGGAACTATGTGAGACTAGTTTAGTTGCATTGTATTGTAGCTGCATTTTCATTGTTCATTAGTATGCATTGCTTGAGGGCAAGCAATAGTTCAAGTTTGGGGGTATTTGATAAATGGGTTTTATACATACTTATTGAATACCAATTCACGCGAACTATGCCCATCTCAAGTATATTTTAGTGTGTTTTTAGTTGCATTTCATGTTATTTTGCATTGCATTTACTTAAAGCTCCTTTTGGTGAAAAAGTGCAGGAAACGACCTAATTTGGTGGTATTAGAGGGCACGAGGCTAATGGACGCATGAAGCGAGGCACAAACTGGGATATACGTGTCATGAGGATCAAGTGGATCAGAAGACTAAGCATGGATGGACAAAGGAAGGAGCAGTAGAATAGATCAGTTGCAGCAGCAGAACCAGAATTCAAAGTTGTAGAAGCTGCGCGACAGGACAAGCTTGGGGATGTGCGTCTGCGCGAACACTTGGCTTGACAACATGACACACACCGCAAGTCGCATGCGCATGTGAGGATTACTGACCGAGGGGCACGAGCGCTGCTGCGATGCCTGAAAGTCTGGCGATTTATTTTATTTTAATTTTTAATTAAAAGGGTTGGAATTGATTAAAAACGATATCTGACTTGTGTCAGACATATATTTGATTACTTTTCATGTATTTTCATAGTAGGAACTAGGGTTTACACTTTGAGAGAGATTCTAACGTAGAACGAAGCTTAAACGCCTACTTCTCCAATTCTTCTTGGGATTTTCTATCATTGTGGATTATCATTATTATTTTGCTAGATTTATATGAGGATTTGAACGTTAACTTTGGTCTATAATCAGTAATTGGGTTTGATCGTTTCTATCCTTCATCTTTTAATTGTTTGCTTATTAACCATGTTTACCTTTGATCCCATAATGGCTTTTGGTTTAGTCATGAACTAAACTCCATTATGGGATTCTAACGGAATTTAATATGTAGTTTAGTTGCATACTTGATTGCTGGAGCTGTTTTACATATCATATGAAATTTCTATCATGATTGTTTTGCATGTATGAATGCTTGATCACCATTCGTTTCAGTACTTGTATGGAATTGACAATGAACATGCAAGTATGGATTGTAATCATGATAATATATGTATATGGGGCTGTTTTATATAGGTTGTGTATTTCGTGAACTAGATAGACATATACTGTTTCACCGTATGAGTTAAAATAAGGGCTTGTGCTTAAATTCAACATGATTGCAATTTCACATAGACATATAGTGATTTTGGTTATATTGTTGATTACATGGAGTCTATCATTTGTTGATGCTGTGTAAGTAGGTCATAGTGCATTGAAAAATGGCTATGACTCTATTAGTGCTCTTGACTACTTTCCTGTGATATGTGAACAATTCTTGTATGATAGTGGTAATTAGATGAAGTGTTTAATGAAGTTAGGATCCCATTATTTCTAGATTTGCTTTATTCCATTATTATTCTTATTTTAGTTGTTATATGTAATTAGATTAATTCACCAATATAGTCATTAGTTTAAGCATATAAATATAGTGATTTAATTGATGCATAGTAGTTTAAATTTGACAACTTTCTCTGTGGGATCGATACTATACTTACTCTGTATTACTTGTTGACACATGTATGCTTGGATGAGTTAGAGCTCTTTTATCAGAATTGAAAAAGAGGCAACAACTGCAAGACTAAATCTTGACTTAACTCCCCATCCATGACGAACCCAAGCTGTCTAAGACGTTCAATCAGATTGATCATCTTTAACACATGAGTCTCAACGGTAGTACCCTCGGTCATCCGAGATCGGAAGAGCTCCTTAGATATTTCATATCTAGCAGTCCTACTCTGCTCACCATACAACTCTTGAAGGTGCAGTAGCATAGTAGGAGCATCCATGGTTTTCGTCGATCTTTGAAGCTCGTTACTCATGGATCGAGCATGATGCATTGAGCCACATATGCATCTTATTGCCCTTTGTTTAAAAGTAGCAATCTCTTCCTCGAGGTTGTCTCTCGCAACTTTTTTGTAGTCTGTTAATTTAGGACATAAGAAATCTTTTTTTGATAGAAGAACAATTCTCAAATTCCTTAACCAAATCCAAGTGTAATTGATTAAATTCGGTTTGTTGGCATCAAGTATGCTACGCAGTGAAATTAGTGAATGTGACATTTTCAAAATTTTGCATGTAAAAAGATAATATTGTAGCAAACATTCATTTAATTAATTACCAAAATAAATTAGGTCTTATTTTATATTGGTATCTTCCACTATTTTCTTCAAACTATATTACCCTCATGAATATAGTTCGACAATATTTAATTAAAGATTTGCTAGTGAGAATAAGGATCCCATTTCAAATGTATATAGCCTTGTGTGTGCACAACAAACTATATATAAAAAAATAGGTAGACAACTCTTGTCAATTACATCATCATGTAACTCCTTATATTTTGCCTCTTAAATCATAATGGTCAAGTGTGTGCACATCCGAACTAAAATGATTTAAGTTAAGTCATACCCAACATTTCCATATAAGTGAAGAGAAAACTACAACCCTTGTGTGTGCACACCAAAGCGGTAATGTTCAATTTCTTATAAACATCAAATGTAATAAAAACAACATCTCAAATATTTAATACTCGCCTTGTGTGTGCACAACAAACTCATATTAAATATTCAATGCTCTATTGTTTTTATCATGCTAGAAGGCGACGTTCGATATTCCAAATATCTTTGAACGTTACAACTTAATATAATTTTATTGAGGGGTTTGTTATTATTAATCTCATCTTGTTTAGCGCGTATGCAAATATATATATATATATATAAAATACGCGTCATATTATTAAACATGCGAAGCATGTTTGCAAAATATATAATATATATAATACTAGCATGCACATATAGAATATTATATTCTACCCAGATTGATTATGGACTTTTATTCTAGTTTGGTTCACTAGAGCCACCAAGTGAAGCAAAAGGTCAAACCCTAGGGTGCAAGAATAAACATTTAAATATAACTATTACATTTAAATCAGGGCTCCATTACAAACGAGTCTTCAAACGCTCCTTACTCCTTGATATCTGGTTCTTCGAAAAAATTCTAACTAATCCTATTACATCAAACTATTTAATTTAAATAGAAACCTTGATCTGTAGTCAAGGGGAAGTACATAGGAGAGAGATAGAATTTACATCAAGAAAAAAAACCAGAAAAGACGAGGTACGCAGACTCCATTTAATAAAACTCATTCATTCAAACATCCAACCAAAATAAATCCAATCACATTGGTCAATAGTCCATAATCAATCCCATTTATTATCATACATATCATCATATGTATCAATAAATAAAATCATTCCATATATATATGAGTATCATTTAATGGGCATTTTTAAATTGCATGAAATCCAATTTCAAGATTAAAATAAATTCTTTATTTTAATTATAAAATTATTAAAATATATATATATATATATATATATAATATAGCCGTACATTAGATATTATATATATATATATATATATATATATATATATATCACGTGAACAATGAATCTACGGCGAGCACCGGAATCCTTTATAAAAACGTGATTCTGGTAGATGCTTCTTAGGAGTATTACATATATATATATATATATATATATATATATATATCTAAATTTAATTAACTACTATATATATATATATATAGTAATCTGTGTAATCCTGCAATCATATAAGCATTATGCAACATGATATCTATATATATATATATATATATATATATATATAATATTCACCGTGATTCGCGAAGTCCGGTTTTAAAAAATCGGTATGTGATTTGGCGAATTAATTTTTTTTTTCTTTCATAAAATAATAATTTTATACAACAAATTATGCCCAATAAATTATTCTAAATACATATCAATACATATATGGAATCAAAATAATTAATAATTTGTATAAAGTTTTGGCTCTTGATACCACTGTAAGGTTTTGTGAAAATCAAATAAACAATCAAATTGCAAAAATTAGCAGAAGCAAAATAAAATCAGATTTTAAAATTTTTTCATAAACCAATTACCCGGATCATCCTTTATGCATATTATTAATTAAACGAAGAATAAGAAGTTATGAAATCATACCCTTGTAGAAACGAGCTTCCTCAGGTACGAGTTCACCTCCTACTTCTCCGCCATTTCCTTGAATCTTCGGATAGATTCCTTCCTTTGATCAATGTAAGCCACTCAAGTGTATGGCCTCTAGAGGTGATATCCACCAAGGAAGAAGAATTTTCAAGAAGGGTGTATTGGCTCAAAGCCTAGTTTTTTCTATCTCTATAGAAAAAGTTACGTATCTGATATCTGATATAAGACTCCTTTTATAAAGATATCAGATAACCCTATTAAAATAAGGTATTATTTATTTAATTAAACTCTTTTAATTAAATGGGCTCCCTAATCCTATTAAGGATAATTAATTAAACCCCTTTAACTAATTTCCCTCCTAATCCTATTAAGAATAAATGAGAGTACTTATATTAAATTAATTCTTAAACTCTTTTAGAAATTAAAATAATATTAATTGTAATAATATTAATAAGGCTCCTATCATTAATTTATATTTAATATTTCTAAAATATTAAATAATAAATATTAAGCTATTTAATTTATTCTATCACCATAGATTAAATTAAATATACTTAAATATATTATTACGATTATGCCATTAACTTTTAAATAATTATTCTTTCTTTTATGGTATGACCCTTTAGGTTCTCCATATTAAATCGGTTGTGAATAAATCAATTAGAAAAATTCTAACCTTATTTAAATAAATAAATTAAATGATTAATTTATTTAAATAAATAATATTTATTCTACAATAGGATAAGCCTCCTAGCGATCAACGACTTTTCAGGATAATATAGATTTCAACATTAATCATAAAAGAACCTTTGAGTTAATAGTTACTTAAATACAATTCAATCC
Organism: Panax quinquefolius; assembly: GCA_020205615.1. Classification (NCBI taxonomy): domain Eukaryota; kingdom Viridiplantae; phylum Streptophyta; class Magnoliopsida; order Apiales; family Araliaceae; genus Panax; species Panax quinquefolius. Next base: position 73,517,735 of record CM035173.1, on the reverse strand, counting down.
TTCCACCATACAATGTCCCAATTAAATATAAGACATGGAATTACTGTCAAGTCTTATTTTATTTAATTATACGTATTTCGATTCCTAAATGCACAACTCCTAATGAATGCAAATTAGAAACTATTTTCTAATTTCATTTCACCTTGGCCAAGGATTCCTAGGTTGTCATTTATCGAATCACATATGACATTTCTCTTCTTTTACTAGAAGTGGTAGATTCTTTATTGATCATTCATTATCTCCACATATAACTTATTACACCCAAGCAAACCCTTTGATATACTCTAAGAGTCTTAAGGAATAAGTCAAAGTGTAATTCATTATATATAAGATACTATGATGATCTCAAGTCTAAGGATCATTTGTACTACTATCACTACAGGAATTCCTATTGACAGACAAATAAAACTCTATTAGGTATTCCTTAGCGAGTCACGTTCAATGAAATTATTCTCTAATAAGCACCTACATACTTGCTTTAGTGTCTCCACACAAATGATCATGAGATCAATCATCCTCATTCAATGAGCAAGCAATGTACGTACCAATCTATCCAGATTCACTAATCCCCTTTTTAGTAATCCATTGATTGGGAACATTTTAGTTTTAAGCTATCTAAGAATTTAGATCTCATTAGCATGATTTCATCATGATTCTAAAAGCATTGCTTAAAACTATGGGTTTATCACATATTATTAAAACAGCACCATGTAGATAATAAATGCCTTTAATAAATAATTCTTTTATTAATAAACAAATAAGATTGATTACAAAGTATATACTTTATCATCATACATGATTGGCTTGTATGCATACTAATTTCGTATTTGGGATGTTCATACCAGTCTAGAATCTGAACCAAAATAATTCGGTTGGATAACAATAAAGTTCTATCTTGTTCAATCATATTTTTAATTTCGTGTCTAGCCGGATCAATTAGCTTAGACAACTTTTAAGTCAACATATACATACTGGAAACCAATAAGTATGTATCAACATGTGAAAAAATATAATGATTATCCAAGTGAGGACACTTGTATAACCATGCTTTAGAAATTAACGAACAGAATATATATCTTGATCAATAATAACAGAACTAATAAACTTGTACAACATATTATAATCTAATAACATACTTATACAGAATTATTGCATAAGTATATACAGGGGTTAAGACATTTGAACAATGAAAAAGAATAGTTCAGATTAATGCTTACACATGTCCATTGCATAAAATAAATGCAAATGGTTGAATCTTTTTCAGTCTCTTTGCTTATGCAACTTAGTTTTATCTTTTATATCAAGCCCTATCATTAATAAGATCATTTATTCGATTAGAATAATATAACATATCACATAGCACTGCTATTTGCAGTCAACACATAACCTAATCACATTTTCACATGGTTATATCAGTCATTGGACCACAAACAAATATTAATACAGTCAAACTATCTAAGTCCAGATTAATTTCTGAAATATTTCGGTGTACCAACGGCTTTATCGGATACTTGTCGAGTCTAAGATTCTATCCTGAAGTTCAATAAAACTTAAACATTAGTCAAATTATTTTTAAATGACTTATAATAATTTTTAAACAATTATTATAATTTATCATGATTTTTCAAACACCGAAATCATTATTAAATGATTTAAATATTAAATAATTCCATTATCATTAATATTTAATTAATATTAAATTATTAATGAAACCATTGCCAAAATATTAAAGTTATTTATAATAACTCAAAATATTTTTAGTAGTATTAATATTACCCTTTAATGATTTTTAAAACATTTAAAATCATTTTAAATAATTACCATTAATATTTAAATATTAATTTATTATTTATCAAAATATTAAAAGTCATTAATTATAACTTAAAACGTTTTTAATTCATTTATATCCTTTTAAATAATTTTTAAATTAATAAAACTAATTTAAAACTATTTATTTAATATTATTAATAAATAAATCTATTATCATTAATATTAAATTCTTAATAAAATTATCCTTTAAATATTAAAAGTTATATTTTATAACTTAAAATATTTTTAAACACTTTATTTTTATTTAAAATAATTTTTATAATATTAAAATCATTTTTAATTAATTTATTTAATATGATTATTAAATAAATCTAAATATCATTAATATTAAATAATTAATGAAATTTACTTTAAAATATTAAAAGTTATATTTTATAACTTAAAATATTTTAAATACCTTATTATCATTTAAAATGATTTTAATATAATAAAATCTTTTTAATTAATTTATTTAATGTATTTATTAAATAAATTAAAATCAATAATATTTAAATAAATACTAATATTTATGAAAAATATGCCAAATTATTAAAAGTTAATTTTCATAACGTAAAATAATTTTTAAAATTATTTATGTAATTTTTAGAAATTAATTTATATTTTTAAATATTTTTTGGAAATTAAAAAAATTAAAATTATTAAATTTGTTGCTAAAGACTGTCTATAACGACAGAACCGTCGCTATAGGTGTTCTTCATGTTCTTGGCCAAACCCAGAAACTCATGTCAATGATCGAGTTGAGTACTTTGACCAAACATTAAACACTAACCATGTTGTTTTTGGGCAAGATGTTGGTCAGATCTTGTAGTGCTAGTGTAAGACTACATGATCCAACAACAAATATGGCAAAACAACATAGCAATAAGAAGATCTAAGCATGCAAAGTGGCTGTCAGAGTTGTTCTTCATTTCTGGGTTACCCAGAAATGAAGAACAATTCGAGCAGTCACTTTTGAGCTTCCACAACTTGCAATCCGTGCATTGTTTTTGTGATATAATGGATTTAGTGTGTAGCCAACATGACCAGGAAGGAATCTATCACATTAGATCACTAAAATAACAACAGATCAATCAGATATATGCCGGTCAAACCATGTCAGACGACATGTTCAAGCGTTTTCTGGGTTACCCAAAAAACAACTTTAATGCTCGTCCGACTTGGTTTGACCATCCACTATGATCCACCTGTTTGATGTTTAGGCGATGTAAAATCTTGTATCAACAGTTAATGTAGCATACTACAACATGGATACAATAACAAGAACCAAATCAACAAACACAACAAGATCTGTGGACATGAACTCACTGTCAGAGCGATCTGGGTAAGTTTTGGGTTACCTAGAAAGGCTTGGTTATGTTCGGTCAACCGACTTTGACCATTAATAACTTTCAATCTATGCCAGATCTAAACCTGATTCAAGTTCCAGATCCAAGATCTCATAGCATATTACAAGATCAAACCTTTAAACAACAAAAACACATAATAGATAAAGAGATATGAGGTCTAACATTCATTGTTAGACAACTTTTTTAATTTTTTCCAGATTTTCAAAAACTTCAATTTTGAGCACTTGGATGTTATAGATCTACAAGATACCAACCCAGATCATTGATTAACACTACTTACAACATATTACAAAACATAAACATCAGTTCTAACACAACATTAAAGGTTAGATTCTAAGTTAGGGTTTATACCTTTCTATAAACTAACTTGAATCTGGCTTTCTGATTTGTTAATGGAGGTAATGGGGCTTTGTTTGTGATTGAAATGCCTTAAGATTTCGTGTGATTGGGTGAGAGAGAAGTGAGTTGAGTATTGGTTGCACAAATTGCTTAATAAGTGAATTTTCTCTCTCTTTGATCTTATAAATAATTTGGTGCAATGCATTTGGCTGAGATGTTGCTGCTGATATGTGTAATATGTAGGCACATGGCTAGGTTGGAGTGGTTGAACAACTACACATAGGCCAAGATCTACAAGTTTCCTTTAATATTATAATAAGGGCAATTTGGTCATTTGTCTTATGATTTTAATGACATAAAAGTAATCTTGGCAAACCCTTAGGGTTTGACCCATAGGGTTTAACCCTAAGGTTCCATAAATTTTTTTAGTTTCTAGAATTTCTAATTTGACTAAAAATATACAATTTTAGTTTCTAAAAATTATAAATTAGTGTTCCTTAATTACATTTAGTTTTCTAATTACATAGAACATGAAAATTAGGTTTAAGTTTTACTAATTATAATTAAGATTGCTAATTTAGCAATTAGGGCTTACAATTAACAATTAGAGTTTTTGTTTTAGCATTTAGAATTCCTAATTTTTTATAATTAGGGTTATCAATTTGCAATTAGGGTTTCCTAAATAATAATTAGGGTTTCCCTAATTAACAGTTAGCTGTATATTTTAATAGCTATGGTTCTAGTTTAGTAATTAGGGTTACTAATTTAGAAATTAGGGTTTCTAGTTAATTAGGGTTCCTAAATACCAGTTAGAGTTTCCCTAATTAACAATAAATTTATAAAGTACACATAATTATCACATATCACGGTTACCAAATAGCCTTGAACTCGTATTCGAGTTTTAAATTAGGGTTTCACAAATTAATTCTAGGTTTGGTCATGATACACCATAATTGACCAACCATTATCAGTCAACACACATACAATACATATTTATAGCACTGAAATAAAAATAATATTATATTATTATTCCTATTCCTTGATCAAAATCCAAAATTAGAGTTTGGATTCCATATCTGATTTATCTTACATATATAACATTATTAAATAAGTTAAAATCATTAACTTAATAATCTTAACTAAAATTCATATAATAAAATAATTATTATAATAATTCTAATAATCATTCCATATATTATTAAATAATATAATAATCATATTTTCATGGAAAATAAATAATAAAAATATCTTTATTACAAAATTAATTATAAAAATATAATTTATAATGGTCAATAATTCTAAGAAAATTATTTAAAATTATCCATGTAATAAATAAATTTTATTTATCACATAATTACATAAGTTTTACCTTACACATATTCCCCACATTTATTTTAATAAATAAAAAAAAAATTATACGCAAAATTTCTGATTTAATTATATAGAAAATATCGGGTTGCTACAATTATAGATTGTCAGAAGAAATGTGTGAATATTAGAACGTTAAGACAACCTCAGGTAGTATTTTACGGGAATAGATCGCCGGGGCGTTTGTGTTGTCTTACCATGACACAAACTAGGAAATTATTGAGGAAGGGATGTATAGGTTATCTGTGCCATGTTGTCGATACCCAGAGAGTGGTAGCAACCATGGAACAAATACCTATAGTTAGAGAATTCGCGGATGTATTTTCGAGTGAATTACCGGGTCTTCCACCGGATAGGAAGACCGAGTTTGTAATAGACATTGTGCCAAGAGCGGCACTAATTTCCAGGGCACCGTATTGTATGACGCCAGTGGAGATGAAGGAGTTAATGGTACAGTTACAAGAACTGTTGGATGTGAAGTACATCTGTTGAGTATTTATTTGTGGGGAGCATCGAGATTGTTTGTGTAAAGAAGAAGGATGGATCGTTAAGACTTTGTATCGACTATAGAGAGTTGAACAAGTTAACAATAAAGAATAAATACCCATTGCCCAGGATCGATGATCTCTTTGATCAGTTAAAAGGGGCTAAGTATTTTTCTAAAATAGATTTAAGGACTGGGTATCATCAGTTGAAGGTTGGGAAGGAGGATGTACCAAAGACGACATTCAGGACTCGTTATGGTCATTACAAGTTTCTGGTGATGTCATTTGGATTGACTAATGCACCAACTGCATTTATGGATATGATGAACAGAGTGTTCAAACAATATTTGGATAAGTTCGTCGTGGTGTTTATTGATGATATTCTAGTCTACTCTAAGACGCCAGAAGATCATGCTGAACACCTAAGAATAGTGTTGGAGACACTAAGGAAAGAGAAGTTGTATGCGAAGTTCACTAAGTGTGAATTTTGGTTGGAAAAGGTACAATTTTTAGGTCATGTCATTGACCATGAGAAGATTTCAGTAGCTCCAGCGAAGGTGGAGGCCGTGATGAATTGGGAACAACCGAGAACGCCGACTGAGGTGCGGAGTTTCCTAGGGTTAGCAGGATACTATCTGAGATTCATCCAGGATTTTTCTAAGATAGCTACTTCGTTGACTAATTTGACAAGGAAGACGGTGAAATACGTATGGACTGATAAATGCGAGGACAGTTTTCAAGAACTGAAAAAGAGGTTGAGTGAAGTGCCTATTTTGGCATTACACGATGACACATGAAATTTCGTAGTTTATAGCGATGCTTCGCGTAGAGGACTTGGTTGCGTGCTCATGAAACATGGCAAGGTCATTGCGTATGCATCAAGGCTGTTGAAGGATTATGAGAAAGTTTACCCTACTCATGATTTGGAACTGGCCGCAGTAGTTTTTGCCTTAAAGATATGGAGACATTATCTTTACGGAGAGAAATGCGAGATATACACGGACCATAAGAGTTTAAAATACATCTTCACACATAAGGAGTTGAATATGAGACAGAGGAGATGGTTGGAGTTGATAAAGGATTACGACTGTGAAATCCTGTATCACCCTGGAAAAGCCAATGTAGTTGTCGATGCCTTAAGTAGAAAGGGTCGGGAGAAGTTGTCTATGTTAACGGCTCAAACTAAGTTAATAACAGAAATGGCTAGGATGGAAATAGAAGTGAATTTGTCGAGTGAATCGGGACAGAGATTGTTTGCAACCAAGATTCAATCTACCATTATAGAGAGAGTCAAGGAGGTGCAGCTCAAAACTGATGAGTGTGATTGGGTAAAGGAGCGGTTAACCAATGAAAAAGATATTAAATATAGTCTTGATAACGAGGGGTTATTGAGATTTGGAGAAAGAATTTGGGACAAAATTAAAGGAGCAAGTATTACAGGAGGCTCATAGTTCAAGGTTCTCGATTCATCCTGGTAGTACTAAGATGTATCAAGACCTTTGACAGAGTTTTTGGTGGCCAAACATGAAAAGAGAGATAACTGAGTATGTGAGTAGATGCTTAACTTGTCAGAAAGTTAAGGCCGACCATCAACGACCAAGTGGCTTGTTACAGGTATTGGAGATTTCGGAGTGGAAGTGGGAGTATATCACAATGGACTTTGTGGTAGGACTTCCAACTACAACGAAAGGGTATGATGCGATTTGGGTAATAGTGGACCGGTTAACGAAGTCGGCTCACTTTTTGCCAATTAGGGTCAAGTATAACTTGGACCAGTTAGCTAAACTTTATGTTAAGGAAATAATTTCCAGACATGGAGTACCAGTGTCGATTGTGTTAGATCGTGATCCACGATTCACATTGAACTTCTGGAGGAGTCTGCAGGAGCAGTTGGGAACACAGTTAAAGCTGAGTACGACGTATCATCCACAAACTCATGGACAGAGCGAGAGAACAATTTAGACGTTAGATGATATGTTAAGATCTCGCGTCATGGATTTCAAGGGTAGTTGGGATGATCATCTACCATTAGTAGAGTTTGCGTATAACAATAGTTATCATGCAAGCATAGGTATGCCGCCTTACGAAGCTTTGTACGGAAGAAAGTGCAGAACACCACTGTGTTGGGATGAAGTGGGAGAACGCCGAATGCTAGGGCCAGAATTGGTGCAACAAACAGCGGATGTGGTGATGTTGATACGAATGCGTCTCGTAGCAGCTCAAAACAGACAAAAGAAGTATGCAGACTCACATCGAGAAAATAGGGAGTTTGAAATAGACTCTTATATGTTTATAAAGGTATCTCCATGGAAAGGAAAGATACACTTTGGAAAGAAAGGAAAGTTAATTCCAAGGTTTATAGGACTTTTTGAAGTGTTAAAATGGGTAGGTGAGGTAGCTTATATGATAGCACTACCTCTAGACTTAGAATGAATACATAATGTGTTTCACGTATCTGTGTTACGTCCTTATAAGCCGGATTATAAGCATGTAATAGAGTATGAGCCTATTCATATCGAGAAGAACTTAACGTATGAAGAGATGTCGATTCGAATTATTGATAGAAAAGAGCAAGTTCTGCGGAACAAAGTCATACCTTCTGTGAAGGTGTTATGGAAGAACCACGATGCAGAAGAAGCAACGTGGGAATTGGAAGAAAAGATAAGGAAGGATTACCCTCAATTGTTTGCGTAATGTGAGACGAGATCATGGGGACAAAATCTTTATAAGGGGGGGAAGAATGTAATGACCGAGAAATTCAGATCCTTTGTAAAATAATTTTATTTATTAAAATAATGAATAAAATTGTATTACTTGTTATTATTACGTGTTAGTAAGATGAGTGTCGTTCTATAACCTAGAAACGTCAAAACTTAGTAGTATTTTGACTACGTGAGAGAATTATAGTGTTTGAATTTCCTTGACGAAAATAGAAGTTTTCCGAAAAATACTATTCATCCATTTTTGCTCGGGAATTATTTTTGAACTTCCGAGAAATATGTAACGATAGAATATCGAAGTGAATTGGATTATGTAATAATAATTCAAGTATGAAAAACGTATTTTTTCGCATGCGAACTTAATTAGAGAACGTTAAGGAAAACAAAGCGTTAAGGAAGTGAATGTAATGATCGTATGATACGTATGTATTGTACGAGGTAACGAATACGAGTATGACACGATGTATGATATGAGTATGTATGAAGAATGGCATGTCGTATATTATAAATGAGTATACGAGTTAGAATACGAGAATAATACGTAAACAATATGTATTAAGGCTTTTAGCCAATTGAAATGGAATTATGGGATTGTTTAGCAATTTATAGAGTCCAATGGAATATAATGTGCAAGCCCAAGTGGGAGAAATGTTAAAGCCCAAAAGCTTAAGTTAAGTTAATTAATCTAAGCCCAAGCTATGATCCAATAGGTTAGGGTGGTTCATGGGGCAACCCATGAACATGTGGTTATTCTTGGTGACCAAGACAATTATGTGATGACCAAGATATTAGTGTGATGGCCAAGTATTTAATTTGGTGGGGAAGTTAACTTAGTACATAAGTAATGAATAGTAAGGAGGTGGGATTGGAGTATTGTCTAAAATACCCTAACTTAGCAAATCCTATAAATACTAAGCTTTGGATTTCATTTGTTGCTTATTCTTTTTCATCCAACTCTTTTCTACTTATTGGTTAGAGAGATTAAGCAAGAATAAGTTAAACCTCCATTATTAGAAAATAAGAAGAAAAGCTAGTTCAACAAAGGTAATGATCTTATGTCATTAGTCTTCCATCTCTACCACTATAGGTTGATAAGAGAAGTGTGGATTAATGATCATGTATGCTAAGAATGATATGAATGAATAAAATAAGGACTTAAGCCCTAATAAGCCTAGAATAAGCACTTTGTTCATAGATAAGCTATGAATTAAGTAAGAACTTGTAAGACTTGTGTCATGTTTGCATGAATGATGTTAGCATGATGAAAGTATGTAAGAATGATGGATAAAGGACTTAAACTATCATAAGTCATAAGTAGTTTATACTTTGATAAGTTATAAGTTCATGAAGAATAAGTCATATCTTATCATGAAAATAAGCTAATATAATATGTAGGTTGAGATGTCAATATGATGGACAGAATCCATTTGAAATGATAATCAAATCATAAGTAACGAAGTTATGCCGGAATTCTCACGATTGGATGATAATCGTCAAATACGTGAAATTCTCGGATTAGAGGTCAAATTTTGATTTTGAGCTCGGAAACATTGGTTTTCGATGGGAGCAAGTCTTATTTGGCATTATAGAGTTGCGAACTCAAAAATGGCCGAATTCCAACTTAGAATGAAGAAACGAGCGTTGAACGTTCACGGACGTTTATCGTTTTTGTTAAAAATGAACCAATAGGTGAATTTTAAGTTAACGAAGTCGAAAATATAAAATTCTTGCATGGACACATAGAGTATGTGAGTTGTGAGCTAATGACTTTTTAACAAGCCAATTTAGACTTAAAATGATCAAATTTGGAGTCCGGGAAGTTCGCAAAGTTTAAAAACTATCCAAGTTATCAGTGCATTGAGAGTGGCAGCCATGCTGACCCAAAGCTTTCAAAAAAATCTTCAGACGTTACGGGTGCCCATGCCTGCAGACCTACTACTAGAGTCATGTGTTGTATGACCAAATGAGCTATGTGTGGCCATGGCCAAGTAGCCAAGATCTGCTCACATCGCTAACCCGTGGCCGCAAATATGAAGTTATATATATAGATGACTGGCACCGCAGCGCCAACCTTAAGGAATGCATAGTAAAGAAGGGTTACAAGTATAACAAGAATGGTAGCTGTTTAACAATGAAGTAAAAGATTAATTATAACATTATAAGGCATTGTTAAACCTTAATTATGATATATAAAGGTTAAAGATAAGTAATCAAACATGAACGTAATGACAATGTGAACTATAAACGGAAAGCCGGAACCAATAGTAACAAATCTAATATAGAATTAGATTGAGAAGAAGGGTAAGATTCATTAGGAACCATATATGTTCATTCACGACCTAATGTGTTATGTGATGTGATTATCTACTGTAGAGACCTTGAAGACTTAAAGTGAACGTGTAATAACCAATAGCAGACGCTGAAGGCAAGTATTCTAACCCTTGTCTATGTTCAATCTAGACAAGTTTTGTGGTTCATGCATTCTTACGCATGAATTGTTGTATGATGAAGTCAAAGCCAATTCTTTCAGCTACTTAAGATGTTTGGATTTCGTAAAATCTATTGATGTATGGTTAATATTTTACCAAGCTATATTGGTGTGGTTTTCAAACAAAGACTGAGTATGCTAAAAATGTTTTGTCGTCAAAACGATAGGCACGTGAGGTTGTTACAACTTAAACGTACATACGTTTAATGAATGTAGTGTTGATCAACATAGAGTACTATAGGCTGATCACCTAGACGTGCTTGTAAGAAATGCCGGACTTACGGACTTTGTGCCGGGATGTCCTTTTCAAAGAAAGTATGAAATGCTCAAGGTCTTGGATCGAAATTGATGTTTTATTTAATATTGTCATTGTAAAACGTTTTAAAGAAAAGAGAAGTGCTATTTTGAATTATCGATAGTACTTCATAACTATTGTTCAGTTATTGAAGATATATGATTTGTGTGATTCAAGCATATTGTTAATAGAATTGTTGTACTTGCTGAGCTAGTTATGCTCACTCTTGCTTGAACCATATGAATGCAGCTAAGACCGAACGGACCGAAGGATCCGGTAAGGATAAAGGAAAGGCGAAGACGAATCTATAGATTTACTTATGTAATAGTATAGGTTTGTAATGATAATATATGATATTATGACAAGAACAAATATAACGGTTATAAAGAACTTGGGGAATGGTAATAATGATTTACATTATATATATAAGACATATTCATTCTTTTGAGGTTTTTTGATTGAATGCTTGTATGAATAATAGCACCGTGGAGCACTATCTGTCGGGTTGGAAGATACCCGAATTTGGGGGCGTCACAACTATGAATTGACAATACATAAATTATGCATAACATAATCACATGCCCTTATATTTTTGGTCTAAATTCATAATTCATTTTCCAATTTCAAATAGATTACCAAACTAATTATCAATTCCTTAGCAATTAAATATTAAGCACAAAATATAAAGAACCAATTCGTATGACACCAATCAAAAGGATAGCAAATTAGAAGTTTAATTCATAACAAATAAATCAAACTATTCCAAATATTAGGTAATCATCCAATGGATCATACAAGTATCAAAGAAAAGCTAGAAGTTTAATTCAATTCCTTGCCTCCATAGGTGTTACAAATGTTTGCACTAGATCCCCAAAAATGAGTTTTAGCCATTAGAGGAAAAAGAAAGAAAGAAAGGATGACTTCCCTTAGTTGTTGGTTGAAGCTCCTCCATTGATGTTGTTGAAGCTCCAACCATTGATGCTCCTTGAAGTTCTTGAAGAACCATGGCCAAGAGCCATGTCCTCCCTCTTCTCCAAGCTGCCACCTCTCTTTTTCTCCTCTAGGTTGCAAGTAGAAATGAAAGAAAAATTCTTTGGGTCATTAGGTTGAGTATTTAATAGCTGAAATTTGTCAAAAATTCGTGTCTGGAGCTGCAGTGCCATGATTTGGCTTGATGAATGAGCGCCGCATCTTTGAAAAAAAGGGTGAGCTATTGCTTTATGGCAATCAAGAAGACCGAAAATACACTAGCAAGTCGTACAAATCTTTGGGTAATTTTCTACTTGTATATCTGTTGGGAAAATGGCCATAATGTCTTCATACGAACTCCGATTTGAATGATTTAAGATGATACGGAAAGAGGAGACATAGATCTACAACTTTTATTCTTTGAGTTCTTCGAAATAATGGCTGAAGCAATGCTCAAATTGGCCTTGAAGTGACTGCTATGCAAATAGCAATTGGTAGTTTCCAGATTTGACACCCGTTGGGAAAATGACCATAACTCTCGTATCCAAACTTCGATTGAGGCGATTCAAGATGATCCGGAAAGAGGAGACGTTGGTCTACAACTTTTATTCTTGGAGATTTGACAAATAATGGCCGGATCATGGCAAAAACGGGGCTTTAAGGGACTGCTATGTCAATGGCATATCGAAAATGCGAATTTGGCGGATTCCAACCATCGACCCAACTGACATTCTATCCAATTCCTACAAAACAAAGTAAAAATGCATAAAACTAATACAAAAATACATAAAAATAATATAAAACTATATTACACAACAATACAATGAAAATACATAAAAACCAAACAAACTAGCTTAGGATTTGCAAATTAACAAACTTAAAGGTACTTAATTTGTGTATATAGAATACACTTATCACTTACCTTAAAAGGAGAGTACTTCTGACTGGTAGGGTGGGGATATTCTTGAAGAAAACTTGAACTATTTTCTACACTCAAAGCTTCCTTAAACTCTAAAGAAATACGCTCAATATTATAGAAGAAGAATTCTCTGATTCTGGTGTGATTTTCAATTCTAAACTAAGCATCATATTTATAGGAGAATGGAAGGATACTATTTAGAAAATAAATCACGGACTACACAGGATTTTTTTCCCACGGGCGCGAATTCGCCGGCTGATTTTTTTTATTTTACTATGCAAATACTATGCAGACACTATGTATAATAAAATATAATATATTCTATGTTTCATAAAAAATAAAACTTATTTTATATATATATAACCAATACTCCCCATCCCGTGAACTTTCCAATTCCCCTCCCTCCAGGTCATTCATACACACACACACACACACACACACACACACACATATATATATATATATATACTGAATAATTTTTTAGCGATTATTTTGAAAAATGGGTAAGTGGGGATCCAAATAATAAGCCAAATTTATAACAAATACTTCATAAAATTTCCCTCTTTTTATCTCAATTCACTTGGCTTCACAAAACACATTTTTAAACAACAATTATTCATCAATAATATAACTTACAATATTAAAAACTAGATCATTCCCAGGAAAGAGGGGGCTTTCCGAAAAGGATTTCTCCCTATTGGCGTGCAATTAGGTGACCAAACCCCTTTCCTCGATAGAACTTTCTAGACATTGTCAATAATGCAAATAATAAAATGAATAACTTTGTCGTCTCAATTATTGATTTAATAATATAAAATATTGTGATAATAATTGAATCAATAATGTGAGACACTATGCAGCAATTACTGTGGCAATGATTGAAATAAACTGAGTGACTTCTCATGTAAGCATCAATAATCAATACCATGTGCTAATATGTAACCACTAGTATTACTGTACTTTTATCACCGAGTAATTCAAATGATTAACGGAAAAAACTTTTCCGTTATTTTTATAAAAGTCATTTACATATTTTTTAACTCTCGATAATAATTCTATTGTGGGGTCCACCAATGATTGTGCCGTCGTACGAATATTCCTTGTTAAAATGAATATTCCCCGACCAATCGAATATTTTATAACAACTTGCTTACTTTGTAAAATTTATAAATATTACCCACAATTATAACATTATATCAAATCCACACCATAATATTCAAAATGATATTTAGAGAAAATTATTATTTATTCATAAAAGTTGGGGTCTTACAATAGATTGTACTTAGACCTTGTCAAGCCCAAGTTAATGAATTGGCAAGCCCAAATGAATGATGAATGAGGCCCAATGAAGATTTATATCAAGGCCTAAAGATAATTTAATTCAAGCCCAAGGTTAGGCCCGAATTGAATTAAACCTAAGCCCGAACCAAGAACCGAACCCGTGAGTAGAACCATTGGATCTTTGGGTTGGTAAAACCCATGAGGCAACCCATGTGGGCCTCCATGGTGAGTCATGGCCGACCATAGGTGGCCAAGCTTCTCAAGGAAGCTTGGTTAGGGAGGTGGAATAGTAAGGAGGTGGGACTTCATGACCAAAATGCTCCCACTTTGCAAATTCTATAAATAAGAGAGATTAGCTTCATTTGTTTTTTTGCTAAATCACCAACATCTAGAGCAATATATTGAGAGAGAAAAGAGAGAGCATTAACAAGGAATCAAAGAGAAAATAAGCTAGTTAAGTCTTTTATCAAGAACAAAACTCAAGAACGCAAAGAACACAAGAGGTATAAACACTTAAATCATTTATCTTCCTTCCCTTTTCTATTTTGATTTAGTAGAGAAGTGAAATTGGTGGTGTATGTATTGATAGGAGTAATAAGGATGGCTATTAGTGGACTAAAAAATTAATAACCATGTATTAAGTGAAATCATAATTGAACGATTAAGAGCTTAATGAAGAAAACATGAAAACTTAGCGCATGTTGTTGATAGACAAGTTTAAAACCATCATGTATAGGATTAAATGCTATATGCTTGGTTAGGATGATATATGTTTGAATAATGGAATGAATCCATTTTGAATGGAGTAAAAATCTCTCATAACGAAGTTATGGCAAAATTTCTAAGAAAAGACGTTAATCGTTGAAATCGTACTTAACTAGGATTTCTGAACGAAAATGGAATGTTAATAATGAATACTGAACAAAAATAATATCCCTTACGTTAGTAGGAGAGTAATTCCGACTGGTATAGTGGAAATATTTGTAAGACCCCAACTTTTATGAATAAAGATTAATTTCCTCTAAATATATTTTTGAATATTATGGTGTGGATTTGATATTATGTTATAGTTGTGGGTAATATTTATAAATTTTGCAAAGTAAGCAAGTTGTTATAAAATATTTGATTGGTCGGGGAATATTCGTTTTAACAGGGAATATTGTACAACGGCACAATCATTGGTGGACCCCACAATGGATTTATTGTTGGAGTTAGAAAATGATAGAAATATCTTTTTATAAAAATAACGGTGAGAGTTTTACCATTAACTGTTGAAATACCCAGTGGTAAAAGTACAGTAATACGCGTGGTTGCATAGTAACACACGATATTGTACAATATTTTTGATTATTGATGCTTACGTGAGAAGCCACTCAGTTTTATTCAATTATTGCCACAGTAATTGTTGCATAGTATATCACGTTATTGATTCAATTATTGTTACAATATGTTATATTATTAAATCAATAATTGAGACGACACAGTTATTCATATTATTATTTATATTATTGACGATGTCTATAAAGTTTTGTCGATGAAAGGGATTTGATCACCTAATTGCGCGTCAATAGGGAGAAATCCTTATCGGAAAGCCCTCTTGGGAATGATCTGATTGTTAATATTGTACGTTATAATATTAATGATGAATGTTATTAAAATTGTATTTCGTGAAGCCAAGTGAGTTGAGATAAATTAAAAGGGATTTTTATGAAGTATTTGTTATAAGTTTGGCGTATTATTTGGACCCTCCACTTCCCATTTTTCAAAAATAGTCGGGAGAAGTTATCTCAGTTTTTATATATATATATATATATATATAAATTCGAAATGGGGGTGGGGGTGGGAGAAACCAATAGGGAGGGAGTATTATTTGTAAAACCCCAATTTTTTATGAATAAAAATTTAATTTCTCTAAATATTATTTTTGAATAATAAGGTGTTGATTTGATATAATGCTTTAGTTATGTGTGAAATATGAAAATTTTGCAAAGTAAGCAAATGGTCATAAAATATTCGTTTTGTTGGGAAATATTTGTTTTGGTCGGAGAATATTCTTTTTGTCAGAAATATTAAATACTGACACTACAATAATCATTAAGTGGACCACATACTTGGAATAAGCTGCCGGATATAGAAACCAACTGAAATAACCTTTTTATAAAAATAACGGCAAAACTTTTACCGTTAAAACTGTTGAAATACCCGATGATAAAAGTACAGTAATACGCGTGGTTGCACAGTGGCACACTGTATTGCACAATATTTTTGATTATTGATTCTTACATAAGAAGTCACTAAATAATTGATACAGTAAAATTGCATAGTCTTTTATATTATTGGTGCAATAATTGCTACAGTAATAATTGACTATTATTTTGCATTATTGATTCAATAATCGTCATGACACAGTAAATCATATTATTGAATTAATATTATTGGATAACATTATTGATAATGTCTAGAAAGTTCTATCGAGGAACGGGGTTAGGTCATATAATTGCTTGCCAGTAAGGAGAAATCCTTATCGGAAAACCCCCTCTTTTCTGGGAACGATCTGGTTATCAGTATTGTTAATCTATAATATTAATTCGAAATAATTATTGAAGAATTGTAAATAATTGATGAATTTGGTAAGTAAACATTTCTTTAAATTTTAGTATAAATGGAGGAATTTAGAATGAGACAATTGTCAAAAGTTGTTATTTTTTTTGTGAAACCATAATTATCTTCTCTGATAATATATTTATATATTATTATAATATTACATTATAATAGTATAATGTGATAATATAATAGTATATTTTTTTTATAATTTAAATGGTAATATTATTGTATTTTTGGGCATGTGAATTAAATGGAGTGAAGATGATCAAATTGAATTTGAATTAGTTTTCAAATCGGATTTTAATTCTTTTATTTTTAAAACATGTGTTAAAAGTGGTGGACTTTTAAATCATAGAAGATAGTAGATTTCATTCTCTACTTAACTCTTCTAATGAATTGTTATTTTTGCTGCGAATATTGATTTAAAACTTTTTGTCCATTATATTTTATCTGATTTATTGAAGGCTAACGATAATTTGTTATATATTATCTTAGTCATAATATTCTTTACTGGGCTAGTTAAGCTTACCCTTTTCCTTTTTTGTTATATTTTTCTTCTCAAGAGGCGAGAATATAGCGGGAAATTGTCGGGGTGTGGAGTGATGTTTCAAGTCAGTTGTTTTAGCAGTCTTCATTATTTTATAAAATAGTGTATCAATAATTGTAATGAGGACTTATTTGAGTTTGGATATTGTCTAGAAGATAATATTTGTATTTAAACTCACATCATATGTGTTGTCGTATTTTGCACGACAATTATAATAATGAAGTTGTAGTTATTTTCTGTACCATGTATTTGGCGACTCAAAATGGGTTGTGTGGACCTATTTTGGGGGCGTCACAGTTGGTATCAGAGCTTAGAGATATGGTCTCTGGCGGAGATCGGGGAATAGAACTAGGAGGGGAGAGACGAGTAAATCTTTTGCTAGTGTGTCCTACCTAAGCTTATTTGTTATTTATTTGGTCGGTCAGAATATAGGGATAATATGTGACATGTCAATTAACCATTGTTTTATGGCAATATTTGAGAATGGCTTCTAAAAATTGTTAGATGAGAAATGGAGCACATGAGACCATTGAATCACTACTGATCAATACCCAGGATAACGTGCATTAGGAAGACAATAATCCTCAGGTAAACAACAACACCGACCAAATGATGAACGATGGGATGTTCATAGGCTTTCTGCAATTCATACAACATCAGGTGAGAGAGACTCCTATGCAAAATACAGGTGGAAACACTGACAACTCATAGATGGTCACCGCTAAGCAGTTCAAGGAGCTGGGACCACTAGAGTTTTTGGGAAAGCCAGAACCACTTGAGGTAGAGATGTGGATAAAGCAGATCACCAAGATATTTAATGTCTTGGGATGCTCGAGGAGCAAAAGGTTCCCTTTGCCACCTTCATGTTGCGAGGTGAGGCAGATTACTGGTGGGAATCCGTAAAACTTACTCAGCTTGCCGCACTAAAGATGTCTTGGGAGAAGTTCCAAGAATTGTTCAACGATAAGTACTTTCCTGAAAGTATTCGTTATATGAAGGATGTAGAGTTTATCAGATTGGAACAGAACAACATGACTGTGTCCCAGTACGAGGCTAAGTTCACGGAATTATCTAGATTTACACCTTATTTGGTAGAGAATGAGGAACGTATGACGCGGATGTTTATGAGAGGTTTCAAACCCAAAATACGTCAATACCTCATTTCTCACAAACTGTGTTTATATTCAGATGTAGTGAATAGGGCTTAGTTGTTGGAGCGAGATTATGAGTCAGCTCAACCAAAAGAGAACGACCAACAAGACAATAATAATCATACCGGTGGCAACGACCATCAGAACAATGATAACCATCGAGGAGAAAATTATCATGCCAGAAATGGTAACCACTTTGGTGGTAATCATGGCCAAGATAATAGAGGAAATGATTCAAGTGGAAATTTTAAGAAGAGAAGATTTAACGATGACGGGAAAACATCGGCAGCAGCACCAGCACCAGCAACAAATTCAAGAGGAGGAGAAATACCGCTAGTTAGATGCTACAAATGCGAAAAGGAAGGACACATAAGTCCAAACTGTTCACAGCCTTCCAAGGTATGTTTTAGTTGTGGAAAAAACGGTCATATAGCTCGATTTTGTCTTATAGCGAAATCAAGTCCAGCTGGAACGGTGGCACCAAAGGTGAATACGGACAAAACAAAGTCGGTGGTTCAAGGGAGAGCGTTTGTCATAACCTCCCAAAAGGAGAGGAACCCTAACAAAGTTATCAAAGGTAAGCTAATTATAAACTCTTGCGAGGTCTATACCTTATTAGATACCGGTTCTACCCATTCTTTTATTTCTCCTACTTGTGTTCAATGTTTGAACTTGACCACTAAAGATTAGACTTTGACTTATCTGTTGAAACTCTGTTGGGAGAAACTTTCATTACATCCATAGTTTATAAATCTTGCTTAATTCAAATTGGTACCCTCACCCTACCTGTTGATCTTATATCTTTGAAAATACTTGCATTTGAAGTATTTTAGGGATTGATTGGTTAACTACTCACATGCTAAAATTGATTGTTTTCGTAAGGTTGTTAGCTTTCATTTTCCTAACTAACCTGTTAGTTCCCAGAGGCACAAAAGTTATCTAGAAGGGGGGGGGGGGGGGTTGAATAGATATTTTTAAATTCTTTTCGTTTCAAAATATTTGTTAGTTTTGATAAAGATTTAATCACATCGGAATTTTGATTTGTTTGATTTCCTTTTAAGATATAACAAGTTAATAGGAGTTAAGAAGTTATGGCAGTTATAGCAGTTATAACAAGAATATAAGAGACACGGTGATTTTAAGTGGTTCAGAGCATTCAAAGCTCCTAGTCCACTCTTCTACTCCTCGAGTAGGAAATCCACTAAGGATATCTTTACAATCTTTGAATCTCACAGATTTCTTCAAGACCAGCAGTCTTGGAACTTCTTAGTTCACTATTGAACTCTTCAAGTCCAGCAGACTTGGTACTTCTCAGTTCACTTAGAACTCTTCAAGTCCTTCTAACTTGGAACTTCTTACTTCACTTGATAATAGTTGAGTTCTTGAATGGTGCTATTCATTTGTCATATAGACTTGAGTTTGAAAGAACTGAGTAGTTGAACAAGCTTTCTTTTCAGATCGTAGAGTTGAGCGTTGAGTGTTCTTCAGCGTTTTTGTTCTTTTCTTACTTGATCTTTCCATCAGCTTGTGTTTTGTATATATGATGTTTTTGAAATCTATCCGTTGAAACATTAAATGCATTTAACATTTCGAAAATCGATGGTGACTTTTGAAAAACTTTTCATCCCGACCATCTGCCCGACACTATGATCGCTATCTCACCTAACACCTGAAAAGGTGTTTTCTGCTGTCTTATAATACTTTCCTTGGCTTCTTCAATACGTTTCTTTGTTGCATACTAAGGATGACTGTCGTGTTATTGGGACTCTCTATACTTTCAATGTCTATAATCCATTCCACATGTGTTGACCTTTATAATTAAAATAAATGGACCTTTGCTTTCGATGCTTACGATCTTGAGACGGATGATACACTACGATCATGATCGTGGTGTCTTGCCACCTTGGTGCTTGATCTGGTGCTGATGGATGAGAACACTACGATTTCTCTTAAGTTCTGGTACACTACGATCTTCACTTGCTTGACTTGCAGACTTTACGATTCCGAGAGCACTCTACAATTCTTGAGTTTGACTTGGCAGACGTTTGGACCACTCTATGATTCCAGGAGAGGCCCTCCGAAGTAGACAGACTATGATTTTTGATACTCTACAATTCTGCCTTTGCTTCTGCAATCTTTTGATCAGCTCGACACACATCGATTCTGCTGATGCCTATCTATTACATCTCAAGATATAGATTAACCTAACATCTTTGATCTTTTCTTCTATACATTCATTTACAGAATGATAAACATTAAAGCTCAGATCAACCTAACAAGTTTGATCTACCACTAAGTCCTTGTACATGTGTTCCATGAAGAACTTTACATACAATAATAAATATTTACTTTCAACATCAAATTTTTAAATATGCAATCTCCCAACAATCTCCCCCTATTTGATGTTGACATAATCAAGGAGATTTGTATCATGATTATTAATTTCTAGATGTAGTTGCTAGAAAGTAAATATGACTTAGTATTTTAGTGAGCAACTGAAACCTCTAGAGAATAAGCATGAATTTGTTGATGTTTGTAAAGATAGATATTATAGTTGAGCTTAGTTACATCAATAAGCAATGAGTTTCAACTTATCTCTATTTCTTCCGCCTTTTGCTCCTTGGAGGATTAGCATATTCTTCATCCCTTCTTCTCCTGCTGACTTCGTCTCTCCATGCTATATCTTCCATCTCACTTTTACTTAGCCTTTCCAAATTATCGTGTCTATTCATGAATGCAAGATCTCCAATTGGCATTCTTAGCCCTGTGGTGGTCACTTCTTATGAGCTGGGTGAAGGCCCTTAACTCCTTAGTGGTTGTGCCATGATAATTTGCTGCTGTTCAGATCGTGGAGTCTGATGGCGAGGTTGTCTTGCAGAAGTACTCCTTGAAAATTGAGCAAGTTTGCCTTTCCCTCTTCTTTTTTCTCCTTCCCCTTTATTCTCCCCCTTTATGTTAGCATCAAGAGTTCAAATATCTTCATAAAGTTTAGCCATGCCTTGTACGAGCTCGTGGAGCTAATTCTTGGAGTGAGCAATATCTGCATGCTTTTCTTGAATCAGAGAGTCAGTTCGAGATTCTCTCTTTTATATAATGGCCAAGACATTTTCTGTTTGTCGCATTTGGCCCATGGAGAATGCTTGGAATTCTTTCATTTGGGTTCGTAGACTGGTGAGACTCTCCATCATAAGCTTATTTTGGGATTCCTGAGTATTTTGTAAAACTAGAATAACATCCCTGTGTTTCTTAGCAGCTAGAAAGTGGATTTGATCCCTTTCATTGATACTCTGAATCATCTCCTTTATGATCTCCCTAAGCCTCTTTATGAGCTCAAAACTTAGGTTGCTTGGGAGAGTATTGGTAGCATCGATCAAATGAGTCAGCCTTAGATGAACAAGGTCTGAGTGAACTTCAAGATCTTCTTGTATGTCTTTGGTCACCTTATTAGATGCTTCTGACAACTCCGTTTTGGTAGGAAGATCTGAGATAAGCTCAAAGAGTTACTGATTATTGGGAGGAGAGGCTCTTGTATATTGATCTTGCATATTGTAGATAGCAAGATCAAGATTGAAATAATCATTGGTTGATGAGGAAGGGATATCTGGTGGAGGGGCAGGTATGTGATATTGAGTCTCAGGAGGAGGTGACTCTACGTTTTGAGCAGGTGAGTCTACGATTGGATTTGGAGCAGTAATCATAGAGTGAGAAATGATAGGAGATTGGATTAATACAAAGTTAGGCACATTTGGTTCATCGATGTAATGAGAATGTTGGGATTAATCGAAATTGAAATTGAGTGGATGAAGTATCACTTCCAACCATCTTGGCAATTCGTAGAATTGATTGAAATTTGATGGTGGACAGTGACTGATCCTGAAAGAGATGGGAATAGTTTGTACCTCATGCCCATTTTCTGAAGAGGGGCCATTAGTGATCAACTTTTGGACAAAAGTGAGGTTTCCTGGGAATCCATGAGCTAGCACCGAGATTGCTGGATAGGCTTTGAAGGTCCAGAATATGTTATCCCAGGAGTTAAGGATTTGGGCTATGTGAAATGGCATCATAGGTAGATAGGAGAACAGTTGATTGTAGTTGGCTCTCCTATGTCCATCATAGCTCACTGCAATGATCTCAACTTCATCATCCTCTTCTCATTCTCTGTCTTCATTTGAAGTTTCCACTACATCAATTATTTCCACTAGATTTCTTTGCTCTTTTGCTCTCTCATCCTCCATAGCTTCAATCCTTTCCATTTCTACAGTTTCTGAAGCTGGAATCGCTTGAGGGACTGAGGAAGATTCATGATGATCTCTTGGCAATTCCTCCTTAGCTGTAGCTTTATCTGACATAGGGACTTTGTGAGGCTCCCCCTCAACTTGATTATCCATTTGAATTTCAAGCAGCTCCTCCTAAGCTGGAGCATTTTCTAGTGTAAGAACTTCAGGAAGCTCCCCCTCAACTTGAGCTGTATTCTCCTTACTAGCTCCGGGTAGCCTTTTCTCAGAAGCTATCCTTTTATCTTCCTCTTTTAACACTTCTTCATTGACAAGAATGTATTTCTTGACAAGTTTTCTCTTTGACTTCCTAGACTGAGCCATAGCCTCAGCACTGTCTTCAGCTCTGAAAGGTTGATCAGGCTGAGAAGTTGTTGCAACATCCTCTTTGGGAGTGGTGTCAAGTCTGGACTCTACGATCAAAGAGAAAGAGGATTTCTTTGACTTGTGGCTGCACTTTCCTTTCTTAAGCAGCTGAGAGATGGTGGCTCTGTCTTCTTCTTCCTCAGACTGCTGTTCTTTCCTCTTTAATTTCTTGCTCTTAATTGGTAATGTGTAAACTAATTCCCAGTGCACTTAAAAAATTGAGTCATCCATATAGCATGCTTCTCAAACCACGTTATATAACCTATTGGTCTACAGCTACAAAGTAAGGCTGTCATATAAGCATGCCTTTAACTTTGAGAACCAAAAATAATTTCGTCATGGCCAGAGATCACGAGGATGCTTGCAATTACTGGTACTGATACAGGCAAGGGCACGGCCTTGTTGCACATCACTTAGCCGGACGACGAGTTGTTTACTACTCTCTCTGAACTCAGTCCAACTCTAACATACTTAATTACATATATTTTAACATACGTTCATGCTTTAGTGTTTCACACATACCACATGATCATACTTGAGGACTGTACCACAAGTTTAACTTACAACTTGTATGTCATTAAACATAAAAAGTTATATGTAATCATCATGCTTAATACATATGAATCATGTTTGGGAGAAATATAGCTATAACATGACATCTTACTACTTTAGTATCTAAGTACTCTACATAATATACGCTTATGTTTGAAAACATGACAAAGGTTTGTCTTTGAAATCATTTAAGTAGCCGAATGATACAGCAATACACATACCAAGAACAACTTTGGCTTCATGCTCTGTGATTAGGTTATGGTTAACATCTTTAAACACGTAACCTACACCAGCTGTCATATGTATTACTTCAATATAACAACTTTTTCCTTTAATGCATTTCACTAACACATAGTTAACAAAGTTTGAATCATATTCAAAGACACTATACATCGTATATCATGCTCACTTAAATTTATCGGCAGGTCCCAGCGTCGAGGCCGATATATGGTCTAATAGGATTGAGAACTTCGATGAACACAAGTTTTCCACTGTTAGTTTTGAAAAGCTTTAAGTTTAGCTACAACTTACTTACTAATTCAAGTTGATTACGTATACCACGTCTGAAAGCTTTACATGTCATTATTTATGCTTTCCTCTATGGGTATGTATCTAGGTCGATTACATCAAGTTAATAACCTTACATGTACAAGCGAAGCCAAATGAGCTGGTTACTGAGAATGCGGCAATTTACCTGCACACACCCTAGTACAAATAGAGTATCTGCATCATCTTTGGTAACAAAGCGATGATTTTGGAGTTCTTTACTTGGCCTACAAAGTACAAATAAAGGCGCCCATTGTGCACTGCATCGAGAACCGATAGCTTTGCTACATTTTGGTAGTTCGGCAAACCCATCAGTAAAATCCTTACAACATTAGCTTCTAACATAACTTAACTTTCCACTTATAAGCATGTATATACTAAGAGCATAACTCACATCAGCCCAACAACCAATTCATGCTTAATTGAAAAGAATCGACCCATTTGAGACAATTTATCGAAAATTAAGAATGGGGAATGGAAGTTATACCTTTGTGACTATTTCAGTGCTACCTTCTCACTCTAGCAAACTAACATTATGACAAATTGTAACAAAAGAAGGATGATGTCCCCACATTTATAGAAGATTGATTATCTGAACAATGAGATTGCTTCTGAATCAAACCAAAGAATTTAAAAAGAATGCACTGGGTTGGTTAAGAGAGGTTTGTAATCTCGATCATGAATCCACTCCCCATACATGTTGGTTGATTTTGAGGTGGAGATAAGGCTAGGCTGAAGGCTTGTTCACGTGGGAAGAAGAAATGAGACTCCTAATATGGGAACAAAAGCAATTTCGACGTTAGCAAAATAATGAAATACAACATTTGGTTTATACCGTATACATAATATATACTTTAGTTTATCAAATAGGTGTACACAATTCATTTCACTATAACATAAGTTTATAATAATTTAAAAAGGCATATAATGTATTTTCCCAATTACAAGATAATATCTAATGAATTGCACATACATATAACAATATTATTATGCAGCAACTCACATGAATGGAAATAACTTTTCTTATTATATAGATACTATATTTGTAGCCATATATGTAGGCGTATTAATGTCACATTATATCAAATTTATTCCATAATATTCAAAAATAATATTTATAAAAAATTCATCTTTATTTATAAAAGCAGGGGTCTTACATGAACTCTCTTGAGGTGCATAAATAGTTGAACCTTAAGGCTCCTCTGCCATTTGAGCCTTCATCTTCATCTTCCTCTTGCCCTTTCTTTTTCTGACCAAAGCAATGGGTTCTTCTTTACTGATTTCTTCTTCTTCATCAGTTTCCTTCATAACTAATAGATTCCCTGGTAGTCCTGACTCCTTCACTTCACCAGTCCTTCCACTGGATTAAGACATAGCCCTGACATTCTCTGCTGGATTTCTTTTTTAGTGTTGAAACAGCTGCTGAGTCATCCTTCTGTTGGGATTGATAGACTCTCCTTTATTATCCCTAATTTTGTCACCCAGTGCTGATTGCAGGATAATGCTTACCGTAGAGCATCTTTCCAGAGCACTTTGATTTCACCGGTCCTTCCTCTTAGATTGCATATGGATTAAGAGCATATTTAATCCACGACATTCTCTCTTTGGATTTCTTTTTTAGTGTTGAAGCTTATTCGTGATTTTTTGAGTCATCCTTCATTATTTTTTATAGAAAACAATTTCCTGTCGTTGGGATTGATAGACTTCTCCTTTATTATCCCTAATTTTGTCACCTAGGGTGCTTTGAACTAAGTATCCATTTCCTAATCCAATCGATGAGTAGGGCCCCAAAGTTGAGTTGAATCCCATAGCAGATTGCTGTCATCAGCTTCAGTTGTACTTCATTCATGGATTCGTGGCCAGAACTCTTGCAGCATATGCATTTTCCAACAATGTCAACCAAAAACTCATACTTTTGGGGAAACTCTTTCTTCTTGAATCCCTTGACGGTCTGATTCTTTTTGTAATGCATCTTCTTCAGTCCTTCATGGAAGTTGATGACCTCTATCGATAGAAGTCCCTTTGATCTGAAACATAGGGCTAGGTTTATGTCTTCAGGCTTAAGTTTATTTTGTACTCCCCTGACCTTTGTGGTGATGGCGTCGTTCTAAAAAATTCCATTGCTGTAAAACTCTTTTATTAGCTTTGGGTAGATCCATGTGCTGGTGCCTAGAGCCTCTTCAAGACCAGCTTTCTTTACCAGAGATAAAATTTTGTGAAATTTGGAGTCAACTGTTTTGAACTCGTCGAAACAGAGTCGGTAACCAGTGATAATACTTGAAGTAACCATTGATTTTCTTGCACTGAGGTTGGTTGAGTGTTTTTGAAAGTTAGGATTTTTACTGGTAGAGAGAGAGATAAGATTTTTAAACTTCTGAGGTGCGTTCTCCAAAAAAACCTTTTCAAATTGCACTTGTAACTTCCCTCCTTTTGATTTTCATAGGGGGACATGTGTCGAGTTCTGCTTGGCTTCAAGATTTTTAATGATGTAGAAAGTACTGATCTATCCTTAGCTCCCCCTGAGCTAGTGTATCCTTTGTGAGGACTATGATTGTCGAGGTTGCACTACGATCATTGAGGTTGCACTACGATCGGTGAGTTCGCTTCTAATTCTGCTCTACAAACATTGTCTGTCCTAGTCCTTGTGATGAACTTTTGACTCAACATTCCTTCTGAGTTAAGGTAGCTCAGGAAGGACCAACATCTTAGAGTGAATTAAGGGTTAGGTTTGTCCCTGAGGCGCTCAATAGAGGGATTGCTTGGATTTGTTAAACATTTTGTCATCACAAGTTGCTTCTTTAATATGTCAAAGCAGCTCTACGATCGTTGTCCTTCTTCAGTTATCTCTACAATTTTGAACAAAGCCTTTTATATCTGCATGGTTAGCATAAACTAGAGCACAAAGTTTACGGTTGTAGATTTAGCATGCCTAACTCACTTATCAATTTATTAAATCTGGATTCATTTAGAGGCTTTGTAAACACATCAACAAGTTGATTTTTAGTAGGAATGTACTGTAAAGATATAGTTCTATTTTGAACATGATCCCTAATGAAATGATATCTTATTTCTATATGCTTAGTCCTAGAATGCATGACAGGATTGTGTGTTATTGCTATGGCACTTGTGTTATCACAATGAACATGTATAGATTTGAAATCAAACACATAGTCTGCTAGCTGATTTTTCATCCATAAGATTTGAGAACAACAACTGCCAACAAAAATGTATTAAACCTGCTTTGTTGAGGTAGACAAAATAGGTATACATCACCCATCTTGAGTCGCCAAATACATGGTACAAAATTCAAATACAACTTAATTATACAACGATTTCGTGTAAAATACGAAAAAACATAATCTAAGAGTTTTAATAAGAATATTGTCATCTAGACAATATCCACACTCAATGGAGTCCTCATTACATTTATTGTCACACTATTTAATAGAATAGTGAGGACTACTAATGCTATCATCGGACCAGTCACTCCGGTTCCCGAGCTAGTCAGTCATTACGTTCTCATTTTCAAGAAGAGAACGGTGAAAGAAAGGGTGAGCTCAACTAGCCCGATAAGAAATATTATGACTAAGATAATGCGAGAATAAATTATCATTAGTCTTCAACAATATTAAAGCGATAAAATACAATAGACATCAAGTTTAAGCTGCGGTGAATAAGCAATCCATTAGAAGAGTCAAGTAGAGCATGATATCTACTATCTTCTATGATTTAAAATGTTTTCATCAATTTTTATCATTTGAGACTCGACAATAAATAAACCACATCATCGAGTCATCCCATGCACTACGGGCGAGGATATTCATTAAATCATCGATGGTCATGACTATTAGAATAATCCTGGTCATAATCATACCAAAAAGCGTCCATCGATGCTTTACAGAGGCTCTTGAGGACTTTTACCACATCATTTATAACATTACGAGGTCATGATTATTATACCGAATAATCACAGGTCATAATCATACCAAGTCCATCTACATGCACGTAAGCCAAAGATGACTTTCATCACAATATAAGCATGAGGATGATGACAATGACATAATAATTCAATAAAACAAGTCGAATAGAATAAATTTTAAAGATTTATAAGTTAATTTATCTTGAAATCAATAACGTCAAATTGTCGACATGATCTTTGCTTTGTGGAGTAAAATTCAAGAATGCTCGGAAGAATATTTTCATGAAAAGATCTTTGGATGAAGCGCTTGAATATCCGAGGATATTCTACTAATTTCATGGAGTATAGAAGCCAAAACTTTAACCAAATGAGTATCATAGAATATATGAAAGCGCAAATGGATTTTCACCGCCATGCGGTAATCCGCGTAAAGCGAGATCATTTCCACAATTTAATAAGGAATGAATACGAAGGATCATTCACCGTGCATGTGATAATCCACATGACAGAGTTATTCAACGAGAATAATAAAGAATGGAATGGGTAAATGCGTAATCACATGCGAGCGAGGATATTCCACGAGAATAATAAAGAATGGAATAATAGAAGAATTCACCGTAAATGCGATAGGCCTTATGAACGAGTTATTCAATAGAATAATAAAGAATGGAACCGAAGGTCAGCGTAATCCGCACATGAGACGAGGATATTCAGCAGAATAATAAAGAATGGAATAATAAAAAGAATTTCACTATGCATGCGATAAGCCGCTAGCAGACGAGGTTATTCAACAGAATAATAATAAAGAATGGAACCCGGTCTAGCGTAATCGCACGCAGACGAGGATATTCAACAGAATAATAAAAAGAATGGAATACGAAGAATTTCAAGAATTTCACCGTGTATGCGGTGCGCATATGACGGAGTTATTCAACATAATAATAAAGAATGGAATAACGGAAGAATTTCACCATGTATGCGGTACTTCGCATGACGAGTTATTCAACATAATAATAAAGAATGGAATAACAAAAGCTCTCTTCATGAATCTGAAAGAAATAATACCCTTACCTTAGAAAAAAGCTGGATCTTTGGAGTAGAGGTGTGAGACTTCTCTTCTTCTTTCTCTCTATAATTTCTCTCTATAATAATTGCTCTATAGCTTTAGTGAATTGGTGAGAAATGAAGGAAGAATGAGCTTATTTATAGGAAAATATAGTTTCGATAATTACACGTTTTGGGGCTCAAAATATTCTGATATAATACCTTGACTTTTCTTTCATTTTTAATTTAGTCCTGCAAGTATTATCAAACTTGCACCACCTCCCCTAATAGTAAATAATGTGAATCAATAGTTCAATCATGTGAATCGATAGTTATAATCATGTGAAAATATGAATTCTGATTATAGTACCTCCATCTATACCTCCATTTTTAACTTAGTCGTGCAAGTATTATCAATCTTGCACCAACTCCCCTAATAGTACAAGAATGTGAATCAATAGTACACACATGTGAACAAATAGTTATAATCATGTGAATTAATAGCAATTAATTGCTCATTTATCCAGATTAATTACACGAATTAGTCGATATAACTTCCAGGACATCAATTAATATCGAAATAAATGTGATTTCCACTAACACTAATAATTCCAACTGATGGAACTATCAATTTCATCTTTAATCAACACGAACTTATTCATCATTAATATTATAACTCACGATATTTAACAACGAGGTCGTTTCGAGAAAGAGGGGCTTTCAGATAAGGATTTCTCCTTATTGGTAGCATGATTAGATGACCAAACCTCTCTCCTTGGAGAACTTCTAGACATTGTAAATATTGTAATTTAATAATATGAATAACTTTGTCATCTCAATTATTGATTTAATAATATATCATATTATACGAGATGATCTTGTGACAATAATCGAATCAATAATATGAGAGATATGATGCGACAATTCTTTGTAGCAATAATTGAGTATAAGCGAGTGACTTCTCACGTAAGCATCAATAATCAAATCTGGTGTGCTCTTATGCGACCCCGCGTATTCTTGTACTTTTACTCTTGGGTAGTTCAAGCGGTTTAACGGTAAAACTTTCGTAGTTATTTTTATAAAAGATAATTATGTCGTTTTCTAACTACGACAATACTTCCGTTGTGGGGTCCACTGATGATTGTATTTGCCGTAAATGAATGAATATTCCTGTTAAAATGAATATTCCCGACCAATCGAATATTATATAACCACTTGCTTACTTTGCAAAATTTGTAAATATTACCCACAACTATAACATTATATCAAATCCACACCATAATATTCAAAAATATATTTTGAGAAAATTATTCTTTATTCATAAAAGTTGGGGTCTTACAACCTCCCCTTCTTATGAAATTTCATCCTCGAAATTAGGGTGCGTACCTGGTATATGTCGAAGAGGTGAGGATACCTTGATTTCATCTCAGATTCTAACTCCCAGGTCATTTCCTCCACATCGTGGTTTCTCCTAAAACTTTGACTTGAGGTATAACTTTAGGCGTAGAATATGATCCTTCTTATCCAAGATTTTAACAGGTAACTCTTCATACGTTAAATCTTCCTCTATCTAAATCGGTTCTAATTTGATAATATGGTTTGGGTCTTTCACATATTTACGTAACATAGATATGTGAAAAACGTTATGAAACGAGAGACACGTACTTGGCGGTAAAGGCGAGTCTATAGGCCGCGAGTTCCTACTCGATCGAGGATTAAAAATGGGCCGATGAATCGAGGATTGAGCTTTCCT
The DNA here is from genome assembly GCA_020205615.1 of Panax quinquefolius. Taxonomy (NCBI): domain Eukaryota; kingdom Viridiplantae; phylum Streptophyta; class Magnoliopsida; order Apiales; family Araliaceae; genus Panax; species Panax quinquefolius. Next base: position 73,486,939 of record CM035173.1, on the reverse strand, counting down.
CTCTTTCCAAATCTTGTAACTCCTTTCCATGGAGCAACACGTAACAACACATGATCTCGATATTGAATTCCACGTCTTTTCGATGAAGATCGACATAACTCTTTTGTCGATCTTGTGAGGTTTTTATCGTTGTCGGATCGTTTGAATCTTTTAAAGTAGTCATACGTACCAAATCTCGGTCCCAACAACGTTGCTTCACCCACCTCATCCCAACATCTTGGAGAAGCGACACTTTCTTCCATCTGGCGCCTCAAATGGAGCCATGCGATACTTGCTTGATAAGCTATTGTTGTAGGAAAACTCCACCGATGGTAAGAACTTGTCCCAACTTCCTTGAAGTCGAGGACCACGAGTCTTAATAAATCTTCAAGAGTTTGAATAGTCCTTTCATTGCCCATCCGTTTGAGGATGATATGCGAACTAAATCGTAAATCCGTGCCCATAGCTTTTTGCAAACTAACCCAAAATCTTGAAGTGAATCTTGGGTCTCGATCGGAAACTATGGATCTTGGCATACCATGCAATCTTACGATCTCGTTTATATACATACTAGCAAGGCGTTCAAGTGTAAAAGTTTTTCGTATCGGTGTAAGAAAATAAGCGGACTTGGTCGATCTATCAACAATGACCCAAATCGCATCTATGCCTTGAGAAACCTTGGGAAGACCGATGCTTGAAATCCATGGTAATGTGCTCCCACTTCCATTACGGAATTTCAAGTGGTTCTGATGGACCTTTTGGCACTTGATGCTCGCCTTGACTCGTTGACAAGTTAGACACCTTGAGATAAACCCGCTATCTCTCTCTTCATATTGCTCCACCAAAATGTATGTCGAAGATCACGATACATTTTGGTACTCCCGAGATGGATTGCAAGCGGTGTGTTGTGCGCCTCCATCATGATTTTATACTTCAAGTCGAGAATCGTTAGGAACACAAAGTGCTGGAGTTGACTCGAAGTATTCCTTCTTCATCGATTCTTGCTTAGGAATAGCACCTTCTTGCACTTTCTTCTTCTTATCGCATCGGCTCCAGTGCGTAGTTTGAGCGACTTTAACTTTATCGATTAAAAGTCGGTTCCACTCATATATATTCGCCATCATCACATGGGTCCAGAGTCTTTAACTCTATTTCCATCCTTTCCAAGTCATACAAAATGGGTCTTTGCGTTGACAATATTACTTTCGTGCCGCATATGATCTTACTTCGATAAATCGACGACTACTACGTTCGCTTTTCCAGGATGGTATTGGATGGTATGATCATAATCTTTCAACAACTCAAGCCATCGTCGTTGTTGCATGTTGAGTTCCTTTTGAGTGAAGAAATATTTGAGGCTTTTATGATCCGTATAGATCTCCACCTTCTCTCCATACAGGTAATGCCTCCAAATCTTAAGCGCAAAAAAGCAATTTGCTTTGCTGACTCTAGATCATGAGTAGGATAATTCCTCTCATATTCTTTTGAGTTGTCGAGAGGCATAGGCTATGACTTTCCCATGTTGCATGAGAACACATCCTAACCCTTTGCACGAAGCATCACTTTATAGATGACAAATCCCTCAAGGCGGATGGTATTGTCGAGAAGTCTTTGAAATGAGTCTCCTCTTGAGTTCTTGAAAACTCTTTTCACATTCCTCGCTCGGCCGAATTTTGTATCTTTTTGAGTTAAATTTGAGTTAATGGAGTAGCGATTCGAGAAAACCCTTCTACTGAATCTCTCGATAATAACCGACTAAGCGAGAAAGCTCGTACTTGATCTTGACTTAGGTTGCTCCGACTTTGAATTGCTTTGATCTTTCTTTGGGTCAGCGGATATTCCATGATTTGATATCACGTGCCCAAGGAATGCAACTTCCTCAAGCGAACTCGCATTTCTTTAACTTGGCATAAAGCTTGTTTTCACGAAGCTTTTGGAGTATCGACCTCAAGTGTTGCTCATGGTCTTTGCGGGTTTTGGAGTATATGAGGATGTCATCGATAAAACGACCACAAAGTGATCAAATATTCCTTGAATACTCGGTTCATCATATCCATGAAAGGCGGCGGGAGCATTAGTCGATCAAAAGACATGACTAGGAATTCATAATGCCGTCGTGGGGAGTTAAAGCGAGTCTTTGGAATGTCATCGGTTTTAATCTTCAATTGATGATATAGAAGCGAAGATCGATCTTTGAAAAGAATTTGGCTCCTTGCAACTTGTCAAACAGGTCATCGATGCGAGGCAGCGGGTACCTATTTTTGATGGTGACATGATTGACTCCAGATAATCAATACAAAGTCGCATACTTCCATCTTTCTTCTTCACGAATAGAGCAGGAGCACCCCGAGGAGGCGTACTAGGATGAATGAAGCCGATGTCTAACAATTCTGTAGTTGGGTTTTAACTCACGAAGTTCAATAGGAGCCATTCGATATGGGGCTTTGGAAATGGGTTTTGTCTTGGATTCAAAGGTCGATACAAAATTTAATTTCACGCTCTGGGGGTAGGCGGGGAAGTTCTTGAGGGAATCGTCGGGAAATTTATTAACAATAGAAATATCATTCAAATCGGCGTATTTTTATTTAAATCCGTGACATGGGCTAAGAAAGCTTGACATCCATTTTTCAATAAGCGAATAGCTTTATGACTTGATATGCGATGATTGATTTTAGTGGTTTGGTTGCTTGAATTAGCATAATAGGTTGGTTAGGAATATGAAAGCTAACAACCTTACGAAAATAATCGATTTTAGCATGATGAGTAGTTAACGATCAATCCCCTAAAATCACATCAAATGCAAGTATTTTCAAAGAAATAAGATCGACGGGTAGCGATGCGATTACCGATTTGAATCAAACAAGACTTATAAATAGTGGATGTAATGAAGGTTTCTCCCAGCGGAGTTTCAACGAGATAAGTCAAAGTCTAATTTCTCTAGAGTCAAATTTAAGCGTTGGCGCAAGTAGGAGAAATAAAGGAATGGGTAGAACCGGTATCAAATAAAGTATAAACTTAGCTAGAGTTTATGATTAGCTTACCGTGATCACCTCGTTCGGATTCCTCGCTTTTTTGGGAGGTTCGACAAAGCGCTCTCCCTTGAACTAGGTTTTGTCTTCTTCTGGGACACCCTTTGATGCCTCCATCCAATTTGGACTTGACTTTGGTGCTGCGACAAAAATTGGGCTAGGTGACCTTCTTTTCCACAATTATAACACGCTTTGAATTTGCATCGATGCGGTTTGGACTTATGTGTCCTTCCCTCCACATTTGTGTAATATCTGACGTAGGTGGTCGTTCTCCTTCCTTAACAATAGGTCTTTGGTTTGGCGTCTTTCCATCCTTGTTGAATCTCCTCTTCTTGAAATGTCCACTCTTATTGTCATGGCCATGATTACCACGAAGTGATTATCATTTTACGGCATGTTGATTCCCTCCGTTTGTTGTCACAAGCCGATGGCTTGCTACCCTTTGGTATTATCGACTTGTCGGTTGCTCTCTCTCTTGGTTGGGTTGACTCATTATCGCGCTCAATAATTGAGCCCTATTCACAACATCGAATACAAACAGTTTGTGAGAAATTAGGTATTGGCGTATCTCGGGTTTCAAACCTCTTAGAAACATCGCGTCATTCTCTCCTCATTATCAATCAACCGAGTGGGGATATGGCCGAGATAACTTCGGCAAACTTAACCGTCTTTGCGCCACGGTCGTATTGTTTTGCTCAAGCTTGATGAACTCTACCTCCTTCATGTGATGAATACTTTCGAGGAAAGTACTTGTCGTTGAGCGACTCTTGGAACTTCTCCCCAAGACATTTTGAGTCTGGCGGGTTGAGTCGCTTTCTGATTCCACCGATGTCTGCCCTCTGCTGCATAACATGAAGGTGGCAAAGGGAACCTTTTGCTCTCGGAGCATCCCAAGACATCAAATATCTTGTTGATCTGCTTTATCACGTCTCGCCTTAAGTGGTTTTGGCTCTCAAAAAAACTCCGGTGGTCAGCTCCTTGAAGCGCTTAGCGGTGCCGTCGAGAGTTGTCGGTGTTTCCACTGCATTTTGGGCGGGGCCGCTTTCGCTTTGATGTTGCATGAATTGCATAAAGCCTCTGAACATCCATCGTTCACCATTTCATCGGTGTTATTGTTTACATGAGGATTATTGTCTTCTGTTGCACATTATATCTGGGCATTAATCTGTGGTGACTCAGCGGTCTCATGTGCTTCATTGTTTATCTCAACATTTTGGATGCCATTTTCAAAATCGCCACAAAACAAGGGTTAATTAACATATCACATATTATCCCTATACTCGACCATGAGCCAATTAAATACCAAATAAACTTAGGTAGGTCATACTAGCGAAAGAATTCCCGTCTCTCCCCTCCTAGTTCTTGTCTCACATCTCGGCCGAGGATCATATCCTAAGCTTTGATACTGTTGTGATGCCCCCAAAATAGGTATACATCACCCATCTTGAGTGCCAAATACATGGTACAAAATTCAAATACAACTTAATTATACAGCACGTCGTGTAAAATACGACAAAACATAATCTAAGAGTTTTAATAAGAATATTGTCATCTAGACAGCAATATCCACACTCAATGGAGTCCTCATTACATTTATTGTCACACTATTTATGAGAATAGTGAGGACTACTAATGTTATCATACGGACCGTCTCCGGTTTCCCAGAGCTAGTCCGGCTACGTTCTCATTTTCTGAAGAGAACGGTGAAAGAAAGGGTGAGCTCAACTAGCCCGATGAAATATTATGACTAAGATAATGCGAGAATAAATTATCATTAGTCTTCAACAATGTTAAAGCGATAAAATATAATAGACATCAAGTTTAGCTGCGGTGAATAAGCAATCCATTAGAAGAGTCGAGTAGAGCATGATATCTACTATCTTCTATGATTTAAAATGTTTTCATCAATTTTTATCATTTGAGACTCGACAATAAATAAACCACATCATCGAGTCATCCACACACTACTGGGCGAGGATATTCATTAAATCATCGATGGTGGTATGACTATATAGAATAATCCTGGTCATAATCATACCAAAAGCGTCATCGATGCACTACTGAGACTCTTGAGGACTTTTACCACATCATTTATAACATTACGGTCATGATTATACCGAATAATCACACGGTAATAATCATACCAAGTCCATCTATGCACGTAAGCCAAAGATGACTTTCATCACAATATAAGCATGAGGATGATGACAATGACATAATAATTCAATAAAACAAGTTCAAGAATAAATTTTAAAGATTTATAAGTTAATTTATCTTGAAATCAATTACATCAAATTATCGACATGATCTTGCTTTGTGGAGTAAAATCAAAGAATGCTCGGAAGAATATTTCCATGAAAAAATCTTTGGATGAAAGCTTGCAAATATCGAGGATATTCTACTAATTTCATGGAGTATAGAAGCAAAACTTTAACCAAATGAGTATCATAGAATATATGAAGCGCAAATGGATTTTCACCCGCCATGCGGTAATCACGTAAAGCGAGATCATTTCCACAATTTAATAAGGAATGAATCTGAAGGATCATTCTCACCATGCATGTGATAATCCACATGAGCGAGGTTATTCAACAAGAATAATAAAGAATGGAAGAATGGAGAAGGTAAATGCGTAATCCTTGCAGACAGGATATTCAGCAGAATAATAAAGAATGGAATAATAGAAGAATTCACCGTGCATGCGATAGGCCGCGAGATAGGTTATTCAATAGAATAATAAAGAATGGAACCCGGTGCAGCGTAATCCGCGCAGATAGGATATTCAACAGAATAATAATAAAGAATGGAATAACAAAGAATTCACTATGCATGCGATAAACCCGCATAGAAGAGGTTATTCAACGAGAATAATAAAGAATGGAATGAAGAATTTCAGCGTAATAACGCGCAGACGGGATATTCAACGAGAATAATAAAGAATGGAATAACGAAAGAATTTCACCATGTATGCGGTACTTTGCAGACGAGGATATTCAACAATAATAATAAAGAATGGAATAATGAGAAGAATTTCACCATGTATGCGGTACTTTTGCATAGGCGAGTTATTCAACATAATAATAAAGAATGGAATAATGAAGCTCTCTTCATGAATCTGAAAGAAATAATACCCTTACCTTAGAAAAAAGCTGGATCTTTGGGTAGTAGAGGTAGTGAGACTTCTCTTCTTCTTCTCTCTCTATAATTTCTCTCTATAATAATTGCTCTATAGCTTTAGTGAATTGGTGAGAAATGAAGGAAGAATGAGCTTATTTATAGGAAAATATAGTTTTGATAATTGCACGTTTTGGGGCTCGAAATATTACAGTACAATACCTTAAACTTTTCTTTCATTTTTAATTTAGTCTGCAAGTATTATCAAACTTGCACCACCTCCCCTAATAGTAAATAATGTGAATCAATAGTTCAATCATGTGAATTAATAGTTATAATCATGTGAAAATATGAATTACAGTATAGTACCTCCATCTATACCTCCATTTTTAACTTAGTCATGCAAGTATTATCAATCTTGCACCAACTCCCCTAATAGTACAAGAATGTGAATCAATAGTACACACATGTGAACAAATAGTTATAATCATGTGAATTAATAGCAATTAATTGCTCATTTATCGATTAATTACTGATTGGTAAGTATAACTTCCGGACATCAATTAATATCGAAATAAATGTCGATTTCCACTAACACTAATAATTCCAACACAATGGAACTATCAATTTCATCTTTAATCAACACGAACTTATTCATCATTAATATTATAACTCACGATATTTAACAACGAGGTCGTTTCGAGGAAAGAGGGGCTTTCAGATAAGGATTTCTCCTTATTGGCCTATGATTAGATGACCAAAACCTCTCCTTGTGAACTACTAGACATTATAAATATTGTAATTTAATAATATGAATAACTTTATCGTCTCAATTATTGATTTAATAATATATCATATTATACGAGATGATCTTTGTGACAATAATCGAATCAATAATATGAGAGATATGATGCAACAATTCTTTGTAGCAATAATTGAGAGTATAATGAGTGACTTCTCGTAAGCGTAAGCATCGATAATCAATAGATTTTTGGTATTTCTCTTTTATGTAAACGACCCATTATTTTTGTACTTTTCTTTACTAGGGTAGTTCAGCGGTTTAACGGTAAAACTTTCGTAATTATTTTTAAAAAAGATAATTATGTCGTTTTCTATACTACGACAATACTTAATCGTTGTGGGGTCCACTGATGATTGTGCTTTGTCATAAATCACGAATATTCCTGTTAAAAGCGAATATTATATTTGTTAGAACCAATCGAATATTATATAACCACTTGCTTACTTTGCAAAATTTGTAAATATTATAGTAGTAACAATTATAACATTATATCAAATCCACCATAATATTCAAAAATATATTTTGAGAAAATTATTCTTTATTCATAAAAGTTGGGGTCTTCGTTGTTGAAGATAGAAGAGAATCGATATACCTTTGAAGTGGTTAGAGAATTATTGAGTGAATTGATACACGGCGAGAAGTGAAGATTAAAGGTATGCATGTATGTGTTATATTCGAGTATTGTGTTGTCGGTGGTGAGAAACTATACAGGAGATGTATAGTTGGTTAAACTAATAAGGGAGATAGAGTTTTAAAACTCGAAGTGTGATTCTTAAATTATTAAGGAAAATAGTAACCGATGGTGTGAAACCAAAGAGGGGATTTATGATTAGACGAGTTAACGCTTAAGGAGGATGTGTAAAGTATTTAGAAGTGTAAGGTTTTAGTTACGCTAATGCGAACTTATGCACTGAGAATTTGGTATGGGCAGCGGTATGCCATTACCAAACTATGACCAGTAGTGATTCACTTGATCTGTAAAATCAGTTTTTGGAATTTAAAATCTATGAAATGTTAGTAAAGTCTCATAAGGATAATAAAATCTTAAATGATGGTTAAGTTGTCCATGAACGGATTTGAATAAGGTTTAATTAATTAACTCGGATTAATAAGTTGCTAATTAAGTGATATTATGTAATATTATTCTATTAATTAGAGGAATACATAATAATTGTTGAAAAGAAATGATTAATATTAAGTATTTATTGTGTGGGTTGAAAGTACCCAACTAAATGATATTTAGCCCAATTAGAATATTAATGTGGACATTATCATTAAATAGTATTACTATGGGTAATATGGAAAATGTGGATAGTAGTGATATAAAATATCCACGGCTTAAGAATACGTGAAGTGTGACATTTAATTAAGACTAATGATATAAGGTACCAAGCGGTACAATGAAATCATATGTAGTGGTAATACAGAAATAATTAAATATCTGTGCATTTTAGAAACTTAGTAGGAGATTAAATGTTTGAATAAGCATTAATATTAAATGACGTTATAATATGGTTATGTAAGGGGTAAAGATAATTATGGGACTACCTGGATAATAATATCTGACTGCGATATTTTATTACATATATGTAAGGTACATGGATTATATGATGGGAGTATAAAATTTATCTGTAAATTCTTAATATGGAAACAATTGTATCTTAATATTACATTATGGGAATTAAAAGGACCAAACCAAGCCTTAGACTAACAAGTTGCTGAGATTTATATCTTGTCCCAAATTAAGTGACCTCATAGTACATGAACAGTAACCTATCTCCTATCTTACATAATCTTCAAGCAGTGATTATTGGCTATAAAGGTGGCTAGTGCTGGGTTGTTGAACCACTTCCAATTAACCAATGTTCCTTCCATTACACCATAGGTTCCAACCTTAGTGTAGAATGAATGCCCAGTCCATCAGTCCTCTATAAAATGGAAGCTATGTTATTGAATTCATGTTGTTGTGTTTGGTTTGTTAAAACTCAATGAATTTGAGTATGAGTGTGACGCCCCCAAAATAGGTATACATCACCCATCTTGAGTGGCCAAATACATGGTACTAAATTCAAATACAACTTGATTATACAACAGTCGTGTAAAATATGACAAAATACATGCTGTGAGTTTTAATACAAATATTATCATCTAGACAATATCCACACTCAATTTAGTCCTCATTACATTTATTATCACACTATTTAACAGAATAGTGAGGACTACTAAGACACCATCTCGGACCATCACTCCGTTCCCAGAGACTAGTCCGGCTACGTTCTCATTTCACGAAGAGAACGGTGAAAGAAAGGGTGAGTTCAACTAGCCCAAGAAGAAATATTATGACTAAGATAATGCGAGAATAAATTATCATTAGTCCTCAGCGATCATTAAAAGCGATAAAATACAATAAACATCAAGTTTAGCTGCGGTGGAACATGCAATCCATTAAAAGAGTCAAGTAGAGAATAAAATCTACTATCTTTTATGATTTTAAAAAAGTTTTCATCACTTTTATATTTGAGACTCGACAATAAATAATCCATCATCATCCCCACACTTTTCGACCAAGGATATATTCATTAGGGTCACAACCACAAATTATCCATGCACTGGGCCGAGGATATATGTGTATTCATCGATGGTCATGATCATGCCAACAAGCGTCCATCAATGCGCCAGGCCGATGAGGACTTTTACCACATCATTTATAACATTACGGTCATGATTACAAGAATAATCCACGATCATAATCATACCAAGTCCATCTATGCACTACTGAAGCCACAGATGACTTTCAAAAATAATATAAACATGAGGATGATGACATTGATATAAGAATTCAATAAAACAAGTTCAAGAATTAATTTATTCAGGAACTAATAACATCCAAATTGTCAACATGATACTTCTTTGTAAAGTAAAATTCAAGAATGCTCGAAGAATATTTCCATGAAAGATCTTAGATGAAGCGCAAATATTAAGAACATTCCACTAATTTCATGGAGTGTAGAATTCAAAACTTTAACCAATTGAGTATAATAAAGAATGGAATAACAAAAGAAATCACTATGCATGCGGTACTGCAGATAGGCAAAGTTATTCCATCGAGAATAATAAATAACGGAACGGTCAAAGCGTAATACATGACCGACAAGATATTCAACAGAATAATAAAGAATGGAATACAAATGAAATCACCATGCATGCGGTGCCGCAGATGTACACGAGTTATTCAACGAGAATACTAAATAGCGGAACCGAAGTCGGGTGAAATTCACACCAACAGGATGTTCCAACAAAATAATAAAAGAGCGGAACCGGTCCGGCGTAAAAGCCTGAACAAGATATTCCAGCAGAATAATAAAGAGCGGAACCAGTCCAGGTAGTAAAATCTGCGAACAGGATATTCCACGAGAATAATAAAGAATAGAATACTGAGAAGAATTTCACCAAGTATAGGGTAGCAGGTGTATACTGAGTTATTCAATGAGAATAATAAAGATGGAATAATAGAAGTTCTCTTCATGAATACAAAAGAAATAATACCCCTCTTAGTAAAAGAAACTTGATATCAGGAGTAGTGAAGCAGTAGAATACTTTTCTTCTTTCTCTCTATAGTTTCTCTCTCTAGAGTTTCAGTGAATTCGTAAGAAATAATGAAGGAATGAGCTTCTATTTATAGAAGAATGGAATGAATAGTAACCAATCCATGAACGGTCAAGATTGATTTACTTTAATCGGACGGTCCATATTTAAAGCAAAATCTTTTAAATAAAATATAATATATTCTATTTATAATCTAGTAAAACGAATAACTTTTAAAAAGATTTTACTATGCAAATACTATACAAGCACTATGCAAACACTATGTATAATAAAATATAATATATTCTAATTATTATCTAATAAAATAGATAACTTTATAAAAGTATTACATTTTTATATGAAAAGATTTTACTATTAGTACTAATAAAAGCGAATAACTTTATAAAAGTATTACATTTTTATATATAAAGTTTTTACATTTTATTATATTAATAATACTGAATAAAAAAAACGTCATCATCATTATTATTATTCACACTATTAATCGATTGAGGTCGTTTCCGAGGAAGGGGGCTTTCCAATAAGGATTTCTCCCTATTGGCGCGCAATTAGGTGACCAAACCTCTCCTTGGCAGAACTTCTAGACATCGTTAATAATGCAAATAATAATATTAACAACTTCGTCATCTCAATTATTGATTTAATAACATATAAAATATCGACAATAATTAAATCAAACCGAGTGATTTCTCACATAAGCATTAATAATCAATACCGTGTGCTACTATGCAACCACACGTATTACTGTATTTTTACTACTGAGTAGTTCAATAGTATCAACGGTAAAACTTCCGCCATTATTTTCATAAAAATATTTTTGTCGTTTTCTCAATTCGACAATAATTTTGTTGTGGGGTCCACCAATGATTGTGCCGTCGTACGAATATTCCCTGACCAATCGAATATTATATAACAACTTGTGTAGTTTGCAAAATTTATAAATATTACCCACAACTATAATATTATATCAAATTTATTCCATAATATTCAAAAATGATATTTATAGAAAATTCATTTTTATTCATAAAAGTTGGGGTCTTACAATCTCCCCTTCTTATGAAATTTCGCCCTCGAAATTAGAAGTGCGATACAGTATGTCGAAGAGGTAAGGATACCTTGATTTCATTTCAGATTCTAACTCCAAGGTCATTTCCTCAATATCGTGGTTCCTCCATAACACTTTGACTTGAGGTATAACCTTGGAGCGTAGAATATGTTCCTTCTTATCCAAGATTTGAACAGGAACCTCTTCATACGTTAAATCTTTCGCTATTTCGTTCGGTTCTAACTCAATAATATGGTTCGGGTCTTTCATATATTTATGTAACATGGATATATGAAAAACGTTATGAACACGAGACATACTTGGCGGTAAAGCAAGTCTATAGGCTACAGTCCCTACTCGATCGAGGATTAAAAATGGGCCAATGGATCGAGGATTGAGCTTTCCACTCTTTCCAAATCTCGTAACTCCTTTCCATGGAGCAACACATAACAACACATGATCTCCAATATCGAATTCCACGTCCTTTCGATGAAGATCAAAATAACTCTTTTGTCGGTCTTGTGAGGTTTTTATACGTTGCCGGATCGTTTGAATCTTTTCCGTAGTCATACGTACCAACTCCGATCCCAACAACGTTGCTTCACCCACCTCATCCCAACATACTAGAGAACGACACTTTCTTCCATACAACACCTCGAATGGAGCCATGCCAATACTTGCTTGATAACTGTTGTTGTAGGAAAACTCCACCAATGGTAAGAACTTGTCCCAACTTCCCTTGAAGTCAAGGACACGAGTCTTAATAAATCTTCAAGAGTTTGAATAGTCCTCTCGATTGTCCGTCAAGATCCGAGGATGATAGCCCGAACTAAATTGTAAATCTGTGCCCATAGCTTTTTGCAAACTAACCCAAAATCGTGAAGTGAATCTTGGGTCTCGATCAGAAACTATGGATACTGGCATACCATGCAGTCTTACAATCTAGTTTATGTACATACGAGCAAGACGTTCAAGTGTATAAGTTTCTCGTATTGGTAAGAAATGAGCAGACTTGGTCAATCTATCAACAATGACCCAAATTGCATCTATGCCTTGAGAAACCTTGGGAAGACCAGTAACAAAATCCATAGTAATGTGCTCCCACTTCCATTCTGGAATTTCAAGTGGTTGCAATTGACCTTTTTGTACTTGATACTCTGTTTTGACTCGTTTACAAGTTAGACACCTTGAGATAAACAGCGCTATCTCTCTCTTCATATTGCTCCACCAAAATGTATGACGAAGATCACGATACATTTTGGTACTCCCAAGATGGATTGAAAAAGGTGTGTTGTGCGCCTCCATCATGATTTTATACTTTAAATCAGGGTCGTTAGGAACACAAAGTCTGGAGTTGACTCGAAGTATTCCTTCTTCATCGATTCTTGCTTCCGGCATAGCACCTTCTTGTACTTTCTTCCTCATATGCATCAGCTCCAGGTTTATAGCTTGAGCAGCTTTAACTTTATCGATTAAAGTCGGTTCTACTAGTATATTCACCATCATCACATGGGTCCCTGGAATCTTTAATTCTATCTCCATCCTTTGCAAGTCATACAAGATGGGCCTTTGCGTTGACAATATCGCACTTGTACCCGCATATGATCTTCTACTCAATGCGTCAGCTACCACGTTTGCTTTTCCAGGATGGTATTAGATGGTATGATCATAATCTTTCAACAGTTCAAGCCAACATCGTTGTTGCATGTTGAGTTCTTTTTGAGTGAAGAAAGATTTGAGGCTTTTATGATCCGTAAAAATCTCCACTTTCTCCCCATACAAGTAATGCCTCCAAATTTTAAGTGTGAAGACAACAACTGCCAACTCTAGATCATGAGTAGGATAATTCCTCTCATATTCTTTGAGTTGTCGAGAGGCATAGGCTATGACTTTCCCATGTTGCATGAGAACACATCCTAACCCCTTGCCTGAAGCATCACTGTAGATGACAAATCCCTCCGAGCCAGATGGTATTGTCAGAACAGGTGTTGAAATGAGTCTTCTTTTGAGTTCTTGAAAACTCTTCTCACATTCCTCGTTCCAACCGAATTTGGTATCTTTCCGAGTTAGCTGAGTTAAGGGAGTAGCGATTCGAAAAAACCCTTCTATGAATCTCGATAATAACCGCCTAAAAGCGAGAAAGCTACGTATTTCGATCAACGATTTAGGTTGCTCCCAGCTTTGAATGGCTTTAATCTTTGCCGGGTCAACAGATATTCCGTGACTTGATACCACGTGCCCAAGGAATGCTACTTCCTCAAGCCAGAACTCGCATTTCTTCAACTTGACATAAAGCTTATATTCACGAAGCTTTTGGAGTATCAGCCTCAAGTGTTGCTCATGTTCTTCACGGCTTTTGGAATAAATAAGGATGTCATCAATAAAGACGACCACAAAGTGATCCAAATATTCCTTGAATACTCGGTTCATCATATCCATGAAGGCAGCAGGAGTATTAGTCAATCCAAAAGACATGACTAGGAATTCATAATGCCCATACCGAGTTCTGAAAGCCATCTTTGGAATGTCATCGGTTCTAATCTTCAATTGGTGATATCTGGAACGAAGATCAGTCTTTGAAAAGAATTTGGCGCCTTGCAACTGGTCAAACAGGTGATCAATACGTGGCAATGAGTACCTATTTTTGATGGTGATATGATTCAACTCCCGATAATCAATACAAAGTTCCATACTCCCATCTTTCTTCTTCACAAATAGAACAGGAGCACCCCATGGAGAAGTACTAGGACGAATAAAGCCAATGTCTAATAATTCCTGCAGTTGGGTCTTTAACTCCTGAAGTTCAATAGGATCCATTCGATATGGGGCTTTGGAAATAGGTTTTGTACCAGGTTCAAGGTCGATATAAAATTCAATTTCACGCTCTGGGGGTAGGCCAAGAAGTTCTTCAGGGAATACGTCAAGAAATTCATTAACAATAGAAATATCATTCAAAACTGACGTATTTTTGTTTAGATCCGTGACATGAGCTTAGAAAGCTTGACATTCATTTTTCAATAAACGAATTACTTTATGACTTGAGATGACATTGATTGATTTTAATAGTTTGGTTGCTTGAATTCGCATAATAGGTTGATTAGGAATATGAAAGCTAACAACCTTTTGAAAACAATCAATTTTTGCATGATGAGTAGTTAACCAATCAATCCCTAGAATTACGTCAAATGCAAGTACTTTCAGTGAAATAAGGTCGACAGGTAATGTGAGGGTACCGATTTGAACCAAACAAGACTTATAAACAGTGGATGTAATGAAGGTTTCTCCCAACAGAGTTTCAACAGATAAATCAAAGTCTAATTTCTCCGAAGTCAAATTTAAACGTTGGGCACAAGTAGGAGAAATAAAAGAATGGGTAGAACCGTTATCAAATAAGGTATATACTTCACTAGAATTTATGATAAGCTTACCCGTGATGACCTCGTTCGGGTTCCTTGCTTTCTGGGAGGTCACGACAAA
Source organism: Panax quinquefolius (assembly GCA_020205615.1). Lineage (NCBI taxonomy): Eukaryota > Viridiplantae > Streptophyta > Magnoliopsida > Apiales > Araliaceae > Panax > Panax quinquefolius. The sequence goes on along the minus strand of CM035173.1, from coordinate 73,471,887 downwards.
CGCTCTCCCTTGAACAACCGGTTTTGTCTTGTCTGGGATGGCCTTTGCTGCCTCCATCCCAGCTGGACTTGTCTTCGGTGCATGACAAAATTGGGCCAGTTGTCCTTCTCTTCCACAATTGTAACATCCTTTGGAGGGCATCGTACAGTTTGGACTGATGTGTCCCTCTCCTCCACATTTGAAGCATATGATAGGTGGTCGTTCTCCTATCAGAGTAGTGAAGTAGCAGAATACTTTTCTTCTTTCTCTCTATAGTTTCTCTCTCTAGAGTTTCAGTGAATTCATAAGAAATAATTAAGGAATGAGCTTCTATTTATAGAAGAATCGAATGAATAGTAATCAATCCATGAACGATCCATATTTAAAGAAAAATCTTTTAAATAAAATATAATATATTCTATTTATAATCTAATAAAATGAATAACTTTTAAAAAGATTTTACTATGCAATTACTATGTAAGCACTATGCAAACACTATGCATAATAAAATATAATATATTCTAATTATTGTCTAATAAAAGATAACTTTATAAAAGTATTACATTTTTATATAAAAGATTTTACTATTAACCTAATAAAACGAATAACTTTATAAAAGTATTCTATTTTATATAAAAAGTTTTTCGTTTTTTTATTACGTTAATAATATGAATAAAAAACGTCATCATCATTATTATTATTTACACTATTAATCGACGAATTGTCGTTCTCTAGGAAAGAGGGGCTTTCAATAAGGATTTCTCCTATTGGCGCAATTAGGTGACCAAACCTCTCCTTGGCAGAACTTTTAGACATCATTAATAATGCAAATAATAATATTAACAACTTCGTCATCTCAATTATTGATTTAATAACATATAAAATATCGACAATAATTGAATCAAACTGAGTGACTTCTCACATAAGCATTAATAATCAATACCGTGTGCTACTATGCAACCACACGTATTATTGTACTTTTACTACCGAGTAGTTCAACAGTATCAATGGTAAAACTTCCGCCGTTATTTTCATAAAAATATTTTTGTCGTTTTCTCAATCCGACAATAATTCTGTTGTGGGGTCCACCAATGATTGTGTCGTCGTACGAATATTCCCTGACCAATCGAATATTATATAATAACTTACGTACTTTGCAAAATTTATAAATATTACCCACAACTATAACATTATATCAAATTTATTCCATAATATTCAAAAATGATATTTATAAAAAATTCATTTTTATTCATAAAAGTTGGGGTCTTACAATGAGTGTTGGTTGTTCAAATAAGAGTTGAAAGCATAAAAGTAATCTAAGAGCTTGAGAGTTCATTAGGAGCAAGCTAATTCTTAATTGTAGAGGTATAATCCCATTCATTTCTTTCCAATTTCATTCTCTGTCAAAATAGAGTTCTTGAGTTCTTGAATTTCAAAATTCTTGATTTTATGGAATTGGATGATAATGAGGTTGGGTAATGTTCATATAATTGTTATATAAGGATATAAGCATGTTTAAATTGATACATGATTGTTTAGAAACAAATTTGTGAGTAATTTTTGTGTTTGGGTTGGAGTTTTGCCAAAGTAGACTCTTCTTGGCTCGAACCAGACATAATAAGCAATTGCTTATTTGAATAATAATCGAGGTATAGTATATTTTAACCCCCCTAATTCAGATTTTGAGTTACATTTTACATTCTGCCAAGTGTTAGTCAATTTCTACGACATAAACTAACATGTAAACATGTGTAATGTGTATACACAAGTATGTTACCCTAATGTGAGCGTGTTTTACTAGATTAACATACGTGATTAATGAAAGTGTGAAGTTTAAAATGGATTTAGATCTTTAGAAATGAACTTGATAGGTATGTATACCATATCTATATACTGACTTGGTAAGTACGTTGGTATGGTTTAGAAATGCATGAATAACCCGTTAACTTGTGTTTATATGATTTGTAAGAAAGCATGAACATGTTGAAATTATTAGTAAGCTTTACTAATGAAAATATGAACTTTGATGAGACCTATGTTATACGAGTTCTGATCATAGTAGTCTATATACATGATGGATTTCAGATGTAAAGGAGCATGATATGGGGTTTATAGTGTCTTCATTCATGATCAAACTTGTTAGATTTGTGTTAGAAAATGTTTTGAAGGAAAAAGCTTAATATAGTTAAGGTAAATATGCATGAATGTTACATGTTATAAATTCTGATCTTGCAAACATGTTAACGTGACTTGACTATATATGAATAGAGCCTTAAAGTTGTCTTGTATGTGTTGAGTGGCATTGTTCAAGTTTAAAGTGGTTTCAAAAGCAAAGTTGAACATATTTTCAAAATCTAGTTGCATCACATGGATATCTAGATTCTAAAGGATTTATAAGTTATGTTATGTCTATAATATCCCTAGATATGATTTATATGTGCTATGTCGCATCATTCATGAAAAATGATTTCAAAGGAAACCACGAGCATGTTTTTGAACTTAAGTTGTATTACATATGAGTATTTAGTTTTTAAAGGCTTGAGATGCCATGTTATGTTTCATTATGTCACTAAACATAAGTCTTATATGTTAAACATAATGGAAGTAAACCAAGCATGAGGTTAAAGCATGTTTTAAAGTGTTAAACGATGATAGCTATGAGTAAAAGATGTGAATAAGTACAAGCATGTGTAGTAAAGATTATGTGACCTCTTTATGAGAACATAAGGCTAATTAGTACACCTAGTGATTTCATAACCCTATTTGGTTTTGATTCGTGGAAATCCTAAACTAAAGTCTCTAACATATAAGGTTGAACTTGAAGTAGTCATACAAGTATGTAAAGACCTCTAGCATGTATGCATGTTAAGTGTAAGTGTCTAAGTGTACTAAAGTATGGACTGAAAATAGGAAGTGCAAAGCTCAGTCTTGAGTGCAGGTAGGGGACAGTAGCATTGCTCTAGTCCCTAAGCTTCAGACAGAGGCACAATTGCTTGGCCATCCCGCAGATTTTGAATAAGTTCTGTTTTTGATATGATGTTTGAAGCATGATTGTATGATTACTTTAAATTGAAATATGTTACCACTATGCTATGTAATGTGTTAGGAAGCATGCTATGTGATAAAGATGAATGTTAATTAAGACTTTCAAAATGTTAAAGTCCAAAGGAATGTTTTCAAGCAATGACACGTTGTTTGAATTTGTGATGTATTACCATCTGATGTGTGCTATGAGAATATAAAATAGGTGATGTGGTATGAAGTTACAACAAAGTTAGACGTTTATGCATACGTTTGAACTTACCTATGAGTTTTAAATGTGTCGAACACCTAGTGAGTCAAGTGTGTGGTAGCTATATATAAATGTTGATGTCATATACGAGTGGTTAAGGTATACCTAGACATACCTAGCTATTCTAAGCGTATGTTGAGAAAGTGAAGTGTAGGTTTTACGAACCTAGTTAAAGAACAATGTAAGAATAGTATTACATTGAGAATGTATGAAATATGTTACTGATGGATATGAATCCATGATTATATAACTGTGTAGGAATACACAAAGTGCAGTTAAGTCGTAGTTCATAAACTACGAATCAGGAAAGTCTTTCAGTTCCTATTTGATATATGAATAAATGTTAGTTGAGCTATATTATGCTATGCAAATGTTGATGTATATATATGAAATGCATATGAGATATGTATGAAATGTGAACGTTGATCTTTGATGATATGCTTGTGATATAAACCTCTATGCCTGTTATATGAGAAGTAACATGCGTAGTAAATATTAATCGATTATGAATTCATGAACTGAATATGCTATATGCTGCATGAAAACTGTTAGAATTGCTGGTTTGTCGAGCTCACCCTTGCAAATAACCACTTTTGCAGGTTAAGGACACGCGGTAAAGGTTACGTGCTACTTGATTAATAAAGTTCAATCATATCAAAGGGGATTGATTTGTTTAATTAAATATATGCTCTTGAACCATGTTTAGGTGCTATTAGATATATTTGATAGTAGTTACGATGTGTAATACATGTTAGCTTGTAATGTTATACTATGTGATACATAGAGAAATTTGAATTGAGATGTAAAGGTTTATACGGAAATAGAATGAAGTGAATCATAGAGTAATTTGATTCAGGAAATTGTAAGTGATTCAAGTTAAGACATCAATAAAAGATTATTTTTCAAAGGAGATTGAAAAAGTTTAAATTATTTTGCATATTTATATAACATCAAATATGATGTAAGACAGGAATGGTAAATGACCAAGATTTGAAACTTATAATAGTTTGGGGTCATTATACATAGATCCTGGATATGGAAAGAATTTATATTCTAAATTGTAATAAGCAAGGTTATATTCATTAAGTTATGAATAAAAGATATTATAGTTTGACGATAGTAGTATCGTGGCGGACCGAATCCGAGGTTCAAAGGGACTTGGATTTGGGGGGCGTCACAGGTTGGTATCAAAGCTGTAGGTTATAAACTTAGGTAAGTGTACCTTAGGCTATAACCTGAGACAGAGAAAGATAAAGATTAAAATATATAAGTGAATATTCAAAGAAGAATCTTGAAATATCCAAAAGAATGAGAATTCAGGAGTTTCCTCACTCTGGTAATAAAAATGTTAAGATGGTGTCTATATGACAAAGATAGTGAGAATGAACTCGAAAGGAGTCTTATTGATAATAGGGAAAGAACCCTAAGGTAAATTGATGATCATGACATGATCAGATTAAGCTATGAAGTGATAAATAGTCTGTACTAACTAGGTGTGTATAGCTTGATGCTATAAGTGAATGTACTATGAAATGGTACGATATGAACTCATGAGGAGTTGTATGTGATGAGATACGAAGAATTCGTATCGAGAAAAGTGTAAGATAGAGTTAAGTGGGATTTAAATTGAGGACCCATGTCAGCAGCTGAGTTGTATGATTCCTTGTGTGGGCGGGGAATTGTGCGTGGTGTAAAAACCACTTAGTTCTGACACTGATAATCATTGAAATGTTTATGTCGCGCTATTTTCTATATACCTATTGAGAAGGTGATTCTTTTCTCATGTGTATAACAGATAGATAGGTTATAGTTAGAGAATATAAGGTTAAGTTGTGAGTTCTTAAAATTCATACTTATGGTATGTTCGAAACTCATCATTATATGAAATGTTTCTGAACCCCTCAGCGAAAGGATGCCTATGGTCTGACTAGGGTAAGTTCTTAAACTTATATAATTGTGGCAAGTTCCTGAATTTCCAAAGTGTGGTAAGTTTGATGAACTATATCAGATATGTATATGTTATGAAGTTAGAAATTTTAGTATAATAAGCATTGATGGTGTTAAAGATTGATAGAATGAAGCAATGGAGTAAAGTTGATGCAGAAACATAGATTTTTTTAAATCTTCTAGCTCTGCTAGATTTTTTAAATTTATTGACTTCGTGCTAATGTTGGCATTTTTGTTTTCTGAAAAAACTTTGGATCATGTGATTGAACTAATGATGTTTTAAAAACAATACCTTTATCCATATGTCTATGCTAATTGTTTCGGCTAAGACAAAATGATTTGAAAATTTTCAAAATGTATTTCTGACCATTTACATTATTTGGTATGGTGTAGAAATGGTAAACGATGGAGTCTTCAATGCAGTTGAACCTAGTGTTGGTTGTGATCAAAAGATCGTCAGCCAATTTTGGTACGGTGTAGTATGACAAAGTTACATAATGGCGGAATCCTAAACGTACTACTAATCTAGTACGGTATCATGATGTCATAAAAGAATTTTTGGTTTTCTTTTAAATTATGAAGGAGGTCAATTAAGTTGGCCAAATTATTCGATTGATGTTCTAGTTGTTGATAGATGTCTAAGCTATTTGATTCGGTTAGACGACTGTTGAAAAATATTTGTGGAATTCAAGCGTTCTTGAGTAATTATGCCAAACCAGATTACTCTGGTGCGGATTCGGATGAAAAAAAAAGCTGAGGTGCACAACCCTATAAAGAGACATGTTTTCGGGGACAATGGTTTCGAGCGTAACGCATGAAGTCGTTACAAAACACTACGTTGCGGCCCAACGTAGTGGTACAATAGGCTGGCCACCTAGTGTACGTGTGGAGGGTGTTTTAAGTCTTTGTGATTGATAAACATTCTGGTTTGTAGTGCGAAGGATTGTGATGAAGCACTGGTTCACGGTCTACTGTGACCCCTCAGCATAATTTGGAATCTGAGTTATTCATACTACTTCCCGATTATTGAAAAATCGTGGAAGACTCTTATTATTCTATGTGATGAATGTAGTGAGTAAAGTGTTCATTAGAAAGGAGAATGTGGTAGAATGCAAGTGAGCAAGTTATAATGAAATTTCTCAAAAGAGAATGGATTAAATTATTCAAAAGAATATGTAATATTCGAAATACCATCGAGTAGAGGAGATTTCGGTGATTCCGAGGACGGAATCCTTATAAGGGGGAGAGGATGTAAGAACCCGAATTTTTAGAAAATATTAAAATAAGAATTTAGTAAATAAAATTCTTAAGGCATGTGAAGGGTTCAAATAAAAATATATAATGTGTTACGAGGTATGTGGTATTGTGTTACATAGGGTAATATGCGCTATGTAATAAGTAATGCTGTGTTTAATAAATATATATCATTATTATATATTTGTTAGAAATTGTGGAGATGAAGTTATATGAAGATGGATAAGATTTATCTATCGACATTAAATAATTTATAGAATTATTTTTTATAGTAGTAAGTTGGTGACATTAAAATATCTTTGATAATCACCAATTTCTTGAGTATATATGCAGTGAATATCAAGTCTAAGGTAGTGCAATCTTACTCTTTAATGGTTGGACGATATAAGAAATTTGGGCTAAACGATTCCTTAAGAGAGCGAGAGGAATATCTGAATTGGTAATCGATCTAACTCAATCGTGAAAACAGTGTAGACGAGACAGAAACTAATTTGTTGGTTGTTTGCGGGAAACCACTCAGTGTACTATATTGAATACTATTAAAGACTTGAGGTGTGTTAGGTTTGAACTTGTATATATGTATGTAACGACCGGGAAATTTAGATTTTGTTGTAAAATAATTTTATTAAATTAAATAATAAATAAAATTATATTCTATGTGTTATCAAGATGGTTGACATTGTATAACCTAATAATGTGGGAATGTCGTAGTATTTTAGCTACGTAAAGGAATTAAAGTGATTAAATTTCCAAGACGAACATAAAAGTTTTTCGAGAAATTTTCCAAAAAACACTATTCATGGGTATTTGCTCGGGAATTATTTTTGAACTTTCGAGAAATACATAATGATAGAATGTCAAGGTAAGATGGATTATATAATAATAATCTAAGTATGAAAAATGCAATATTTCGCTTGCGGACTTAAATTGAGAACGTTAAGAAAAGGGAAGAATATTAATGAGTTAAGTAATAATCGTATGATACATAAGTATTGTACGAGGTAATGAATACGAGTATAATACAAGGTATTATACGAGTTTGTAGAATGATGGTATATCGTATATAACAAAGTTGTATATAACTTTTTCCAACGAACTTCAAGGGTAAGACTTCTTATCCATTAATCTTCTATCCCTACCATGATAGGTTGATAAGAGGAGTAGGGATTAATGAGCATGGATGTTAAAAAGTCAGAAGAATGATTAATTAGATGAACTTAAGCCGCTTAAGTCAGAAATAAGTCATTTAAACTTGCATAAGTTATATACTTATGATGAAGCTATATGAACTTGTTATAGGTTAACCTTGAGAGTTTATATGAAAATAAAGAACTTGTATGAACTTATATCAAGTATACATGAATGAAACTATATGTTGAGAACATATAAGGCTGATGATTAAAAGACTTTAATTATCATAAGTTATGAACAATGAAGCTATAAGTAGTTTATACTTTAACAAGTTATAAGCTCATGGTAGAATAAGTCAAAATCCATCATGAAAATAAGTTGACGTAATAAGTAAGTTGAGATGTTCATATGATGAATTGAATTCATTGAAGTAATAAGCGAATCATAAGTAATGGAGATTTTTCGGAAATTGCATGATTGGACGATAATCGTCGAATTCGTGAAATTCTCGGAATAGATGTTAAATTTTGTGTTTGAAGTCAGAAATGTTGGTTTTTGATAGATACAAGTCATATTTGGCATTATATAGTTACGGACTCGAAAATGACCGAATTCCGACTTAAAACGAAGAAACAAGCGTTGAACGTTCACGAACGTTTATCGTTTTCTTTAAAAATGAACCAATAGATAAATTTTTAGCAAACGAAGTCAAAAATATAAAATTCTTGTATGAAAATGTAGAGTATGTAATTTGTGAACCGTAGGCTTTTGAACGACCCAATTCGGACTTATAACGAAGAAGTTATGAGCCCGGGAATTTTGCAAAGTTGAAAAATTGTCCAAACTATCTGGTGCATGAATTGGCCATGGCAAATTCAAGGCCAATTTATCGCTACCAAGTGCCGTGAATAGTTTATGACTCTTTTGAAAGAGTGGCGTAGTAAGCGTGGACCACTTAGTAAGGACTCATTTAAATACCAAGTCAGGACTTTTGCTATTGTAATCTCATGCCAAGTAGCGCTTGCCATTAAGAGAATAAATTTGTAGCAATATACAAATTTCTAGATCAAAGATAGTAAGGAATGTTTGTAAGTACAAAGAAAGGAATGTGATTAGTTCAAAGTGGACTTATGTTAAGGAACTTGAAGTAACATTGTTAAAACCTTGTTAAACCTTAAGGATAGTATGAGAAGGTTGATAATAACCTAATCGAATATGAATGTAAGTATGATGACAAGCCGTAATTAATAGTAATCAAATCTAATACATGATTAGATTGAGATGAAGGGTAAGATATAGCTGTATACATACTTGATTATATATGATCTAATGTATGGCGTTATATAATCATGTATTGTAGAGACTTGAAAGACTCGAACATAAAGTAATTTATACCGTAGTAGACGCTGAAGGCAAGTATTCTAACCCTTGTCTCAGTTCAATCTGAACAAGGTTTGTAATTCATGTATCCTTACGCATGAATTGATGTATGCTAAAGTTAAAGCCAATTCTTTCGGCTAGACTTAATGCATTTGGTGGATTATTGATAATCTATCCAACTGTTATTAAATGTTGTTATCTTTTGTCAACTACTCGATATGGTTTTCAAAAGAAGATTGAGTATGATAAACAAATGTTTTGTCATCTTCGACATGTATGCACGTGAGGTTGCCACAAATTAAACGATATATCGTTTAATGAATGTAGTGTTGATCAACATAGAGTACTATAAGGTGATCACCTAGAAGTGCTCGTAAGTAATCTGGGACTTTACGGACTTAGTGCTAGGTTTGTCCTTTTCAAAGATGGAATGAAATACTCAAGGTCTTGGGTAGGAGTTTATATTTCTTGGATATTATTCATTGTGAAACAATTTTGAAAGAAAGATGAAGTGCTATTTTGAATTATAAATAGTACTTCATAACTATTGTTCAGTTATTGAAGATATACGATTCTTATGTGTCAATGATGTTGTTATTGAAATTGTCATACTTGCTGAGCCAGTTATGCTCATTCTTACTCGAACCATATGAATGCAGCTATGACTGAATGTCCTGAAGGATCGAATAAAGATAAAGGAAAGGCTAAGGCAGACCGTTAAGCTGTCTATGTAATAGTATATGTATAATGTTGTAATATAATTGATATTATGACAAAGAACGTTTGTAATGGGTATAGAACCTGGGGAATGTAAATATTACTTTGAATATATAGAAGAAATGTTTGTTCTTTTGAGGCTTTTCAATTGAATGAATGTATGGATGGTAGTACCGTATAACACCATATGTCGGGTTGGAAGATACCCGGATTTGGGGGTTTTACAGGTTGGTATCAAAGCCTAGGTTATAAAGCTTAAGGGGGAAATTAGAAACTAAAGTCATAACCCTAAGAAAAGTCAAAGAAGTAAAAGATGGAAAGTAACCCTATAAAAATGCATTATAATTATGTTATATGTTTTTATTATTTTACTGACGTGTATTAATCAAACTATATTGTTTTGTTGTAGATGTCAGGGGAAAATGAAATGTATAGAGATATACATATAGTTAGCGAGGATTCGGCAAATCGAGTAGAGATCCTACCAAATCCTATAGCAGTAGAACTAGAAGTGGTGACAATCGAGTCTGGAGACTCGGACAACTTAGACTACATGTCTGTGTTTGATGGCATGCTAGAGGAAGAGGTGGATGTGATGTCTTTTGACCAGGTAGCACCTACAGAAGAGTTGACTTGGGAGTCAATGAAGGCATTATTCATGTCGATCTTGGATAGAAATGTCCCGATGATTGTAAGGAGGTAAAGGAGTTAAAAGAGTAACTTCAAGCTGTCCGAGAGGACAAGACTATTATGGAGGGTATATGGGAAGAGGAGCATGATGATCGAATTTTGGCCAAGGACAAGGTCCACGAGCTGAAAAATGAAGTCTTTGAGCTCAAGCAGGAGCTAAAGACTAAGAGACAAAAGATAGAAAGAATGTCCTAGATACATAGGAGTTCTAATGCGGATTTTTAGCAGCAAGTAGCTGGGTACCCGATAGAAGAAGGGCAGACCCGACATACTATAAGTCGAGATGTTATTGCCGGTCTGGCCAAGAAAGATTTTGAGAATGCCATACGGCAAATGTAATCTAGCAATAACTAGAATAGTTTAGATATGTAAATATTATATATCTAGTAGTGACGTAAAACCCTCTTTTGTATATAAAAGGGTAGTCTTTTGTAAATCCCAACTTTTAGAAAGCAACTGCGGGATAGTAATGTAATCAGCTTAGGCTGTACAATGTAAGTAATGTAGTATTATACTTCAAGTGATGAATCAATATAAGTCTTTTATGGAAAATATTTAGTAATGGGTATGAGTTATTGTTTAATCATTAATAATAACTAACCAACAAGAAGAAAGTAATAATGATGTGTTGTTTTCTTAACAACAAAATGCCGCCAAGAAGGAGACAACAGAATCAAGAATCTAATGAAAATCAACCGGAGGGAGGTAAGGTTAATCCAATGCAAGAGTTCGTTAATCTTTTAATGGTCGCGTTTAATAGAACTGGGGCTAATGTACCCATAAATCCTGGAGTAGTACGAGCTACTACTTTTAAGGATATCAAAAGTGTCGGTCCGCCGAAGTTCAAAAGAACTACGGACCATATAGAAGCCCAGACATGGGTGAAAGAGATTGAGAAAGCATTTGTTATAGCAAATGTTGACGAAGGTCAGAAGGTTGCTTTTGCAACCTATATGATGAAAAGGTGAGGTCAATTTACGGTGGGGGCAAACCAAAGTTAGGGCTAGGGCAGGTATAGAAAATCTAACGTGGGTAAGGTTCGAGGAGATTTTCTTGAGAACTGCTTTCCACGAGCATGCTGAGGAAGAATGGAGATTCAATTTCTTGATTTAAAGCGAGGGGATATAGCGGTTCCCAGATATCTTGCCAAATTTAACGAATTGGCAAGGTTTGCTCCACATCAAGTGGACACTAAGGTAAGGAAGGTTAGACGATTTGAGCAGGGCTTGAAACCCTGGCTCTATAGTCGAATTTCGGTGTTCCAAAGTACTTCTTTCGGGACCATACTAGAAAAGGCAATAATTGCTGAATGTGGGAATGAGGCTCTTAGCCAGTACCACAAAGATAAGAAAAACAAGGGTAAAGCCGATGGAGGAATAAAGACTAAGGGAGCCAGCGGTAGTGGCGACGGTCAAAAGAGGAAGGGATTTAACTTTGGGAATACCAGAGTAAAACAAGGGGATCCTAATAAGAGGATGGAGGCCTGTAAAACCTGTGGGAAGACTCACTTAGGAGTCTGTCTCAAGGGAAAGGCAGTATGTTATAACTGTGGACAAGAAGGGCACATTAAGCCTAACTGTCCAAGTCCAAAGAAAAATCATGGATGCTTTGTATGTGGATCAACTGATCACATAGCAAAGAACTACCCGAAGAAGGGGACGGATGGAAACAAGGGCACTAATAGCAGTAAGTTATCGATTGGTGGTCCAGCACAGCCAGGTAGGCCAATGGCTCGTACCTTTAATATGACAGTCCAAGATGCGGTGGCATAAGGGGATGTAGTCGCAGGTATTATTCCGATCAACAACATAAATGCTTACGTGCTGTTTGATTCGGGTGCTACTTGTTCATTTATAGCATGTGATTTTGCTAGACGATTAGAATTATTTCCAGAAAAGTTGCCTATACCTTTGAATATTAAGGTAGCAAACGAAGAGATAATTCCTGTTGAAGATATTCATAGGAGTTGTTGCGTAGATATACGTGGTTGTAAATTATCGATAGATTTGATACCAATAAAGTTAGGAGAATTCGATGTAATTCTCGAAATGGATTGGTTGATTAACCATGGAGCATTTATAGATTCCCAAAAGAAATGTGTGAGCATTAGGACATTAAAACATTCTCCTAAAATATTTTACGGTAATAAATCGTCGGGACGTTCGTGTTGCCTTACGATGACACAAACTAGAAAACTGTTAAGGAAGGGGTGTGTAGGTTATCCGTGTCATGTTGTTGATACCCAGCGAGTGGGAGCGACCATGGAACAGATACCTATAGTGAATGAATTCATGGATGTATTTCCAAGTGAATTACCGGGTTTACCGCCGGATAGGGAGATCGAATTTGTAATAGACATTATGCTAGGAGTGGCACCTGTCTCAAGGGCACCATATCGTATGGCGCCAGTGGAAATGAAAGAGTTAATGGTTCAGTTACAGGAACTATTGGACAGAAAGTACATTCAACCAAGTGTTTTCCCATGGGGGGCACCTGTATTGTTTGTCAAAAAAAAAGACGGATCGTTAAGGCTTTGTATCGACTACCGGGAGTTGAACAAGTTAACGATAAAGAATAAATACCCATTGCCCAGGATCGATGGTCTTTTTGATCAGTTGAAAGGGGCAAAGTATTTTTCAAAGATAGATTTGCGGACGGGGTATCACCAATTGAAGGTTAGGAAGGAAGATGTACCAAAGATGGCATTCAGGACTCGTTATGGTCATTACGAGTTTCTGGTGATGTCATTTGGGTTGACGAATGCACCGACTGCATTTATGAATATGATGAATAGAGTGTTCAAATAATATTTGGACAAGTTCGTCGTTATGTTTATTGATGATATTCTGGTATATTCTAAGATGCCAGAAGATCATGCTGAACACCTAAGGTTAGTGTTCGAGACACTAAGGAAGGAGAAGTTATATGTGAAATTCACTAAGTGTGAATTTTGGCTACAGAAGGTGCAGTTTTTGGTCATGTCATTGACCAAGAGGGTATTTCAGTGGATCCAGCGAAGGTAGAAGCAGTGATGAACTGGGAACAACCGAAAACGCCAACTGAGGTGCGGAGTTTCCTAGGGTTAGCGGGATACTATCGAATGTTTATCCAAGATTTTTTAAAGATAGCTACCCCGTTGACTAACTTGACAAGGAAGACGGTGAAATACATATGGACGAATAAATGTGAAGACAGTTTTCAAGAACTGAAGAAAAGATTGAGTGAAGCGCCTGTTTTGTCATTACCCGATGACATAGGAAATTTCGTAGTATATAGTGATGCTTCACATAAAGGACTTGGTTGCGTGCTCATGCAGCATGCCAAGGTCATTGCGTATGCATCACGACAGTTGAAGGATTATGAGAAAGTTTACCCTACTCATGATCTGGAACTGGCCGCGGTAGTATTTGCTTTAAAGATATGGAGACATTATCTTTATGGGGAAAAATGTGAGATATACACAGACTATAAGAGTCTAAAATATATCTTCACACAGAAGGAGTTGAATATAAGACAGAGGAGATGGCTGAAGTTGATAAAGAATTACGATTATGAAATCTTGTATCACCCTGGGAAAGCCAATATAGTTGCTGACGCCTTAAGTAGGAAGGGTCGGGAAAGGTTGTCTATGTTAACAACTCAAAATGAGTTAATAACAGAGATGGCTAGGATGGAGATAGAATTGAAGATGCCAAGTGAATCGGGGCAAATACTTTTTGCGACGGAGATGAAATCTACCATAGTAGAGAGAGTTAAAGAGGTACAACTCAAAACTGATGAGTGTGACCAAGTGAAGAAGATGATTTCCAATGAAAAGGATACTAAGTATAGTCTTGATAATGAGGGATTATTAAGATTTGAAGGAAGAATTTGGGTTCCGAATGAGACGGAGTTAAAAGAACAAGTGTTACAAGATGCTTATAGTTCAAGGTACTCGATACATCCTGGTAGCACTAAGATGTATCAAGACCTTTGACAGAGTTTTTGGTGGCCAAACATGAAAAGAGAAATAGCAGAATATGTTAGTAGGTGCTTGACTTGTCAAAAAGTTAAGGCCGAACATCAACGACCCAATGGCTTGTTACAGTAATTGGAGATTCCAAAATGGAAGTGGGAGCATATCACGATGGACTTCGTGGTGGGACTTCAGACAACGACAAAAGGGTATGATTAGATTTGGGTAATAGTGAACCGGTTGACGAAGTCGGCTCACTTCTTGCCAATTAGGGTCAAGAATAACTTAGACCAGTTAGCTAAACTTTATGTTAAGGAAATTATTTCCAGATATGGAGTACTAGTATCGATTGTGTCAGATCGTGATCCACGATTCACATCAAACTTTTGGAGGAGTTTACAAGAACAGTTGGGAACACAGCTAAAGTTAAGTACAACGTATCATCCACAAACCGATGGATAGAGCAAAAGGATAATTCAAACGTTAAAAGATATGTTGAGATCTTGCGTCATGGATTTCAAGGGTAGTTGGGATGATCATCTACCACTTGTAGAGTTTGCGTATAACAACAGTTATCATGCAAGCATAGGTATGCCACCTTATGAAGCTTTGTACGGAAGGAGGTGCAGAACACCATTGTATTGGGATGAGGTGGGAGAATGCCGAATGCTAGGACCAGAATTGGTGCAGCAGACAACGGATGTGGGAAAGTTAATTCGGATGCGTCTTGTCACAGCTCAAGACAGACAGAAGAAGTATGCGGACTCGCATAAAATAAATTGAGAGTTTGAAGTAGGCTTGTATGTGTTTCTAAAGGTATCTCCCTGGAAAGGAAAGATACACTTTGGAAAGAAGGGAAAGTTAAGTCCAAGGTTTATAGGACCTTTTGAAGTATTAAAACGGGTGGGAGAGGTAGCCTATATGATAGCATTACCTCCAGACCTAGAACTAATACATAACTTGTTTCACGTATCTGTGTTACGTCCTTATAAGCCGGATTATAAACATGTAATCGAGTATGAGCCGATTCATATTGAGAATGACTTAACGTACGAAGAATTGCCGATTCAAATTATCGATAGAAAAGAGCAAGTTCTACGAAACAAAGTAATACCTTCGGTAAAGGTATTGTTGAAGAATCACGATGCCGAAGAAGCAACGTGGGAATTAGAAGAAAAGATGAAGAAAAATTTTCCTCAATTATTTGATTAAAGTAAGATGAGATTCTGGGGACAGAATCCTTATAAGGGGGGAAAGATGTAACGACCGAGAAATTTGGATTTTGTTGTAAAATAATTTTATTAAATTAAATAATAAATAAAATTATATTCTATGTGTTATCAAGATGGTTGTCATTGTATAACCTAATAATGTGGGAATGTCGTAGTATTTTAGCTACGTGAAGGAATTAAAGTGTTTAAATTTCCAAGACGAAAATAAAAGTTTTCCGAGAAATTTTCTAAAAAACACTATTCATCGGTATTTGCTCAGGAATTATTTTTGAACTTTCGAGAAATACATAATGATAGGATGTCAAGGTAAGATAGATTATATAATAATAATCTAAGTATGGAAAATGCAATATTTCGCTTGCGGACTTAAATTGAGAACGTTAAGGAAAGGGAAGAATATTAATGAGTTAAGTAATAATCGTATGATACGTAAGTATTGTACGAGGTAATGAATATGAGTATAATACAAGGTATTATACGAGTTTGTATGAATGATAGTATATAATATATCAAAGTTGTATATGAGTTAGAATACGAGAATGATATTTAAACAATACGTTATATGTATTGAGCAATAGTATTGGACTTGTAGGATTTGTTAGGAATTTGTACAAGCCCAAGTGAATTATTGGTAAGGCCCAAATGTTAATTAATGAACAAGTTAATGTTTATTAATACAAGCCCAAAAGTTAAGTAAGTTAATCCAAGCAAGCTAGGATCCATTGGGCTATAGTGACCCATGGGGCAAACCATGTTATTATGGTAAATCTTGGTGACCAAGTATTTTGTGTGATGACCAAGTATTAGGTGTAATGATCAAGCAAGAGATAAGTGTTGTGATTAACAAGTAATATATTGTAAGGAGGTGGGATGGTGTATTGACTAAACTACCCTAGCTTTGGGAATCCTATAAATATAAGGAGCTTGTTAGTCATTTGCTAATTGTTCAACTCATCCAAACTTATAAAGTGCTTAAGTGTTAGAGAGAATAAGCAAGAAGAAACTACTTTCATTTGAGAAGAAGAAAAAGACTTATTCCAAAGAACTTCAAGGGTAAGACTTCTTGTCCATTAATCTTCTATCCCTACCATGATAGGTTGATAAGAGGAGTAGGGATTAGTGAGCATGGATGTTAAGAAGTAAGAAGAATGATTAATTAAATGAACTTAAGCCGCTTAAGTCGAAAATAAGTCATTTAAACTTGCATAAGTTATAAACTTATGAAGAAGCTATATGAACTTGTTATAGGTTAACCTTGAGAGTTTGTATGAAAATAAAGAACTTGTATGAACTTGTATCAAGTATACATGAATGAAACTATATGTTGAGAACATATAAGGATGATGATTAAAAGACTTTAATTATCATAAGTTATGAACAATAAAGCTATAAGTAGTTTATACTTTAACAAGTTATAAGCTCATGGTAGAATAAGTCAAAATCCATCATGAAAATAAGTTGATGTAATAAGTATGTTGAGATGTTCATATGATGAATTGAATTCATTTGGAGTAATAAGCGAATCATAAGTAATGAAGATTTGCCAGAAATTGCACGATTGGACGATAATCGTCGAATTCGTGAAATTCTCGGAATAGAAGTCAAATTTTGTGTTTGAAGTCAGAAATGTTGGTTTTTGATAGAGACAAGTCATATTTGGAATTATAGAGTTGCGAACTCGAAAATGACCGAATTCCGACTTAGAACGAAGAAACAAGCGTTGAACGTTCACGAACGTTTATCGTTTTCGTTAAAAATGAACCAATAGGTAAATTTTTAGTAAACGAAGTCGAATATATAAAATTCTTGTATGAACACGTAGAGTATGTAATGTGAACCGTAGGCTTTTGAACGACCCATTTCGGACTTATAACGAAGAAGTTATGAGCCCAGGAATTTCGCAAAGTTGAAAAACTGTCCAAACTATCTGGTGCATAGAGCTGGCGCCGCGGCGCCAGCCTTAGGCCAATTTGTCACGTGGAAGTGCCATGAATAGTTTATGACCTACTGAAGAGTGGCGCCGCAACGTGGACCACTTAGTAAGGACTCAGACTGCGGTACGCCAAGTCCAGGGACTTTCTTTATTGTAATCTCGACAGAAGCGGCTTAAGAGAGAAAATGGCAGTCAAACTGACCCTAGATCAAAGATAGTAAGGAATGTTTGTAAGTACAAAGAAAGGAATGTGATTAGTTCAAAGTGGACTTACGTTAAGGAACTTGAAGTAACATTGTTAAAACCTTGTTAAATCTTAAGGATAGTATGAGAAGGTTGATAATAACCTAATCGAATATGAATGTAAGTATGATGACAAGCCGGAATTAATAGTAATCAAATCTAATACATGATTAGATTGAGATGAAGGGTAAGATATAGCTGTATACATACTTGATTATATATGATCTAATGTATGGCGTTATATAATCATGTATTGTAGAGACTTGAAAGACTCGAATATAAAGTAATTTATACCGTAGTAGACGCTGAAGGCAAGTATTCTAACCCTTGTCTCAGTTCAATCTGAACAAGCATTGTAATTCATGTATCCTTAACGCATGAATTGATGTATGATAAAGTTAAAGCCAGTTCTTTTGGCTAGACTTAATGCATTTGGTGGATTATTTGTGACACCCCCAAAATAGGTATACATCACTTATTCTGAGTCGTCAAATACATGGTACAAAATTCAGATGTAAACTTAAATATACAACATGAAATTTGTGAGTTTCAAAGACAATCATTGTCTTCAGATCAGATACAAACTCAAAATAAGTCCTCAATACATTTATTATTACACTATTTCACAGAATAGTGAGGACTACTAATACTATCATCTGGACCGTCACTCCGTTCCCCGACTCGTTCCAGCTATATTCTTATTTCCTGAAGAGAACAATGAAAGAAAGGGTGAGCTCAACTAGCCCAGGAAGAAATATTATGACTAAGATAATGTAGGATAAATTATCATTAGCCTTCAACAATGTTAAACTGATAAAATACAATAGACATCAAGTTTAACTGCAATGAATAAGCAATCCATTAAAAGAGTCAAGTAGAGAATAAAATCTACTATCTTTTATGATTTAAAAGGTTTTTATCATTTTTTATCATTTGAGACTCGACAATAAATAATCCACATCATCCCCACACTACTGACCGAGGATATTCATTAGGTCACGACCACAAATTATCCATGCACTACGGGCCAAGGATATTTGTGTATTCATCAATGGTCATGATCATACCAACAACTATCCATCAATGCAGTACGGGCCAATGAGGACTTTTACCACATCATTTGTAACATTACAGTCATGATTATACTGAAGAATCCCTGGTCATAATCATACCAAACCCATTTATGCACTACAGGCCACAGATGACTTTCAACATAATATAAACATGAGGATGATGACAATGATATAAGAATTCAATAAAACAAGTTCAAGAATTAATTTAACCAAGAACTAATAACATCCAAATTGTCAACATGATACTTCTTTGTAGAGTAAAATTCAAGAATGCTCAGAAGAATATTTCCATGAAAAGATATTGGATGAAGCACAAATATCAATGATATTCCACTAATTTCATGGAGTATAGAAGTTAAAACTTTAACCAACTGAGTATAATAAAGAATGGAATAACAAAAGAAATCACCAGGCATGCAATAGGCCATAAAAGTGCAGACTATTCCAACAAAATAATAAAAGCGGAACCAGTCCAACGTAAAAACGCATGCAGCACGTGATATTCCAACAGAATAATAAAGAGGCGGAACCAAAGTCCCGTAAAACACATGAGCAGGATATTCCAATAGAATAATAAAGACGGAACCAGGTCCGGCGTAAAACGCACAAACATGATATTCCAACAGAATAATAAAGAATGGAATAATAGAAGAATTTCACTAAGTATAGGGTATCCCGCGTATACAGGTTATTCCAACAAAATAATAAAGAATGGAATATCAGAAGTTTTCTTCATGACTACAAAAAGAATAATACCCCTTACCTCAGAAGAATCTGGATACTGGATTAGTGAGATAGCAGGCTTCTCTTCTTCTATAGATTTTCTCTCTATAGCTTCTCTCTATAATTTCTCTCTATAATAATTGCTCTATAGCTTTAGTGAATTGCTGAGAAATGAAGGAAGAATGAGCTTCTATTTATAGAAAAATATAGTTTCGATAATTGCACGTTTTGGGGCTCGAAAAATTACAGTACAATATCCCCCCACTTTTCTTTCATTTTTAATTTAGTCCTACAAGTATTATCAAACTTGCACCACCTTCCCTAATAGTAAATAATGTGAATCAATAGTTCAATCATGTGAATCAATAGTTATAATCATGTGAAAATACAAATTACGGTATAGTACCTCCATCTATACCTCCATCTTTAATTTAATCATGCAAGTATTATCAATTTTGCACCAACTCCCCTAATAGTATAAGAATGTTATTCAATAGTACACACATGTGAACAAATAGTTATATAAGCATGTGAATTAGTAGCAATTAACTGCTCATTTATCCGATAAATTCCCTGATTTATCAATATAACCCTCAGACATCAATTATCATCGGAATAGATGTCGATTTCACTAACACTAATAATTCCCAACACAATGGAACTATCAAATTCATCTTTAATCAACACGAACTTATTCATCATTAATGTTATAACTCACAATATTTAACAACCAGGTCGTTCCCCAAGAAAAGGGGCTTTCCAATAAGGATTTCTCCTATTGGCGCACAATTAGGTGACCAAAACCTCTCGTCAAGCGTAACTTCTAGACATTGTAAATATTGTAATTTAATAATATGAATAACTTTGTCGTCTCAATTATTGATTTAATAATATATCATATAATGCAGATGATACTGTGACAATAATCGAATCAATAATATGAGAGATATGATGCAACAATTACAGTAGCAATAATTGAGTATAACCGAGTGACTTCTCACGTAAGCATCAATAATCAATACCGTGGTGCTACTATGCAACCACGTGTATTCATCGTACTTTTAATAATGAGAGTAGTTCAACAAAGATTAACGGTAAAACTTACGCCGTTATTTTCATAAAAATATTTTTGTCGTTTTCTCAATCCAAACAATAATTTATTATTAATAGGGTCCACCAATGATTGCTGCCAGTTATACGAATATTCCCTGCTAAAACGAATATTCCCTGACCAATCGAATATAATATAACAACTTGCATACTTTGCAAAATTTATAAATACTACCCACAACTATAACATTATAATAAATTCATTCCATAATATTCTAAAATGATAATTATAGAAAAATCATCTTTACTCATAAAAACTGGGGTCTTACATTATTGATAATCTATCCAACTGTTATTAAATGTTGTTATCTTTTGTCAACTACTCGATATGGTTTTCAAAAGAAGATTGAGTATGATAAACAAATGTTTTGTCGTCTTACGATAGGCACGTGAGGTTGCCACAAATTAAACGTACATACGTTTAATGAATGTAGTGTTGATTAACATAGAGTACTATAGGCTGATCACCTCGAAGTGCTCGTAAGTAATAATCTGGGACTTTACGGACTTAGTCTTTGGGTTGTCCTTTTCAAAGAAAGAATGAAATACTCAAGGTCTTGGACCGGAGTTTATGTTTTACTGGATATTATTCATTGTGAAACAATTTGAAAGAAAGATGAAGTGCTATTTTGAATTATCAATAGTACTTCATAACTATTGTTCAGTTATTGAAGATATACGATTCTTATGTGTCAAGCATGTTGTTATTGAAATTGTCATACTTGCTGAGCCAGTTATGCTCATTCTTGCTTCAACCATATGAATGCAGCTAAGACTGAACGTCCTGAAGGTTCGAATAAAGATAAAGGAAAGGCTAAGGCAGACCGTTAAGCTGTCTATGTAACAGTATAGGTATAATATTGTAATATAATTGATATTATGACAAAGAACGTTTGTAATGTGTATAGAACCTGGGGAATGTAAATATTACTTTGAATATATAGAAGAAATATTTGTTCTTTTGAGGCTTTTCAATTGAATGAATGTATGTATGGTAGTACCGTATAGCACCATATGTCGGGTTGGAAGATACCCGAATTTGCGGGCGTTACAATGTACGTTGTTGACGAAAGAAAAGAATCGATATACCTTTGAAGTAGTTAGAGAATTATTGAGTGAATTGATACACGGCAAGAACTGAGGATTAAAGGTATGCATGTATGTGTTATATTCGAATATTGTGTTGTCGGTGGTGAGAAACCATACAGGAGATGTATAGTTGGTTAAACTAATAAGGGAGATAGAGTTTTAAAACTCGAAGTGTGATTCTTAAATTAAGGAAAATAGTAACCGATGGTGTGAAACCAAAGAGCGGATTTATGATTAGACAAGTTAACGCTTAAGGAGGATGTGTAAAGTATTTAGAAGTGTAAGGTTTCAGTTCTGCTAATGCAGAACTTGTCTGCTTGAGAATTTGGTATGGCCCAGCTGCGCCATTACCAAGCCTATGACCAGCGTAGCTGCGCCGGTCTGTAAAATCAGTTTTTGGAATTTAAAATCTATGAAATGGTTAGTAAGGACTCATAAGGATAATAAAATCTTAAATGATGGTTAAGTTGTCCATGAATGGATTTGAATAAGGATTAATTAATTAACCTGGATTTAGTTGCTAATTAAGTGATATTATGGAATATTATTCTATTAATTAGAGGAATGCATAATAATTATTGAAAAGAAATGATTAATATTAAGTAATTATTGTGTGGGTTGAAAGTACCCAACTAAATGATATTTAGCCTAATTAGAATATTAATGTGGACATTATCATTAAATAGTATTACTATGGGTAATATGGAAAATGTGGGTAGTAGTGATATAAAATATCAACGGCTTAAGAATACGTGAAGTGTGACATTTAATTGAGACTAATGATAGAAGGTACCAAGTGGTACAGTGAAATCATATGTAGTGGTAATACAAAAATAATTAAATATCTGTGCATTCTAGAAACTAGGTAGGAGATTAAATGTTTGAATAAGCATTAATATTAAATGACGTTATAATATGGTTATGTGAGGGGTAAAGATAATTATGGGACTACCTGGATAATAATATCTGACTGCGATATTTTATTACATATATGTAAGGTACGTGGATTATATGATGGGAGTATAAAATTTATCTGTAAATTATTTATATGGCAATAATTGTATCTTAATATTACATTATGGGAATTAAAAGGACCAAACCAAGCCTTAGAATAACAAGTTGTTAAGATTTATATCTTGTCCCGAATTAAGTGACCTCATAGTACATGAACAGTAACCTATCTCCTATCTTACGTAATCTTCAAGCAATGATTATTGGCTATAAAGGTGGCTAGTGCTGGGTTGTTGAACCACTTCCAATTAACCAATGTTCCTTCCATTACACCATAGGTTCCAACCTCAGTGTAGAATGAATGCCCAGTCCATCAGTCCTCTATAAAATGGAAGCTATGCTATTGAATTCATGTTGCTGTGTTTGGTTTGTTAAAACTCTGAGAATTTGAGTATGAGTGTTGGTTGTTCAAATAAGAGTTGAAAGCATACAAGTAATCTAGGAGCTTGAGATTTCATTAGGAGCAAGCTAATTCTTAATTGTAGAGGTATAATCCCATTCATTTCTTTCCAATTTCATTCTCTGTCAAAATAGAGTTCTTGAGTTCTTGAATTTTAAAATTCTTGATTTTATGGAATTGGATGATAATGAGGTTGGGTAATGTTCATATAATTGTTATATAAGGATATAAGCATGTTTAAACTGATACATGATTGTTTAGAAACAAATTTGTGAGTAATTTTTGTGTTTGGGTTGGAGTTTTACCGAAGCAGACTCTTCTTGGCTCGAACCGGATACTGGCAGTTGCCTTGAGAATAACACTAAAAAGCATGAAAGCAATACTGCAAGCCCGAATTCAGGTTTGAGTTACATTTTACATTCACGCCAAGTGTTAGTCAATTTATACGACATAAACTAACATGTAAGCATGTGTAATGTGTATACACAAGTATGTTACCCTTATGTGAGCGTGTTTTACTAGATTAACATACGTGATTAATGAAAGTGTAAAGTTTAAAATGGATTTAGAACTTTAGAAATGAACTTGATAGGTATGTATACCATATCTATATACTGACTTGGTAAGTATGTTGGTATGGTTTAGAAATGCATGAATAACCCCTTAACTTGTGTTTATATGATTTGTAAGAAAGCATGAACTTGAAATTATTAGTAAGCTTTACTAATGAAAAGACGAACTTTGATGAGACCTATGTTCTACGAGTTCTGATCATAGTAGTCTATATACATGATGGATTTCAGATGTAAAGGAGTATGATATGAGGTTTATAGTGTCTACATTCATGATCAAACTTGTTAGCTTTGTGTTAGAAAATGTTTTAAAGGAAAAAGCTTGATATGGTTAAGGTAAATATGCATGAATGTTACATGTTATACATTCTGATCTTGTGAACATGTTAACGGGACTTGACTACATATGAATAGATCCTTAAAGTTGTATTGTATGTGTTGAGTGGCATTGTGGAAGTTTAAAGTGGTTTCAAAAGCAAACTTGAACATATTTTTAAAATCTATTTGCATCGCATGGATATCTAGATTCTAAAGGATTTATATGTTATGTTATGTCTGTTAGGTTTGTAATATTCATGTGCGCAATCAAATTGCATAAATTAGCGGAAGCGTGTAAAAATCAGAGTTTAAAAAATTTACAAACCATATACCCGGATCACCCTTTATGCATAATTATTAATTAAACGAAAAGATAAAGAATAAAATCATACCCTTGAAGATCGAGCTTCCTCAGGTACAAGTTCACCTCCAAATCCTTTCGCGTTCAACTTGAATCCACCGAGGTTTTGTTCCTTCATTTGATCAACGTCAGCCACCCATGTGTTTGGCCTCTAGAGGTGATCCACCAAGGAAGAATAGGAATTCAAGAAGAAGGGGTATTGGCTCAAACCCTAGTTTTTCCTATCTCTATAGAAAAAGGGCGTACTCTCCAACAAATTAGAATTATGTCGTATGTTGTAAAAGTCAACAACCACCACCACCCATAATAAGACTCCTCTTATTTATTGATGTGGGCAACCCTCCTTAACAATTAAGAAATTGGGTTTTATTTAATTAATTAGGCTCCCTAATCTTATTAGGGAGAATTAATTAAACTCTTTTAATTAATTTAACCTCCTAATCTTATTAGGAATAAATGAGAGTACTTATATTAAATTAATTCCTAAACTCTTTTAGAAATTAAAATAATAATAATTGTAATAATATTAATAAGACTCCTCTTATTAATTTATATTTAATATTTCTAAAATATTAAATAATAAATATTAAGCTATTTAATTTATTCTATCACCATAGATTAAATTAAATATACATAATATATTATTACGATTATGCCATTAACTTCTTAAATAATTATTCTTCCTTTTATGGTGTGACCCTTTAGGTTCTCCATATTAAACCGGTTGTGAATAAATCAATTAGAAACAATTCTAATCTTATTTAAATAAATAAATTAAATAATTTATTTATTTAAATAAATAATATTTATTCTACAATAGGATAAGCCTCCTAGCGATCAACGACTTTCCGGATAATATAGATTTCAACATTAATCATAAAAGAACCTTTGAGTAAATAGTTCCGTCTGACAATTCAATCCTTCCACCATACAATGTCCCAATTAAATATAAGACATGGAATTCTCACAAGTCTTATTTTATTTAATTATATGTATTTCGATCCTTAAATGCACAACTCAAATAATGCAAATTAGAAACTCCTTTCTAATTTCATTCACCGCCGCCAAGGACTCTTTGGGTTGTCATTTATCGAATCACATAGGACATTTCTCTTCTTTTATTAGAAGTGGTGGATTCTTTATTGATCATACATTATCTCCATGTACAACTTATTATACCCAAGCATACCCTTTGATATACCCTAAGGGTCTTAAGGAATAAGTCAAAGTATAACTTATCATACACAAGATACTATGATGATCTCAAGTCCAAGGATTACTTGTACTACTATCACTACAGGAATTCCTATTGACAGGCAAGTAAAACTCCATTAGGTATTCCTTAGCGAGCCAATGCTCAGGAACTTATTCTCTAATAAGCACCTACATACTTGCTTTAGTGTCTCCACACAAATGATCATGAGATCAATCATCCTCATCTAATGAGCAAGCAACGATGTACCAATCTATCCGGATTCACTAATCCCCAATTTAGTAATCCAATGATTGGGAACTATTTTAGTTTTAAGCTTTCTAAGAATTTAGATCTCATTAGAATGATCATCATCATTATTCTAAAAGCATTGCTTAAAACTATGGGTTTATCACATATTATAAAACAAAGATCATGTAGATAATTAAAAGCCTTTAATAAATTAATACTTTTATTAATAAATGAATAAGATTGTTACAAAGTATATGCTTTATCATCAAACATGATTGGCTTGTGTGCATACTACTTTCAATCTCCCACTTGCACTAAAGTCAAATCGTGGTATCTCATATCATACTCTCTTCTTCTCTAAGTGACGATTTTCCTGTTGTTGGATAAGCTTTAGTTAATGGATATGTAATGTTGTTTTTGAGAGTTCACTATCTCTATAGTGATTTCCCATCTTTCAATGATTCTAATAATCATATGAAAGTGCCACAACACATGTTTAAATCCAAGATGAGACTTAGGAACTATTCCTAGTTCAGTAATGAACTTTTAATCCAAACAATCAACTGCAGACTTCATTTATAGCTATATACTTTGTCTTTATCACTAAACCAAAGAACTCTTTCTTTGTTTGGAACCTTTCCAATTCATCGCACCATCGGTCCAAGATAACGCTTTACCTTAAAGTGGATTTTTACGTCATCTTGGTGCGTCGAAAAACTTGAGTCTGTTAAGCCCTTTAATTTAGACCCACCATGAATATGATCACATCCTTAGTCTTGGGTTAAGCTTTAAGATGTTTTTCAGCGACTCATAGTGAACTTCTCACGAATATGGTGATCAACATCAGGTCTCGTATATTTCATTGCATACATGATAATTACTCATGTGATCTCTCTTTTGGAGTCTTTGGGGACTATTAAGAGAGATACACTCCATAGCTCATCGACATGAGACATCTCTTGGAGTTTGCCATGCTAAACGACTTTAGCATCAAATGAATATACGTTCCTTGGGTTAAGTCGAGCATCCTCTTAAATCTATCTATATAGATTTATATCCCCAATTAAGATACTCTTCCAAATCATTCATGGAGGATTGTTTAGACAACTTTATCTTTACTGATTGTAGCATTGGTATGTAATTCCTCATCCGTAGTATATCAACATATAATACTAGAAATTTCACGACACTCCCACTGACCCTTTTGTACACACTAGAACTCTTACCTCATCGTATGTAACTCGGATCATCATCTTCATGATGATGCGTACCTCATCATCATCATCCATGATGAATCCATACCTCCTAGGTATCTTGGTACTATTCCGATTTACGATTAGGTTTATGCATGATAAACAGTCTATCTATAGGTTCCTCTTATTTGACTTATAGTGTTTTGTGGTTCTTGAACTCTTCAAGATCTATTATCCTCCCACTAGCCCCTTCAATGATAAACATATTTATCTTAGAAGGCATCAAGTTTCTCAACAAACACCTTTTGTTAAGTAGGATTATCGAACATATGCCCTAAACTTACTTTAGGATGTCCCACAAATCTGTACTTGTC
This sequence comes from Panax quinquefolius, assembly GCA_020205615.1. Classification (NCBI taxonomy): domain Eukaryota; kingdom Viridiplantae; phylum Streptophyta; class Magnoliopsida; order Apiales; family Araliaceae; genus Panax; species Panax quinquefolius. Next base: position 73,444,466 of record CM035173.1, on the reverse strand, counting down.
AAATTTTGTCCCAAGCTTATCCTTTGAAACCTTTTCACATAAGTTGGACAACCCCTTATCTTAACATACTTAAGATTAGAAATACTCCCTGTCCATAACTTTTATGGAGTCTTGGGGCTGGATTTTGAGGTTATCTTTTAAATGTAGATATGCGTACCATTTCTAGGACATGATCCTAGAAGGATATTGGAATGTCGGTAAAATCATTATGGACCGTACCATGTTCAACAAGGTATGATTTTTCCTTTCAGATACATCAATCAATTATTATGTATCGAGAGGCGTCCATTATGAGAAAACCATTTAAGATGATCTAGAAACTTATTTCACAAGTATTTATTCCTTGATATAATCAAAGAATCTTAATACATTGTCAATTTGTTTCACTTCAATTCTTTGAACCTTTCAAATAATTCATACTTGTATTCAAAGAAATACACACATTCAACTCTTTGAATGATCATCTCCTTTTCTTATACTAATTTGTTCAATATGCAAAATTATTTTCATGTAAGTCAAGTATACAAAATTTATTAAGTAATATTCGATTCTATACAAAACATTATTATTATAAATAGAACAACAATTGTTCTTAATTATAATACCAAAGATTTCATTGTCCAACAATAAAATGGAAATAATATTTTTAACAAGAACTGGAATACAATAACAACTTATTGACTTAATAGATTTGTCCGTAGACATTGCTAAACTATAAGTTTCTATGGCTAATATGGCAACCTTTGCTACATTTCCCGTACAGAGGATTATTTATATTTGTTTAGCTTTCCACTTCTGCTTGGTCCCTTCATAAATCTATATTTATGATAACCAAAGTCGATATCCAATATCCAAGTAGAACCTTGACTTAAAGAAAAATTTATTTTAAATCATGAACAAATTTGTATTTGTAACCAAAACTTCATTAAGCTTCTTTGGTTAGCGTCTGCGAAGATGCTTCTTGCGATTTCTTTCCGATGTCGGGAGCTTATAGCGGTGGAAGCAAACTCCTTTGCTATTCGTGATCGATTTTGTTCTTATTATCCTTTGTTTATGCCTTTTATTTACCTTCTTTGAATCGTTCTTCTTTTTAGAAGATCCTTTGGCCCCTACCAAGAAGACTTGGTCTTTCTTGGTTGGAAAGTGACTCTCAACATTTTCAACATGTTAAGCAAATCGTGAGACTAATATCTAGCTTGTTCATATGAAAAATTCACAACATTTGTGAAAGGAGTCCGGAGTGAGTGTAAGATCAAATATTGGCTCAACTATCCATCCATGACAAAACTCGTTGTCCTAATTGATCAATCAAATTGATAATGTTAAGGACTTTTTATCTGCATTTGTAGTGTCATCGGTCATTCTAGATCGGAAGAGCTCCTTAGATATCGATATCTATCGGCCCTACTTTCCTCACCATCAACTACTTGATGTGCGGGAATATCGTAGGAGCATCCATAGTTTCATGCCGTTGAAGCTCGTTACTTTTCTATAGATGCGAGCATGATGCATTGAGCTAAATGTGCATCATCTTGCCACTTTCTAAAAGTAGCAATATCTTCCTCGAGGCATTATTCGCAACCATTGCGAGGATAGGCGTATTAAGGACATAAGATAGCTTTTTAGCTATGAGAACTATTCTCAAATTCCTTAACCAATCCAAAGTAATTTGGTTCGATTAATTTAGCATCTAATATGCTACGCAGATGATAGTAATTTAAACGTTGTAAAATTTCGTAAATGAATTTGTAATTAATAACATTTTAACATACATTCTTTTATTAATTACCAAAATAAATTAGGTCTTGTTTTAAATTGGTATCTCCCACTATTTTCTTCAAACTATATTACCTCACTTATATAGTTCGGTAAAATCTAATTAAAGATTTGCTAGTGAGAATAAGGATCCCATTTCAAATGTATATAGCCTTGTGGTGACACAACAAACTATATATAAATAAATAGGTGAAACAACTTTTGTCAATTACATCAACTATGCAACTCCTCTTGTATTTTGCCTCTTAGATTATTTTGATCAAGTGGTGGCACATCAAGAATCAAAATTATCCAAGTTAAGTCCAACCCTAGCACTCCATATATTCAAAAAGAAAAATATCATCCTTGTGGTGACACAACAAAACAATATTGTTCAATTTTCTTTATAAGCATCAAATTTGATAAATTAACATCTTAAATACTTAATACTTGCCTTGTGGTGACACAACAAACTCATATTAAATATTTAAAACTCTATTAATTTTATCATGCTAGAAGGCGACGTTCGATATTCCAAATATCTTTGAACGCTTTAGGACTTAATATAAAAAAAAAATTGAGGGGTTTGTAATTAATTGTCTCATCTTGTTTAAGCGCATGCACATATATATATATATATATAAATACGCGTTATATTAATGAACATGCTAAGCATGTTTGCATAATATATAATATATATAGAATAAGCATTACATATAGAATACTATATTCTACGGGATTGATTATGGACTTTTATTCTAGTTTGGTTCACTAGAGCCACCAAGTGAACCAAAAGGTCAAACCCTAGGGGTGCAAGAAATAATATTTAAATATAACTATTACATTTAAACCCGGGCTCCATTACAAACGAAGTCTTCAAGCGCTCCTTGCCCTTGATCTCTAATTCTTCAAAAATTAATTCTAACTATTTTCTATTACATAACTATTTTAAAATAAATAGAAACCTTGATCGCTAGTCGAGGGAAGTACATAGGAGGAGATAGAATTTACATTAAGAAAAAATTAGAGAAGGCGAGGCACGCATGAGACCCATTTAATAAAACCCATACATTCATGCATCCAACTAAAATAAAATCAATCATATTCGTGATAGTCCATAATCAATCCCATTTATTATCATACACATCATCATATGCATCAATAAATAACATTCATCATATGAATAATAAACATTTAATATATATATTGATATCATTTAATGGGCAAATTTAGTTAGTATAAAATCTAATTTTGAATCAAAATAAACTCCTTTATTTTAATCCAAATTTAAATTAAAATAAAACTATTTTATTTTAATTTATCCAATTTTGAATAAAATAAACTATTTTATTTTAATCAAAATTTTAATCAAAATAAACTCCTTTATTTTAATTAATTATGGAATCCAATTCCATGTAAAAAAAATTATTAAAGGAAACACGAATTCTTTTCTTATTCACAAATAAACTCCTTTATTTTGAATAATATGAAATCTTATTTTATATTTAAATAAACTCCTTTATTTAAGGAAACACGGATTTTCTTTCCTATTCACAAATAAACTCCTTTATTTTGAATAATATGAAATCTTATTTCATATTTAAATAAATTCCTTTATTTAAGGAAAGACTGATTCTTTTTCCTATTCACAAATAAACCTTTTTATTTTGAATAATATGAAATCTAATTTCATATCAAAATAAACTCATTTATTTAAGGAAAAATAGAATCCAATTTCAACTCCAATTAGTTATCATGGAATCCAATTCCAACTCTAATTAGTTAGCATGAAATTTAATTTTAAAATTAAAATAAACTCTTTTATTTTAATATTAAAATAAACACTTTTATTTTAATATTAAAATAAACCTTTATTTTAATTAAAATAATTAAGAATAATATATATGTATATATATATTCGTAATATATATATATATATATATATATATAATATATATATATATATATATATATATATATATATATATATATATATATATATATATCCGTTCCTTTTCTCGCTTCCATGTCAGAGTTAATGTTGTAGGCTCATGTAATGGCATATTGTGTTTTCATGATTTCCCTTAAAAAAATAAGAAGCACGTGGCCCATTTATTAACAGAAGCTGTTCACGTTTTTTTTATTTTTTTATTTTATGTTTTCCTTGATTTCCTGTTCACATCACTATAAAATATATATCATATATATATATTAATAACCATCTGTTAGTACAGAATCACCAGCCACGTTGGATGAAGCAACAGTATTAGCACAAGGACTTAGTGAAATCAATATCTACGCGTATCACGGAATTTCCAAAAAACAAATCGCGAATTTGTTTACAGCTTTTCCTTTCTTTTTTTTTTATTTTTTATATTAAATTTTATACAATAAAATTATGCCTAATTAAATTGTTCTAAACACATATCAATATACATATAAAATTAAAACAATTAATAATTCGCATAAAGGTTTGGCTCTGATACCACTGTTAGGTTTGTAATATTCATGTGCGCAATCAAATTGCATAAATTAGCGGAAGCGTGTAAAAATCAGAGTTTAAAAAATTTACAAACCATATACCCGGATCACCCTTTATGCATAATTATTAATTAAACGAAAAGATAAAGAATAAAATCATACCCTTGAAGATCGAAGCTTCCTCGTGTACAAGTTCACCTCCAAATCCTTTCGCGTCAACTTGAATCCACAGGGGTTTTGTTCCTTCATTTGATCAACGTCACCACCCATGTGTTTGGCCTCTAGAGGTGATCCACCAAGGAAGAATAGGAATTCAAGAAGAAGGGTATTGGCTCAAACCCTAGTTTTTCCTATCTCTATGTAAAAAGGCGTGACTCTCCAACAAATTAGAATTATGTCAGTATGTTGTAAAAGTCAACAACCACCACCACCCATAATAAGACTCCTCTTATTTATTGATGTAGGCAACCCTCCTTAACAATTAAGAAATTGGGTTTTATTTAATTAATTAGGCTCCCCTAATCTTATTAGGGAGAATTAATTAAACTCTTTTAATTAATTTAACCTCCTAATCTTATTAGGAATAAATGAGAGTACTTATATTAAATTAATTCCTAAACTCTTTTAGAAATTAAAATAATAATAATTGTAATAATATTAATAAGACTCCTCTTATTAATTTATATTTAATATTTCTAAAATATTAAATAATAAATATTAAGCTATTTAATTTATTCTATCACCATAGATTAAATTAAATATACATAACATATTATTACGATTATGCCATTAACTTCTTAAATAATTATTCTTCCTTTTATGGTGTGACCCTTTAGGTTCTCCATATTAAGCCAGGTTGTGAATAAATCAATTAGAACAATTCTAATCTTATTTAAATAAATAAATTAAATAATTTATTTATTTAAATAAATAATATTTATTCTACAATAGGGATAAGCCTCCCTAGCGATCAACGACTTTCCAGATAATATAGATTTCAACATTAATCATAAAAGAACCTTTGAGTAAATAGTTACCAGACAATTCAATCCTTCCACCATACAATATCCCAATTAAATATAAGACATGGAATTCTTTGTCAAGTCTTATTTTATTTAATTATATGTATTTCGATCCTTAAATGCACAACTCAAATAATGCAAATTAGAAACTCCTTTCTAATTTCATTCGCCTTGCCAAGGACTCTTTGGGTTGTCATTTATCGAATCACATAGGACATTCTCTTCTTTTATTAGAAGTGGTGGATTCTTTATTGATCATACATTATCTCCATGTACAACTTATTATACCCAAGCATACCCTTTGATATACCCTAAGGGTCTTAAGGAATAAGTCAAAGTATAACTCATCATACACAAGATACTATGATGATCTCAAGTCCAAGGATTACTTAGACTACTATCACTACTGAGAATTCCTATTGACGGGGAAGTAAAACTCCATTAGGTATTCCTTAGCGAGCCAACGTTCAAAGTGAACTTATTCTCTAATAAGCACCTACATACTTGCTTTAGTGTCTCCACACAAATGATCATGAGATCAATCATCCTCATCTAATGAGCAAGCAACATATGTACCAATCTATCCGGATTCACTAATCCCCAATTTAGTAATCCAATGATTGGGAACTATTTTAGTTTTAAGCTTTCTAAGAATTTAGATCTCATTAGAATGATCATCATCATTATTCTAAAAGCATTGCTTAAAACTATGGGTTTATCACATATTATAAAACCGCATCATGTAGGTAATTAAAAGCCTTTAATAAATTAATACTTTTTATTAATAAATGAATAAGATTGTTACAAAGTATATGCTTTATCATCAAACATGATTGGCTTGTGTGCATACTACTTTCAATGTCTATAATATCCCTAGATATGATTTATATGTGCTATGTCGCATCATTCATGAAAAATGATTTCAAAGGCAACCACGAACATGTTTTTGAACTTAAGTTGTATTACATATGAGTATTTAGTTTTTAAAGGCTTGAGATATGCCATGTTATTTTTCATTATGTCACTAAACATAATGGAAATAAACCAAGCATGAGGTTAAAGCATGTTTTAAAGTGTTAAACGATGATAGCTATGAGTAAAAGATGTGAATATGTACGAGCATGTGTAGTAAAGATTATATGACCTCTTTATGAGAACATAAGGCTAATTAGTACACCTAGTGTTTTCATAACCCTATTTGGTTTTGATTCGTGGAAATCCTAAACTAAAGTCTCTAACATATAAGGTTGAACTTGAAGTGGTCATACAAGTATGTAAAGACCTCTAGCGTGTATGCATGTTAAGTGTAAGTGTCTAAGTGTACTAAAGTATGGACTGAAAATAGGAAGTGCAAAGCTCAGTCTTGGTCTGGCCAGGGGACAACGATCTGCTATAGTCCCTAAGCTTCAGACAGTATGCAATTGCGCCATCCTGCATTTTGAATAAGTTCTGTTTTTGATCTAATGTTTGAAGCATTCTTGTATGATTACTTTAAATTGCAATATGTGACCACTATGCTATGTAATGTGTTAGGAAGCATGCTATGTGATAAAGATGAATGTTAATTAAGACTTTCAAAATGTTAAAGTTCAAAGGAATGTTTTCAAGCAATGACACATTGTTTGAATTTGTGATGTATTACCATCTGATGTGTGTTATGAGAATATAGAGTAGGTGATGTGGTATGACGTTACAACTAAGTTAGACGTTTATGCATACGTGTGAACTTACCAATGAGTTTTAAATGGGTCGAACACCTAGCGAGTCAAGTGTGTGGTAGCTATATATGAATGTTGATGTCATATACGAGTGGTTAAGGTATACCTAGACATACCTAGCTATTCTAAGCGTATGATGAGAAAGTGAAGTGTAGGTTTTATGAACCTAGTTAAAGAACAATGTAACAATAGTATTACATTGAGAATGCATGAAATATGTTACTGATGGATATGAATCCATGATTATATAACTGTGTAGGAATACACGAAGTGAAGTTAAGCGTTAAGCAGTTAAGTCGTAGTTCATAAACTACGAATCAGGCAAGTCTTTTTGTTCCTATTTGATATATGAATTTGATAAATGTTAGTTGAGCTATATTATGCTATGCAAATATTGATGTATATATATGAAATGCATATGAGATATGTATGAAATGTGAATGTTGATCTTTGATGATATGCTTGTGATATAAACCTTTATGCCTGTTATATGAGAAGTAACATGCGTAGTAAATATTAATCGATTATGAATGCATGAACTGAATATGCTATTATATGCTATGTGCTACATGAAAACTGTTAGAATTGCTGGGCTGTCGAGCTCACCCTTGTAAATAACCACTTTTGCAGGTTAAGAACACACGGTAAATGTTACGTGCTACTTGATTGATAAAGTTCAATCATATCAAAGGGGATTGATTTGTTTAATTAAATATATGCTCTTGAACCATGTTTAGGTTCTATTAGATATACTTGATAGTAGTTACGATGTGTAATACATGCATGTTAGCTTGTAATGTTGTACTATGTGATACATAGAGAAATTTGAATCGAGATGTAAAGGTTAATACAGAAATAGAATGAAGTGAATCATAGAGTAATTTGATTCAGGAAATTGTAAGTGATTCAAGTTAAGACATCAATAAAAGATTATTTTTCAAAGGAGATTGAAAAAGTTTAAATTATTCCGTATATTTACATAACATCAAATATGATGTAAGACAAGAATGGTAAATGACCAAGATTTGAAACTTATAATAGTTTGGGGTCATTATACATAGATCCTGGATACGGAAAGAATTTATATTCTAAATTGTAATAAGCAAGGTTATATTCATTAAGTTATGAATAAAAGATATTATAGTTTGACGATAGTAGTATCGTAGCGGACCGAATCTGAGGTTCAAAGGGACCTGGATTTGGGGCATCACAAACACCATAACAACTAAAATCATACATTCACAACAGAAAATCTATTTTAGAATAATATACAATGATTTATTATAATTATTCCCCCAAGTCTCGCAACCTACAGTACTTAATAGATTACATAATAGTATCGAATAAAGACCTATTACATAATTGTACTTAAGCTTAAACATAGTCTTAATACAACATAATAGATTTTAAACATAAAGGGACAAGCTAGTCGGTAGCCTTGCCCTTGCCCTTATCTGATCCAGAGACACCTCCATGTTCTTCCTTAACTGAAAGGTTTTAAATAAGCAAGGATGAGCACAAATTGCTCAGCAAGTAATATACAACAAGGGTAAAGAGTTTCATAACACGAGTTTAAAATAGTGAAGTATCATCTTTGAGATAGTTCAAAGTTTAAGAATAATATCATGAATAATGAATATCAATAATTCTTGGAATAAGAACGATAATTCAATATAAATCAACTGATATATATGAATTCAACGACTATCAATGTATCCATCTGGAATAACAATTTATACTGAGCAGTCACTAAGGACTATAGAACCTCCACTAGAGTTATCAATATTAAACTGATAACCCAAAAATATCAAGTATTATAGATGATCAGTCTACAATACTTTACGTTATGCATAACACCACAATAATATTTATTCATGTGTTGGGGTTTCCAACAACATACACTTTCTTTACCATAAGGGTTGTTCAACTTAGTTTTCAAGATTTCTGCACCAATCAATTGGTTTGGATAGTTTTATAAACATGCATATAGTCTAGCAGAATCAAATAGCATTGACTCTTTCATAATATTCAAGAACAATACCAAGTTCAACATGAATAATAACTTTCATAAGGGTTAAGACATACTAGCTCATTTGAATGAGAAAGTAATATAATTTGTATTCTAAGAGATAAGCTTATGGTGTTCGTTGAATAAAGAATGCAAAGATACTTGCACAATAAGGGTAGGGTTCAGATACTTGCCTTAAGCGTAGTTTATCCACTTTAAGAAATCAACACTTTCGAAACCTATTTATAACGTATTATATGTTCAAGATGTTCATTAGCTAACACATATAGGTATGTTCAACGTACACATAAACGTTTAACTTAGATATAACTTAATACACATCGCTTACCCTATATTTTCATAGCACAATTCAGTTTGTAAGTCATCACAAATACCACAACGTCTTGATTGCTTTATTTCTTGAAAATATTCTTTGGACTTAACATTTGGAATTCATGATCAACATTTGTCTCTATCACATAGCATGCTTCTTAACACATTACATAGCATTTTGGTCATGTAAGATAAGTTAAAGTAATCCTATAGGCATGCTTCAAACATCACTTCAAAATGTAATATAGAACTCGAGGTTCCAGATCATGGCAATTGCTACTGCCCAGGCCTAGGGATCTGGCAGGGCAGCAATCATACCGTCCCTTCGCTGCATTGTGGTCGAGTTCGCTTGCCTTTCATTCTGCCCAAACCTTGCACATCTATGTACTAATACTCTACCATATCTACATGTTAGAGGTGTTCACATACTCATATACCTTTTATTGAGTTTATTTGTATAAGTTTGAACTTACGTCTTACATGGCATTCAAGAAAAACATTATCAAGTGGTTACCATGACTCGTTACTTGGCTATATAACCACATAGAGATTTCAAATTCTGTTAATGCATATACTTGTAGCATTCATATTGCTTGTTCATAGCTATTATTGTTTAAAGCTTCAAATCATGTTTTAAACTCATGTTTATTTTGAAATCATCAAATTCTATATATATAAATCATACCTAGAGATATTATAGACATAACATGGCATCTTATCTCATTAGCATCTAGATATTCATGTGATGCAACTAGATTTTGAAAATATGTTCAAGTTTGCTTTTGAAACCATCTTAGGCTTGAACTATGCAATCTATCACACATAAGACAACTTCAAACTCTAAGCATAGGTAGTCAAGTTATGTTAACATGCTCGCAAAGTCAGAACGTAAACTATGTAGAAATCATGCATGTTAGCTCACTAGGCTAAGCTTTTTCTTGAAAAAATTTCTAACACAAGGCTTGATAAGGTAGTTACGAACAAAGGGACTACGTACATTCTAGCATGCTCATTTATGTGTAAAATCAGTCATGTATAGCTTACTAGGTTCACAATCTGCAGAACATGATCTCTAACATAGTTTGTTTTCAAAACTTAAAGTCCAAATCTCCATTTAAACTATATGCCTTCGTTAATCATGCAAGTCTATTAAAACATGTTCATATTGAGTTAATATACTTGTATATACCTCTTTTTATGCTATCTTGAGTCATAACGACTAACTAATATTGATCAGGTTATAAAGCGAAGCTTCATTTGAAAGCAGGGCGAAGGATTTAAATTTACACTGCGCCTCGATAATATCTGATAGCGCTTATGCCATTCTGGTTCGAGCCAGAGCGATGCCGCTTTAAGCAACTATTTAGCCCAAACATAGAATTTACCCACGAAATTGATTCTAAACACTCATGTATCAGTTTAAACATGCTCATAAGGCTATATAACAACTATATGAACATTACCCACCCTCATTCACATCAAATTCCACAAAATCAAAAATTTGAATTTCAAGAACTCAAAAACTCTATTTACAGAAACTTGAAATGGAAAGCTAGGAATGGAAGTATACCTCTGAATTGTGAAAGAAAATTGCTCCTAATGAACTCTCAAGCTCCTAGAACACTTGTATGCTCTCAACCTCCTACTTAGAAATTATCAGACAACTTCAAGCAACACTAACTGATAAACATGTCTGCTATTTATAGAAGAAGTCTTGGACTGGGCATTGGATTTACACAAGATTGGAAACCATGGTGCAATGAGATGAAACAATGGTTGCTCAAGGGTTGTTCAACTACCCAAAACTCAGCCATCATCACCTAGAGCTAGCCTTGTGGAAGAAGACGTATTCTAGCTTGGAATTACTATTCATGTACTTGTGCCACTTATTTTGGGACAAGCTTAGTTGAATCCCAGTTAGTTACTTTGTTATCAAAAAATGGTTTTAATGTCCAAGTGTCACTATATTAGGAGAATTTAGGGTTATCTATATATTCACATCATATAGTCCATGTACATTAAATATACACAATAAAATAATGCAGTCAGGTATTATTGTCTGGGTAGTTCCATAATTATCTCTACCACTCATATAACCATATTATAACCTTATCATATTAATAACTTATTTATTTATGTTAAATAAATAAATTTATTCCTTCCTTGATTAATTACCACTTAATATAATATAGTTTCATTAAACTTAATATATAGTCACACAATGTCACACTACACTATTTACTATAGTTGTCTTATTGCTCATATGCACATAACTCGTCAATATAATATTATTATATTACTAACTTACTTATTTATGTCAAGTAAATATTTTATTCACTTCCTTGATTAATTAACATCAATATTAATTAATCCAACCATCATTGATTAATGTATTTATGGATTTCCATAATCATTATTTATCTTTATAATATATTGCAAATAATAGTAATCACACATTATTAGTTAATTACTAAGAATTCAATATTCTACCACAACCATTAACAATTAATTAATATAACAATTAACAATTAGTATTACTTAATTGCGCACTTTATTTCATGGTTTATTAATGTCACACACGCCACATAATTGTTCTATTTTATTTAAAAAGTGAAACAATTTAGTTTTCTCCATCATCCCTTTTGGCAAGGCAATTTACTTGATTTATCTTCATTGGGATAAGCTTGTGCTGCTGTGTCCTAACCGGGTTTAGCTTAAGCCAGTGTCAACCTCTATCACCATACTCGTCTTACACGACATGAATTAATGTCCACAAGAGTGTTACTACAAGTCTATGAGTGTATTGATTACTTATATGAAATCACCTGATCAACACGATTAATCCTCTTAATTCTCATTTTAATCTACTTAGTGAATTTTCTCGTTTTCACAATATGCCACACAAGGCATTTCACAATCCTCATTGTCAATTCACACTTCTTAATACGCATCGATCAAATACGAATCACTTGATTTAATCAACTTACAAAATAATAACACTTATATTCACAGAAATATTATTTCCATTAATATATTCATTTAATAATACGGGGAAATTCTCGGGTATTACAAGCAAAGGCAAGGAATATCTTGATGGCTTCTAATCTGGCAACAGGTGCGAAGGTCTCGTCGTAATTAATGCCTTCTTCTTAAGAGTAGCCTTTAGCCACCAGTCTTGTCTTATTCCTTGTAATTACCCAATCTTCATCCATCTTATTTCTGAAGACCCACTTGGTGCCAATGACTGGGTGATTTCTTGGTCTTGGAATTAATCTCCATACTTTGCTTCTTTCAAACTGATTTAGTTCTTCTTGCATGACTTCTATCCAACTTGAGTCTTCCAGCATCTTCTATCTTCTTGGGTTCTATCAGTGACAGAAAGCTTAGATAAAAACACTCATTTTGAGTGGCAGCTCTTGTTTTGACTCTTGCATTTGGATCTCCAATGATTAAGTCTTGAGTGTGATCTTTTGCCCATCTGGTTCCTGTTGGAACATTTGTCCTGATGCCTTCTTGTATGAGATCTTCAAGATTAATTTCTGCTTCTTGATGTGAAGGTTCGCTGTTTGGTGTGGTTCTCTCTACGATCTCCTCTCCTGGCTCGACAATTTCATTTTCTAGGACTACGATCGTGGTGTTGAGCTCGACGACCTCGTTCGTAGTGTCTGAATTGTCATTCGTTGTGATGCCCCCAAATCCGGGTATCTTTTAACCCGACATATGGTGCTACACGGTGCTACAGTTCACACATACATTCAATTGAAATGCCTCAAAAGAACGAATATGTCTTATATATACTCCAAACAATATTACCATTCCCCAAGTTCTTAGTAACCATTACATTTGTTCTTGTCATAATATCAAATAATAACAACATTCACCTATACTATTACAAAGGTAATCTATAGGTTCGCCTTAGCCTTCCCTTTATCTTTACCGGATCCTTTGGTCCGTTCGGTCTTAGCTGCATTCATATGGTTCAAGCAAGAGTTAGCATAACTAGCTTAGCAAGTATAATAATTCCATTTAAACAACATGCTTGAAACATACAAATTGTATATCTTCAATAACTGAACAATAGTTATGAAGTACTATCGATAATTCAAAATAGAACTTCTCTTTTCTTAAAACGTTTTACAATGAACAACATTCAATAAAACATCATTTCTAGTCCAAGACCTTGAGCATTTCATACTTTATTTGAAAAGGACAACTCGACACCAAGTCCATAAGTCCGGTATATCTTACAAGCACGTCTAGGTGATTAGCCTATAGTACTCTATGTTGTACAACACTACTTTCTTTAAATGTATGTACGTTTAAGTTTTGGCAAGCTCACGTGCCTGTCATTTGACGACAAAACATTTGTTTAGTATACTCAGTCTTCATTTGAAAACCATTCCAACATAGTTTGGCAAAACTTGACAATATTGACAATCGTTCGATAGATTATAAGAAATCCATAAAACATCTTAAGTCTAGCCGAAGAAATTGGTTTCGACTTCATCATACATCAATTCATGCGTAAGATACATGAATCACAAAGCTTGTCCAGATTGAACATAGACAAGGGTTAGAACACTTGCCTTTAACATCTGCTACGGTTAATATACTTTTTCTGTGAGTCTTTAAGGTCTCTACAATACATAACCATATAACAAACCACATTAGGTCATAATTAGATATGTATGGTTCCTAACGTATCGTACTTTTCTTCTCAATCTAATTGTTCATTAGATTTGTTTAACATTGGTTTCGGTTTGTCATTATGTTTTACATTCTCGTTCGAGTAATTTATCTTCAACCTTTAGTTATATTACTTAAGGTTTATAACATCTTAAACAATGTTACTTTAAGTCTAGTATGGATATAATTCATCATTAATCAACTAGCTTTCTCTTTACATTCAAAATCTTTCCTCTCTATGTTTCACCTAGTCTTTGTGTCATGCGGCCAGACTTTTTCTTCAACTTCGCCTTTCATGCTAGCGGGTTTCAGAGAGGGATGTTTTGGTCTTGGCAATCAGAGTGCTACTCTTAGTACTTGAGTTCGTGCTGCGGTGCCACTTCCTAGTATGGGACAATCCGGCCTCGCGCTGCAGCGCTGACCACAACTCTATGGGTCACGCTGCGGCGCGGACCCTGAGCCTCAGAAAAATTTTACAAACTTTTTCTTTTGTGAACTTTCCGGGGTCATAACTTATTCGTTTTAAGTCCGAATTAGCTCGTTCAAAAGCCATTAGCTCACAAATCACATCTTTAAGTGTTCATGAAAGAATTTTACATTTTTGAATCTTTTAACTTAGAATTCACCTATTAGTTCATTTTTAACAAAAATGATAAACGTTCGTGAACGTTCAACGCTCGTTTCTTCGTTCTAAGTTGGAATTTGGTCATTTTCAAGTCCTCAACTCTAGAATGCAAACTTGGACTATTCTCTATCGAAACCCAACGTTTCCGAGTTCAATGTCAAAATTTGACTTCCATTATGAGAATTTCACGATTTCAACGATTATCTTCTAATCTCGTAAATTCTGCCATAACTTTGTTACTTAAGATTTTTTCATCGTTTCAAATGGATTCATTCCATCAAACTAACATCCTAACCAAACATATTTCAATAACTTATACACATGATAAGTTCTTACTTGTTCTTCATGAGTTCATCACTTAAATGAGTATGAATTGCTTAAACATGGCTTATTAAGGTTTATATACATTGATTAGCCATTCTTATTACTTCTTATCATACATGCTCCACTAATCAACACTTCTCTATCAAACTATAATTGAAGAGATGGAAGATTAATGGTCTAGGATCTTATCCTTGAAGATCAAACTATGTTCTTCTTCTTGCTTCTTGAATTAACAAAGACAAACTTTTCTTTTTTTTTTTCTCTCTAACAATAAGTTATAAGTATGTTGGTTGAAATTTAACAAGTGAAAAATGATCTAGCACTCCTTCTATTTATAGGAAATCCTAGATTAGGGTATAATGGACTTTTAGGCCATCCACCTCCTTAACTCCACCTCCATACTATTCATCTCTTGGTCACCAAGTAAAACCACTTTACTTGGTCACCAAGATGATGCCATGTGATCATAGGGCCCACATGGGTTGCCCCATGGGTCAATCTTACCCACCGGTTTGATCCATGGATCCGGTTCTTGTGATGCCCCAAATTCGGACCTCCATTTGGTCACTCGAATTTGGTTCATCACGTGCTCAAAGTATTACCATAATAACTAAAATCATACATTCACAATGGAAAATCTAAATTAGAATAATGTACAATGATTTATTATAATTATTCCCCCAACTCTCGCAACCTATAGTACTTAATAGATTACATAATAGTATCGAATAAAGACCTATTACATAATCCTACTTAAATTTAAACATAGTCTGCAAATAGTCTTAACATAACATAATAGTTTTTAAACATAAAGGAACAAGCTAGTCAGTAGCCTTGCTCGCCTTCGTTATCTGTCCAGAGACACCTCCCTGTTCCTCCTTAACTGAAAGTTTTTAAATAAGCAAGGATGAGCACAAATTGCCTAGCAAGTAATATACAACAAGGGTGTAGGATATAATATCACAAGGTTTGAAATATCGAAGTGTCATTTCTAGGATAGTTCAAAGTCTCAGAATAACATCATGGATAAGGAATATCAACAACTCTTGGAATAAGAACAACAATTCTATAGAAATCAACAGATATATATGAATAACGACTAACAATGTATCCAACTGGATAAGAAATTTATACTGAGCAGTCACTAAGGACCATTGAACTTCCACTAGAGTTACCAATATTAAACTGATAACCCAAAAATAACAAGTACTATAGATGATCAGTCTACAATACTTTACATTATGCATAACACCACAATAATATTCATTCATGTGTTGGGGTTTCCAACGATATACACTCCCCTTACCAAAAGGGTTGTCCAACTCAGTTTTCAAGATTTCCGCACCAATCAATTGGCTTGGACAGCTTTTATAAACATGCATATAGTCTAGCTGAATCAAATGGCATCGACTCTTTCACCATATTCAAGAGCAATACTAAGTTCAACATGAATAATAACTTTCACAAGGGTTTAATCATATTAACTCATTTGAACGAGAAAGTAATATAATTTGTATTCAAAGAGATAAACTTAGGGTATTCGTCGAATAGAGAATGCAATTATACTTGCACAATAATAGTGGGGTTCAGATACTTGCCTTAAGCTTAGTTTATCCACTTTAAGAAATTAACACTTTTGAATCCTATTTATAGCGTATTATATGTTCAAGATGCCCATTAGCTAACAAAGTCTTTAAATAAGCTTTACACGATTCAAGTATGCACATATGGTACATAAATCAGATTATCAATTCATCATGAATCCAATACTTAGTTACTTTATAAGCAAATCAAGAATGCTTAGTTTAAGACCTCCTTACTCATGGACTTTCCATTGCAAGGCAAAACCAACTTATCATTGAAGCATCACACACACACACACACACATATATATATATATATATATATATATATATATATACACACATCAGTAGGTTTTGAACCACCTCTAGCATTTTAGGTACCATATAAGTTAACTGCTAAAGTTCAGATCTCACCATCCTAGATTCCAGATGGCAAGAAATTGCTGCCATGGCTAAGTTTAGGACCCACACAAATGCTATTCATCCTCTAGCCAAGCCAAGACTTAGCTGTTGCTTTTTGGTTTCTGTTCGGTTTGCTCAACACAATCATACATGATATACTTGTCATGTTAAGGGTTTTTTCATGCTCCTTAAGTCAATCTAGTTTCCTTTTTACATAATAGAATTCTAAATTGATCATTTCAACAAGTTAAGGCCATTCAAGGTCATGAAATCACAAAGTCTATCATGCTTGCTCTCTAATCATACAAGATAGTTACAAAACTCATATTAGGCATGCTTGTAAGTATTCATAACACATATATGAATCTAACACCGCTTTAGTTGAAAATATGCTTCGTTCATGCTTTATTTGAAATATAATACATAAGCATGGTATATATATGTCTATATTACATGAGTGAGTCTAAGAGTGTCATCAAACGTGATCAAAAATATCAGATTTTAGTCCTCATGGTAACTTGACAATATTCACATTCAAAGATTACTAGTAGGTTCAACATGCTCATGTTTGCTTACTAACCATATAAACACAATCTAAAGGTTTATTCATGCATTTCTAAGTTATATTAACATGCTTGCAAAATCAGATTATACATTTTGTAGAATCATGTATGTTATCTCACTAGACCAAGTCTCTTCTTAAATACATCTCTAACACAAGGCTTAATAAGTTTGATCATGCTCAAAGGAACTACGTACACTATAACATGCTCATCTATGTGTAAAATCAGTCATGTATAACTTACTAGGTTCAAAATTTGCAGAACATGATCTCTAACATAGTTTGTTGTCAAAATCTAACGTCTAAATCTCCATCTAAACCATATGCTTCCATTAATCATGCAAATATATTAAAACATGCCCAACTTAGATTCATATACTTATACATACACCTTAAACATGTTTTCATGCTAGTTTAAACCATAATGGTCGATCAGTACATAGCGGATTTCAAAAATAATTCAGCAACCGGCGTAGCTGCGCTGCTCCACGCCTGGTTCAAACCAGGAACAGTGAACCTCGGCAACTGTTCAGCCCAAACACATAATTTACTCCCGAATTCACTCTTAAACACTCATGTATCAATTGCAACATGCTTATATGATCATATAACACTTATATATACCATACCCAACCTCATTAACATCTATCTTCATGAATTCAAGAATTTGAATTTTAAGAACTCAAGAACTTTGTTTAACAGAAAAGGAAATGGAAGCAAGAAGAAAGGAGTTATACCTCTGAAATGTGATAGGAACTTGCTCCAATGAACTCCCAAACCCTTAGAATGTTTGTATGCTCTCAACCTCACTTAGCAAATACCAGGAAATTCAAGCAACACCAACTGATAAAACATGTCTGTTATTTATAGAAAATTTCTTACCTAGACATAGCAATTTTCCATTGAATCAAACCCATGGATTGTAGGATTGCATGCAGGTTATGGAGGAATTGTTAGATGGTGGTTGAAATTCATCATAATCACCACTCCCTACCATAATCATCATCTAAAAAGTTGGAAGAAAGAGTAGGCTTAGCCTTTTTGTTCCACACGTGACTGAGGAAGGAGCAAATGGGACACTCAATTTGGGACAATTTAAATGCTCAGCATTCTAGCAACACTTAGACTATACTTATGTACAACCCTTATTCTTATGTTATATCAACCATACATTAACTATAACTGTGACGCCCCCAAAATTAGGTATACATCACCCATCTTGGGTCGACACTTACATGGTACAGAATTTAAAAACAACTTATTAACATAAGCGTAGGGTACAATACGACATAAATCGTGAGTTTAAATACAAATATCGTCTACTAGATATTATACAAACTCAAATAAAAAGTCCCTCATTAGATTATTATCACACTATTTTACGTAATAGTGAGGACTACTAATGCTATCTTCAGGACCATCACTCTGCTTCCCCGACTCGCGTCCGGCTATTTTATCATTTCTCAAGAGAAACGGTGAAAGAAAGGGTGAGCTCAACTAGCCCAAGAAGAAATATTATGACTAAGATAATGCGAGAATAAATTATCAATAGTCTTCAATAATGTTAAACCGATAAAATACAATAGAAAACCGGTTTAATCTGCAATGGAATATGCAATCCATTAAAAGAGTCAAGTAGAAAATAAAGTCTACTATCTTTTAGGTTTTAAAAGGTTTTCATCATTGTTTATAGCCGAGACTCACTTTAATAAATATTTCACATCATCGAATCACCCCACTTTTCTGGCCAAGGATATTCTTTAGTATCACGACCACAATTATTCATACACTACGGGCCAAGAATATTTGTGTATTCATTAATGGTCATGATCATGCCAACAATCGTCCATCAATGCACTACTACCCATCGAGGATTTTTATCACATCATTTGTAACATTACGGCCATGATTACACCAATAGTCTCGGTCATAATCATACCAAGTCCATCTATGCACTTCTGAAGCCACAGATGACTTTCAAAAAAAAATATAAACATGAGGATGATGACAATGATATAAGAATTCAATAAAACAAGTTCAAGAATTATTTTATCCAGAATTATTAACGTCAAATTGTCAACACGATAATCTTTGTTTTGTAGAGTAAAATTCAAGAATGATCGGAAGAATATTTTCATGAAAAGATCTTGGATGAAACGCAAATATCAAGGATATTCTACTAATTTCATGGAGTATAGAAGTCAAAGTTTTAACCAATTGGGTATAATAAAGAATGGAATAACAAAAGAAATCACCATGCATGCGATAGACCGCATGCATAAAAGTTATTCCAATGAATAATAAATAACGGAACCAGTCGGGTGAAATTCACAACCGGCGGGATGTTCCAATGTAATAATAAAGATGGAAACAGATCCGGTGTAAAACACACGAGATAGGATATTCCAACGAGAATAATAAAGGCGGAACCAGTCGGTGTAAAACACATGCATGGATGTTCCAACAGAATAATAAAGATGGAACCAGTCCTGTAAAACACACGCATGTGATGTTCCAAATGTAATAATAATAAAGACGGAACTGTGTCCCAGGTGTAAAAAACACATGCATGTGATGTTCCAATGTAATAATAGAAGAATGTCACCAAGTATAGGGTAAACCACTTATACAAAGTTATTCCAGCGAGTAATAATAAGCAATGGAATAACAGCAGTTCTCTTCATGAATAAGAAAGAATAACACCCTTACATTTGGTAGGAGATTGAATCTTGCAGAAGGTGTAGTAACAAAATACTCTTCTTCTTTTCTCTCTTATCTCTCTATACTTTTCTCTCTATAGCTTGAATGAATTCGTGAAAATAATGAAGCCCTAGGCCTCTATTTATAGAAGATTTCTAGCTTAGCACCCGCCGTGTGAAAAGGCAAGTGGTCAATTTAATTGGTTTGACGCTTTGTAATGTGAAACGACAAGTGGTTCGATCACCTTTGTAATGTGAAACGACAAGTGGTTCGGACGTCTGGTAAAGGTAATTACTATTAACGAAGGTAAATACTATTGACGAAGGTAAATACTATTCACAAGGGTAATTACTATTGACGAAGAGACTCTTAGATGATGACATATATGAGCCCCCATAAAATAATCAAACTTACCACAAATCATTTTTTTTTTCATCAACACATATTTAATCTTTCAACAATTATTAATCATTTATAACTTGTCGTCTCAATTATTGATTTAATACTATAACATATTATACAGATGATACTGTGACAATAATTGAATCAATAATATAAGAGATATGATGCAGCAATTACTGTAGCAATAATTGAGCATGGTGAGTGACTTCTCACGTAAGCATCAATAATCAATACTGCAGTGTGCTACTATGCAACTCACGCGTAGACATCGTACTTTTTACCACCGGGTAGTTCAACAGTTTTAACGGTAACACCTCCGCCGTTATTTTTATAAAATATTTTTGTCGTTTTCTCAATCCGACAATAATTCTGTTGTGGGGTCCACCAATGATTGAGCCATTGTACGAATATTCCCTAACAAAAGAATATTCCCCGACCAAACGAATATTTTATAACAACTTGCATACTTTGCAAAATTTATAAATATTACCCACAACTATAACATTATATCAAATTTATTCCATAATATTCAAAAATAATATTTATAGAAAAATTCATCTTTATTTATAAAAGCTGGGGTCTTACAACCTCCCCTTCTTATGAAATTTCGCCCTCGAAATTAGGGTACGTACCTGGTATGTCGAAGAGGTAAGGATACCTTGATTTCATTTCAGATTCTAACTCCCAAGTCATTTTCTCAACATCGTGGTTCCTCCACAAAACTTTGACTTGAGGTATAACCTTATAGCGTAGAATATGTTCCTTCTTATCCAAAATTTGAACAGGAACCTCTTCATACGTCAAATCTTCCGCTATTTCATCCGGTTCTAACTCAATAATATGGTTCGGGTCTTTCACATATTTACGTAACATAGATATGTGAAAAACGTTATGAACACGAGACATATTTGGCAGAAAGCGAGTCTATAGGCCACATTCCTACTCGATCGAGGATTAAAATGGACCGATGAATCGAGGGTTAAGTTTTCCTCTCTTTCCAAATCTTGTAACTCCTTTCCATGGAGCAACTCTTAACAACACATGATCTCCTATATCGAATTCCACGCCCTTTCGATGAAGATCAAGATAACTCTTTTGTCGATTTTGTGAGGTTTTTATACGTTGTCGGATCATTTGAATCTTTTCGTAGTCATACGTACCAACTCCCGGTCCCCAACAACGTTGCTTCACCCACCTCATCCCAAAGATACCGAGAACGACACTTTCTTCCATACAACGCTTGAATGGAGCCATGCCAATACTTGCTTGATAAGCTGTTGTTGTAGGAAAACTCCACCAATGGTAAGAACTTGTCCCAACTCCCCTTGAAATCAAGGACACGAGTCTTAATAGATCTTCAAGAGTTTGAATAGTCCTCTCCAATTGTCCGTCCGTCGAGGATGATATGCCGAAGCTAAATCGTAAGTCGTGCCCATAGCTTTTTGCAAACTAACCCAAAATCGTGAAGTGAATCTTGGGTCTCGATCGGAAACTATGGATCTTGGCATACCATGCGATCTTACAATCTCGTTTATGTACATACATACGAGCAAGACGTTCAAGTGTATAAGTTTCTCGATATCGGAAGAAATGAGCGAGACTTGGTCAACCTATCAACAATGACCCAAATCGCATCAATGCCTTGAGAAACCTTAGGAAGACCCCAGAATGCTAAATCCATGGTAATGTGCTCCCACTTCCATTCCGGAATTTCAAGTGGTTGCAATGGACCTTTTGGTACTTGATGCTCCGCTTTAACTCGTTGACAAGTTAGACACCTTGAGATAAAGCGTATTATCTCTCTCTTCATATTGCTCCACCAAAATGTATGGACGAATATCATGATACATTTTGGTACTCCTGAGATGGATTGCAAATGGTGTGTGTTGTGTGCCTCCATCATGATATTATACTTTAAATCGTGGTCGTTAGGAACACAAAGTCCGGAGTTGACTCAAGTATTCCTTCTTCATCGATTCTTGCTTCCTAAGATAGCACCTTCTTGCACTTTCTTCCTCATAACGATCAAACTCTGTGTCCGTAGCTTGAGCGACTTTAACTTTATCAATTAAAGTCGGTTCTACTCAGATACCGCTTATCATCACATGCGTCCACGAGTCTTTAATTCTATCTCCATCCTTTGCAAGTCACACAAAATGGGCCTCATCGTTGACAATATCGCACTTTCGTGCTTGCATATGATTTTCTACTCAATGCGTCACCTACCACGCTCGCTTTTCAGGATGGTATTGGATGGTATGATCATAATCTTTCAGCAGTTCAAGCCAACGTCGTTGTCGCATGTTGAGTTCCTTTTGAGTGAAGAAATATTTGAGGCTTTTATGATCCGTAAAGATCTCCACTTTCTCCCCATACAAGTAATGCCTCCAAATTTTAAGTGCAGAAGACATTTACCGCTAACTCTAGATCATGAGTAGGATAATTCCTCTCATATTCTTTGAGTTGTCGCGAGGCATAGGCTATTACTTTTCCATGTTGCATGAGAACACATCCCAACCCTTTGCTGAAGCATCATCAGATGACAAATCCCTCCGAGCCGATGGTATCACCGAGCAGTCTTTGAAATAAGTCTCCTCTTGAGTTCTTGAAAACTCTTCTCACATTCTTCGCCCAACCGAACTTTGTATCTTTCCGAGTCACCGAAGTCGATGGAATAGCGATTCGAGAAAATCCTTCCACGAATCTCCGATAATAACCAAATAAACCGAGAAAGCTATGTACTTTGGCCATCGATTTAGGTTGTTCCAGCTTTGAATAGCTTCAATCTTTCTTTGGGTCAACAGATATTCCATGACTTGATACCACGTGCCCAAGGAATGCTACTTCTTGAGCCGTAACTCGCATTTCTTCACTTGGCATAAAGCTTATATTCACGAAGCTTTTGGAGTGTCACCTCAAGTGTTGCTCATCTTGATCTTCACGGCTTTTGGAATAAATAAGGATGTCATCAATAAAAGACGACCACAAAGTGATCTAAATATTCCTTGAATACTTGGGTTCATCATATCCATGAAGGCGGCGAGGAGCATTAGTCAATCCAAAGGACATGACTAGGAATTCATAATGCCCGCATCTAGAGTTAAAGCGAATCTTTGGAATGTCGTGGTTCTAATCTTCAATTGGTGATATCTGAACGAAGATCAATCTTTGAAAAGAATTTGGCTCCTTGCAACTAGTCAAACAGGTCATCAATACGTGGCAATGGATACCTATTTTTGATGGTGACGTGATTCAACTCCCGATAATCAATACAAAGTCGCATACTCCCATCTTTCTTCTTCACGAATAGAACAGAGTACCCCAAGGAGAAGTACTAGGACGAATAAAGCCAATGTCTAACAATTCTGCGGTTGGGTCTTTAACTCACGAAGTTCAATAGAGCCATTCGATATGGGGCTTTGGAAATAGGTTTTTGTCTTAGGGTTCAAGGTCGATACAAAATTCAATTTCACGCCTCGGGGTAGGCCGGGAAGTTCTTGGGAATACGTCAGAAATTTATTAACAATAGGAATATCGTTTAAAACCGGCGTATTTTTATTTAAATCGTGACATGAGCTAAGAAAGCTTGACATCCGCTTTTTCAATAAACGAATAGCTTTATGGCTTGAGATGACCGTGATTGATTTTAATGGTTTGGTCGTTTGAATTAGCATAATAGGTTGATTAGGAATATGAAAGCTAACAACCTTACGAAAACAATCAATTTTTGCATGATAAGTAGTTAACCAATCAATCCACAGAATCACGTCCAAATGCAAGTATTTTTAATGAAATAAGATCGATGAGTAATGTGAGGGTACCGATTTGAACCAAACAAGACTTATAAACAAAGTGGATGTAATGAAGGTTTCTCCCAACGGAGTTTCCACAGATAAGTCAAAGTCTAATTTCTCTCGAGTCAAATTTAATCGATGAGCGCAAGTAGGAGAAATAAAAGAATGGGTAGAACCCAGATCAAATAAAGTATAGACTTCATTAGAGTTTATGATAAGCTTACCGTGATGACCTCATTCGGATTCCTTGCTCTTTGGGAGGTCACAACAAATGCTCTCCCTTACACTACTGGGTTTTAAATTTTCAGGATGGCCTTTGGTGCCTCCATCCTAGCTTGAATTTGTCTTCTAGAACGCACAAAATCGAGCTAAGTGACCTTCTCTTCACAATAATAACATGCTTTGACGGCATGACGCAGTTTGGTGATGTGTCCCTCTCCTCCGCATTTGAAGCATATGATAGGTGGTCTTTCTCCTTCCTTAACAATGGGTCTTCAGGTCTACGACGTCTTTCCATCATTGTTGAATCTCCTTTTCTTGAAATGTCCATTCTTGTTGTTTTGGCCCCGATTACCACCAAGTGGTTACCATATCCGCCCGTTGATTCCCTCCACGCTTGTTGTCACCGCTTCGATGACTATTCTCGCCGGTATTATAATTTTGCTTACCGCTCTCTTTTAGTGCGTTGACTCATTATTGCGCTCCACTAATCGAGCCCTATTTACAACATCCGAATACAAACACGGTTTATGAGAAATAAGATGTTGACGTATCTCCCGCTTCAAACCTCTTAAAAACATTCGCGCCATTCATTCTCTTCATTATCCACAAGTGGGACGAAACCGTGATAACTCGCAAATTTTGCCTCGTATGCGACTGGCCATATTGTTTTGTTCCAACTTGATAAACTCCACCTCCTTCATGTGGCGAATACTTTCAGAAAGTATTTGTCGTTGAACGACTCTGGAACTTCTCCCAAGATATCTTGAAGACAATTTGGTTGAGTACGTTTTACCGATTCCCACCAAGAATCCGCCTCTCCGCCAAGAACATAAAGGCGTGAAAGGAACCTTTTGCTCCTCGGAGCATCCCAAGACATCAAATATCTTGGTAATCTGCTTTATCCATGCTTCCGCCGTAAGTGGTTTTGGTTTCTCCCTTAAACTCCGGTGGTCCCGGCTCCTTAAATTGTTTAGCGGTGACCTCGAGAGTTTTCCGTGTTTCCACCTACGTTTTGGACGTGAGTCGCTCTCGCTCGCTTTGTTGCAGATAAATTGCATAAAGCCTCCGAACATTTGATCATTCATCATTTGGTCGGTGTTGTTGTTTGCATGAGGATTGTCGCCTTCGATGCACATTATCTCGATTATTGATATGGTGAATCAACAATCGCTGCGCTCCATTGCTATTCTCAACATTCTCGGATGTCATTTTTTGACATCGCCACAAAACAAAAGGTTAATTGACATGTAACAAATTATCCCTATCTTCCGACCAACCAATAAAATATCACATAAACTTAGGTAGGTCATACTAGCAAGGTATTCCCCGTCTCTCCCTCCTAGTACTATTCTCACATCTTAGCCAGGATCATATCCTAAGCTCGATACCAACCGCGTGACGCCCCAAAATTAGGTATACATCACCCATCTGGGTCGATACTTACATGGTATGTAATTTAAAAACAACTTATTAACATAACGTAGGTATAATACGACATAAATCGTGAGTTTAAATACAAATATAAATCTACTAGATATTATACAAACTCAATAAAAAGTCCTCATTACAGCTTATTATCACACTATTTTACGTAATAGTGAGGACTACTAATGCTATCTTCGAGGACCATCACTCGTTTCCCCGGCTCGTCCCCATTTATTTTATCATTTCACAAGAGAACGGTGGAAAGAAAGGGTGAGCTCAACTAGCCCAAGAAGAAATATTATGACTAAGATAATGCGAGAATAAATTATCAATAGTCTTCAATAATGTTAAACCGATAAAATACAATAGACAACCGGTTTAATCTGCGGTGAATATGCAATCCATTAAAAGAGTCAAGTAGAAAATAAAGTCTACTATCTTTTAGGTTTTAAAAGGTTTTTCATCATTTGTTTATAAATGAGACTCAAACTTTAATAAATATTTCACATCATCGAATCACCCCCGCTACTACGGCCAAGGATATTCTTTAGTATCACGACCACAATTATTCATGCACTACGGGCCAAGAATATTTGTGTATTCATTAATGGTCATGATCATGCCAACAATCGGTCCATCAATGCACTCTACGGCCATCGAGGATTTTTATCACATCATTTGTAACATTACGGTCATGATTACAACCGAATAGTCTCTCGTCATAATCATACCAAGTCCATCTATGCACTGAGCCATGTAATGACTTTCAAAAAATATAAACATGAGGATGATGACAATGATATAAGAATTCAATAAAACAAGTTCAAGAATTATTTTATCCGAGGAATTATTAACGCCCAAATTGTCAACATGATCTTGTTTTGTGTAGAGTAAAATTCAAGAATGATCGGAAGAATATTTTCATGAAAAGATATGGATGAAACGCAAATATCAAGGATATTCTACTAATTTCATGGAGTATAGAAGTCAAAGTTTTAACCAACTGGGTATAATAAAGAATGGAATAACAAAAGAAATCACCATGCATGCGATAGATCGCATGCATAAAAGTTATTCAATGTAATAATAAATAACGGAACCAGTCGTGTGAAATTCACGCAAGCTGAGGATGTTCCAATGTAATAATAAAGATGGAACCGGATCCGGTGTAAAACACATGATAGGATATTCCAATGAGAATAATAAAGATTTTAACCAGTCGGTGTAAAAACACATGATGCAGGATGTTCCAACGAGAATAATAAAGATGGAACCAGTCCTGTAAAAACACACGCATGTGATGTTCCAGCAGAATAATAATAAAAAGGCGGAACCAGTCCGGTGTAAAACACACATGCATGGATGTTCCAATGCAGAATAATAGAAGAATGTCACCAAGTATAGGGTAAACCACTTATACAAAAGTTATTCCAATGTAATAATAAGCAATGGAATAACAACAATTCTTCTTCATGAATAAGAAAGAATAACACCCCTTACATTTGGTAGGAGATTGAATATCGCAGCAGTGTAGTAACAAAATACTCTTCTTCTTTCTCTTATTCTCTCTATACTTTCTCTCTCTATAGCTTGAATGAATTCGTGAAAATAATGAAGCCCTAGGCCTCTATTTATAGAAGATTTCTAGCTTAGCACCTGCCGTGTGAAAAGGCAAGTGGCTTGACGACTGGTTTGACGCCTGTAATGTGAAACGACAAGTGGTTCGACGCCTGTAATGTGAAACGACAAGTGGTTCGACGTCTGGTAAAGGTAATTACTATTAACGAAGGTAAATACTATTGACGAAGGTAAATACTATTCACAAGGGTAATTACTATTGACGAAGAGACTCTTAGATGATGACATATGAGCCCCTCATAAAATAATCAAACTTACCACAAATCATTTTTTTTTCATCAACACATATTTAATCTTTCAACAATTATTAATCATTTATAACTTGTCGTCTCAATTATTGATTTAATACTATAACATATTATATGTATGATATCGTGACAATAATTGAATCAATAATATAAGAGATATGATGCAGCAATTACTGTAGCAATAATTGAGCATAGCTGAGTGACTTCTCACGTAAGCATCAATAATCAATACCGTGTGCTACTATGCAACTCACGCCAGACATCGTATTTTTTACCACCGGGTAGTTCAACAGCTTTTAACTCAGAATAACTCTCCGTAGTTATTTTTATAAAATATTTTGTCGTTTTCTCAATCCGACAATAATTTCATTATGTAGGGTCCACCAATAATTGAGCCATTGTATTTAATATTTCCTAACAAAAAGAATATTCCTCGACCAAATGAATATTTTATAACAACTTGCATACTTTGTAAAATTTATAAATATTACCCACAACTATAACATTATATCAAATTTATTCCATAATATTCAAAAATAATATTTATAGAAAAATTCATCTTTATTTATAAAAGTTTGGGTCTTCTAATAACTATATGTCACACTTTAATAATTAATGTTTCAAGGTAGTAGATGAAATATGGAAATGTAATATACATATAATCCATGTACATTTTATCACACCGATACATTTATAAAAATACTAGTTTACAATATGCTCATGGTATATTATTTTAATATATGCCCACATACATATTGTCACATATATAATGTTTTTATAACATATAGTTCCAATATGTTTACTCACATTGCCTCATCATACAATATAGTTTTATAAAACTTAATATATAGTCATGTAAATGTCACTAATCGCACTATATAGTATAATTGACATGCACATAACCGTCAAAGATAATATTATTATATTACTAACTTACTTATTTATGTTAAATAAACAAATCATGCAGTTCCTTAAGTAATCAACACCAATATTAACTGATCCAACCATTGATTAATGTAGTTATGGATTTCCATAATCAATATTTATCTTTATAATATATATTGCAAATAATAGTAATCACACATCATGAGTTAATTACCAAGAAACCAATTTTCCCCCCATAATCGATTAATATTAATTTTTGGCTTACTCATAACATGCTTTGTTCTATGATTTATCAATGTTACACACATCACATAATTGTTTCACTTAATTCCTAAAGTGAAACAAATTAATTTCTTCAACTATCCACTGGCGCATTGCTTGCCATTTATCTATCATTGGGATGACAAGAAATAAGCCTATACCTCGACAAAGTGCCAAGACTGGTTTAGCTTCGACCCGTGTCAATTTTCAACGCTAAATTCATTTTATACGACATGAATTGTTGTCCACAAAGGTGTTACTACACGTCTTATATGAAATCACATAATCATTCCCGATTAATCTTCCTAATTCCCGTTTTAACTTGCATAGTGAATTCTCTCGTTTCACATTATGCCACACAAGGCATTTCACAATTCTCATTGTCACTTCACACATCTTAATACGCATTGATCTAATATGAATCAATTGAATTAACTAACTCACAAAATAATAACACTTTTATTCATAAAAAATTTATTTCCATGAATATATTCATTTAATAATACGTGGAAATTCTTGGGTATTACATCCTCCCCCCTTATAAAAATTTCGTCCTGAAATTGCTACAAGGTTACACAAATAGATGGGGATAATCCCTCATCATCCTATCTTCTAACTCCCACGTTGCCTCCTCGACATCATGGTTACGCCAAAGTACTTTTACAGAAGAAATAACCTTATTCCTTAAGGTTTGCTCTTTTCTATCAAGAATTTGGACAGAAATTTCCTGTAATGCTAAGTTCTTCTCCACTTGAATGGGTTCGTAAGAAATCACGTGTTTGTAGTCAGGCTTGTATGGTCGCAACACAGATATGTGAAACACGTTATGGATGTGCTCCAACTCAGGTGGTAGTGCAACTTTGTACGCTACTTCGCCCACTCGCTTTAGTATCTCGAACGGTCCTATGAACCTTAAACTCAGTTTTCCTTTCTTGCCGAAACGGATCTTTCCCTTCCACGGAGATACCTTTAGGAATACGAAACTGCCAACTTCAAAATCTCGATTTTGCCGATGCAAGTCTGCGTACTTCTTCTAGCGATCTGGAGCTGCTACTAATCTGGCTCTTATTACTGTAACCACGTCTGCGGTTTTTTGTATTAACTCTGATCTAAGTATTCGTCGTTCTCTGACTTCATCCGAACATAATGGTGTTCTGCACTTCCTTTCGTAAAGAGCTTCATACGGTGGCATGTCGATACTCGCATGGTAACTATTATTATACGCAAATTCGACTAAGGGTAAGTGGTCATCCCAATTTCCCTTGAAGTCCATCACGAAAGTCCTAAGCATGTCCTCTAGCGTTTGTATTATTCGCTCACTTTGTCCGTCTGTCTAAGGATGATAAGCAGTACTTAACCGTAACTGTGTTCCCATCCTCTCTTGCAAGCTTTTCCAGAATTTTGACGTGAAACGCGGGTCTCGGTCAGAAACAATCGATAACGGCACTCCATGTCGTGAAACAATTTCCTTTACGTACAGACTCACTAATTGATTTAAACTGTAGAGGATCTTGATAGGTAGAAAATGTTCGGTCTTCGTAAGTCGGTTTATGATAACCCAAATGGCATCCAAACCTTTCTACGTGACTGGAAGTCCTTCCATGAAATCTATCGTGATATGCTCCCATTTTCACTATGGTATTTCCAATGGTTGTAATAAACCACTCGGTCGCTGATGCTCTGCTTTGACTCACTGACATATAAGACATCTACTAACGTACTCCGTAATTTCTCGTTTCAAATTTGGCCACCAAAAATGTTGCTTCAAGTCCCGGTACATCTTTGTGCCTCCCGGATGAACGAAATATGTTGTATTGTGTGCCTCGTGCAAAATCTCCTCTCTCAACTCGGCCACTACCGGTACCCACACTCTCCTTTCAAATCTTAAGATACCATCTTTATCTATTCGACATTTTTCTTCCTCTTTTTTTGTGATCCTTCTTCTGATTTTCTCATATTCTCCATCTTTTTCCTGGGCTTCCTTTACTCTATCCAACAATGTCGGACAAGCTTCCATTATAAATAACTTCTCTTCAGACCTCTCGGGTCCCTTCACTTCTATTTCCAATTTCTCCATATCCCTTATTAACTCCTCCTGGGTTGTCAGTTGAAACAATTTCTCCCTTCCTTTCCTGGTCAGAGTGTCGGCAACTACATTTGCCTTCCCCGGATGATAAAGAATCTCACAGTCATAATCTTTGATTAATTCTAACCACCTTCTCTGATGCATATTCAACTCCTTTTGTGTGAAGATATATTTCAGACTTTTGTGGTCCGTGTATATCTCACATTTCTCCCCGTACAAATAATGCCTCTATATCTTTAACGCAAAACTACGGCCGATAACTCTAGGTCATGAGTAGGGTATCGTTTTTCATAATCCTTTAATTGTCGTGATGCATACGCAATGACCTTGCCGTGTTGCATAAGCACACAACAAAGTCCTCTATGTGACGCATCACTGTACACTACAAATCCTCCCGTATCATCTGGTAATGATAATACAGTCGCCTCTCTTAATCTCTTCTTTAACTCTTGAAAACTCTCTTCGCATTTATCGGTCCATACAAATTTCACCGTCTTCCTCGTCAAATTAGTTAACGGGGTCGCTATCTTAGAAAAATCCTGGATAAATCTTCGATAGTACCCAGCTAACCCTAAGAAACTTCTCACCTCCGTTGGAGTTCTCGGTTGTTCACAATTACTTACCGCTTTGACCTTTTCAGGGTTTACTGAGATTCCATTCTCATCCACCACGTGGCCTAAGAATTGAACCTTCTTCATCCAAAATTTGCACTTAAAAAACTTCGCATACATCTTCTCCTTTTGTAGTGCCCCCAAAATAATCTTCAGATGTTCGGCGTGTTCTTCCTCTGTCTTCGAGTAAATTAAAATATCGTCAATGAAAACTACTACGAATTTATCCAAATATGGCTTGAAAACTCGATTCATTAAGTCCATGAATGCTGCCGGAGCAATAGTTAAACCGAATGACATTACCAAAAACTCGTAATGTCCATAACGAGTTCTAAACGCAGTCTTTGGTATGTTCTCATCCCGCACTTTTAGTTGGTGATATCCCGTCCGCAGGTCGATCTTCGAGAAACACTTCGCTCCCTTTAGTTGATCGAATAAGTCGTCTATCCTTGATAATGGATATCTATTCTTGATCGTTACTCTATTCAATTCTCGATAATCAATACAGAGCCTCATCAATCCGTCCTTTTTCTTAACGAATAACACTGGTGCTCCCCAAGGAGACACACTCGGTCAAATGTAACCCTTATCCAATAACTCTTGAAGTTGTATCATTAATTCCTTCATTTCTACTGGCGCCATACGATATAGAGCTTTTGAAATCGGTGTCGTTCCCAGTGCTAAGTCTATTACAAATTCGATTTCTCTGTCTGGCTGAAGGCCAGGCAGATCATCTGGAAACACATCCTGAAATTTACTCACTACGGGTATATCTTTAATCTCTACTCCCTTTTTTTGAGTATCCACTATGTAGGCTAAATAACCTACACATCCTTTCTTTAACAATTTCCTGGCCTGCATCATCGTAACGTAACACGATTTCTTAAGCGATGAGTTACCATAAAACACTACCTTAGACTTACTCGGAGTCTGAAGGTTCACACATTTGTTCCGACAGTCAATTATTGCTGCATGGTTATATAACCAATCCATCCCCAGTATTACGTCGATTTCTCATAATCTAATAGGAATTAAGTCTACGCTTAGTTCATGTTCTCTAATGTTTGCGCGATAATTTTGATAGACGTATTCTGTAGGGATTATTTCCTTATTCGCAACTTCTATGTTCAAAGGATCTTCTAAACGTTCTCGAGGTGTACTAAGTTTATTAGCAAATTCTTCAGATACAAACGAACAGGTGGCACCCGAATCGAATAATATATAAGCATTTATATTATTGATTGGGATTATACCTGACACCACGTCCTTTGTGGCTACGACGTCTTGGATGGTCATGTTAAAGGTTTGAGCGGTCGATTGGTTGGGTTGCGCAGGTCCACCAATCATTAACTTACTTCCTCCTCCCTGGCTTTCGCTAGCTCCACCGCTTCCTTTCTTCGGGCAATCCTTTATCTAGTGCGCTGTTGATCTACAAGCAAAACATCCTCTGATCTTCTTCGGCTTCGGGGTATTTGGCGATATGTGCCCCTCTTGGCCGCAATTATAGCAGGTGTTTTTCCTCTTTCAGCATTCTCCCCGATGACTTCTTCCACATTTATTGCAAGCTTCGGTCCTCTTCTTGAAGTTTCCCTGGTGACTCCCACCTTGGTTATTGTTTTTGTTGTTCTTATTTTCCCATTTCCTCTTTTTGGTGTTACTTCCTCCGCTACTTCTCCCTCCACGATGCTCACTACTATCGTTCTTATTCTTTTTCTCCTTAAGATATAGACTCAAGGCCTCACTGCCACTTTTCGCAATGATTACCTTCTCCAACGATGTTGTAAAGGAATTAATCTGGAAGACCAATACCTTATTATACAACCACGGCTTCAACCCTTGCTCAAAACATCTCGCCTTCCTTTCCTCATCCACAACTTGGTGCTCTGCAAATCGTGCTAGTTCATTGAACTTAGCTACATATTGCGCCACCGTCATATCACCTTGTTTCAACTCTAGGAATTTCACTTCCATCCTACTCTTCATACTTTTTGGAAAATAATTATCCAAAAACAGCATCGTAAACTGCTCCCATGTTATCGTTCCTTCCCCCGCTCTTTGCTGATTAGTTTCCCACCAATAGTTCGCTTCGCCCCTCATCATATATGTGGCAAAATCGCCTTCTCGGTCTTCACCCACTGAGCTATAGTGAAGGCCTTCTCGATCTCCTTGATCCGTGTTCATGCAACTATCGGGTCCGTGGTTCCCATGAAACTCGGGGTCCTACACTCTTAAAATCTTTGAAGGTTGTTCATCGGGACAACTTTGGGGAAACGGGTGGTACGAGTTCGCTTTTCTTCCCCTCGAGCTTCTCCCAATTAATTTACCAGTCTCTATATCGGATCTATAGGACCTCTCTCATCATTAACTGACTCTTCTGGGATAGTTATTCTACGTCTGGGCGGCATTTTCTGCATCACAAAATTTTCATTTTATATCTAATTATCATATTTAGATATTTCTCAATAGAAAAGAACTATAGGTTTATAACACGTTTCTGAAATAAGATCATTTATATTCATATGCCAAATGGTTACATTACATGTTCTTTTCTAGCATACTACTATAAATGATAACACATATCCCCTACTATCACAAAAGACGGGGACATACCAACTTACTACCCCTCTAACACTTTTCAGAAATTTAGGGGTTTACCACTATCTCGCATCTTACACAAAGGATTGAGATTACAACAACATATTAATAACACATAAATAAAAATACTACACTACTAAACTCTTCCCTCTAGACTCAATCTAACATCCCACGCTCAACGGCGCTATGATATTCCATCTGTGTGATGTGCACCACCATGTCTCGGCTTATGGTATGCCGGGTTTGTCCTTGCTCAGCTGGCTAGTGTGATGTACCCCATCGATCAATCTCTCCATGGCCATGCGTAGAGCATAGCCCATCTTGTTCATCTTCCTCCTCTTGCACCGCACCTCATCCTCTAGGTCATCTGCCCTATCATTGGCTTCCTCCCACTTCTCCTTAAAGTGAATCCTATCCATCACCTCCATTTCTAACTGTGTTCGGAGAGCCTCCTTCTCCTCACTCTCACTCAAAACCTTCTGCTCTAATTCCTCCAGCTTTCATGCCACCTCAACATTCCTCGCCACCGCTTGGTGAAACAAAGCTCCCATCTGGATCCTTGCTTCCTTATGGTGAGCAATCTCTACCTCCATCTCCTGCATCACTAGTTGCCTCTGATGGTCCTCGTCCCTCAACTTCTGGAACGCAGACTCCCTCTCCCTAGCCTCAGCCTCTAGCTCCTCCACTCTACATCCCAACTCCAATATCTACTCCTCATACTCTCCTAACATCCGATCCTCAAAAGTAGCCTCGTCGAAGTCCATCATAGGCTCGGGCTCCTCCTTCAAAGGCTCCTTCTCTGGATCAGACTCCACCTCTTCCTCATCGTCATCATCAAAAGGGGTCACTACTGAATTAGGCTCCGCTATCAAGGGTGTCTCATAGACTACGTGGATATCACGCTGCTCCTCCTCTACCACTCGGCTAGGTCCTCCCATGTCAGTCATCCTACAATCACCAACATAAGACAACACAAACAACAACTCCATTAGAATGTTAAACAAACATAAGTTCATTGTATAGAATGAAGTTACATTTCATAACATACTAAGTCTCTCAAGGAAAACTTTACATGAGTTTTATCTCCTTCCTAACTTCTAAGTTCTCCCGAGTTATAATCTAAGGACACTCGCTCCTAAGGTTTATAACTACAGCTTTGATACCAACCTGTGACGCCCCCAAATTCGGACCTCCACTTGGTCACTCGAATTCGGTTCATCACGTGCTCAAAGTATTACAATAATAACTAAAATCATACATTCACAACGGAAAATCTAAATTAGAATAATTTACAATGATTTATTATAAATATTCCCCCAAGTCTCGCAACCTATAGTACTTAATAGATTACATAATAGTATCGAATAAAGAACTATTACATAATCCTACTTAAGTTTAAACATAGTCTGCAAATAGTCTTAACATAACATAATAGTTTTTAAACATAAAGGAACAAGCTAGTTGGTAGCCTTACCCTTGCCCTTGTCTGTTCCAGAGACACCTCCCTGTTCCTCCTTAACTGAAAGTTTTTAAATAAGCAAGGATGAGCACAAATTGCCCAACAAGTAATATACAACAAGGGTGTAGGATATAATATCACAAGGTTTGAAATATCAAAGTGACATTTATAGGATAGTTCAAAGTGTCAGAATAACATCATGGATAAGGAATATCAACAATTCTTGGAATAAGAACAACAATTCTATATAAATCAACAGATATATATGAATTCAACGACTAATAATGTATCCAACTGGATAAGCAATTTATACTGAGCAGTCACTAAGGACCATTGAACTTCCACTAGAGTTACCAATATTAAACTGATAACCCAAAAATATCAAGTACTATAGATGATCAGTCTACAATACTTTACGTTATGCATAACACCACAATAATATTCATTCATGTGTTGGGGTTTCCAACGACATACACTCCCCTTACCAAAAGGGTTGTCCAACTCAGTTTTCAAGATTTTTCGCACCAATCAATTGGCTTGGACAACTTTTATAAACATGCATATAGTCTAGCCGAATCAAATGGCATCGACTCTTTCACCATATTCAAGAACAATACTAAGTTCAACATGAATAATAACTTTCACAAGGGTTTAAACATATTAACTTATTTGAACGAGAAAGTAATATAATTTGTATTCAAAGAGATAAGCTTACGGTATTCGTCGAATAGAGAATGCAATTATACTTGCACAATAATAGTGGGGTTCAGATACTTTCCTTAAGCGTAGTTTATCCACTTTAAGAAATCAACACTTTTGAATCCTATTTATAGCGTATTATATGTTCAAGATGTCCATTAGCTAACACAATCTTTAAAAAGGCTTGACACGATTCAAGTATGCATATATGGTACAGAAATCAGATTATCAATTCATCACGAATCAAATACTTAGTTACTTCATAAGCAAATAAAGAATGCTTAGTTTAAGACCTCCTTACTCATGGACTTTCCATTACAAGGCAAAACCAACTTATCATCGAAGAATGACACACACACACACACACACACACACACACACACACATATATATATATATATATATATATATATATCAGTAGGTTTTAAACCACCTCTAGCATTTTAGGTACCATACAAGTTGACTGCTAAAGTTCAAATCTCGTGATTCCAGATTTCAGATCGGGGCAAAATGCTTGGCCGCGCCATGGCTAAGTTTAGGCCGCAAGAAATGCTGCTGGCCCCTCCCACTCAAGCCAAGACTTAGCTGCTACTTTGTGGTTTCTGTTCGTTTTTCTCAACACAATTATACATGATATACTTATCATGTTAAGGGGCTTTTCATGCTCCTTAAGTCAATCTAGTTTCCTTTTTATATAATTGAATTCTAAATTGATCATTTCAACAAGTCAAGTCCATTCAAGGTCATGAAACCACAAAATCTATCATGCTTGCTCTCTAATCATACAAGATAGTTACAAAACTCATATTAGGCATGCTTGTAAGTATTCATAACATATATGTGAATCTTGTAACATTCTAAAATTTTAATTGTTATATTAAATATTTATTGAATTATTTAAATATTTAATGGACTTGCAGTACCTTTGTGGCGCCGCAGCGCCATGCTCACGCCACAACGTGGCCTTGTAGCCTTAATCTCTTGTGTGCAGTTTGTTATGCCCACGCCCACAAATACACGACCCATAGTGTAAATCGTGGAAGCCATGCTGAGTTAGTAGAATGGTCTGACAGTGTACTTTTTGCACATGAAATTTTAAGAAAAGTTATGTGATGATAGTAGGAGTGCTAAATGTTGATTTTAGTATTTCTATACTATGAATAAGTATGTTATTAACAATTAACTTGTGTTATAACTCAATTATGTGATTAAAAATCCAATTTTAAACGATGAACGTACTTAGTTATGTTTGTAAGATGGTAATGACTAATTATATCATCATGACATATGTTTATAGGATATTGTGATTCGTATTGATTTGGTTTAGCCTACGAGCAAGGCAAGTTCTTTAACTCTACTTTTAGAATTGTGCAATCGCTTAAATTTTCTTTGAGCGAGTTTTTCTAATCCTTTATCTTGTTGAACTAATTATGGTTTTCAATTCGATTATGATATAATGATGTAAGTTATTCTTGAGCAAGTTATTCTTGTATTTAACTTGTTGTTTAGCATGCAAATTTATATATTCTAATGTTGAACATTTTTATCGATCAAATTGTTATGCATGCTTTGTATTCAATTCTAATTAACCTTGGCTTAGTATTGTTCAAGCAAGGTGTTATAGTTATTCAAATTGTATGCTCTTAGATTATTCCTAAAGTATGATGACTTTAGTTTACTATGATTGATTCAATCACGATTATTCTATAGTGAAATGTTCTTGGTTTCATTCAACTAATCCTAAGTTGATGTTCGTTGAAATCCAAATTACCCTGAAAGCTTATCCAAACCAAACTTCCTTTGGTGTGGACTTGTACTCTAAATATCGAGATGAACAACCCTAATGTTATGATTAGGGGTTAACTTACGTGTAGCGTTAAATGTTTGTGCACAATACATGGTACGAAGGGTCGATCCCCAAGACGAGGAGTCCTTATAGTCTTACGATCATTAAAGTTGGAGTTGAAAGATTTCTCGTGAGCTGTGGACATAGTTCATGGTCTTATGACCCTCAGTTATATTTATTCCACATTTTGGATTTCAGTTTCTGATTATAGATGATAGAGTACTATTCATTGTTGATGAGCCTATTATTGGCAGTTATTATTACTATACTCCTGTTGATTTCATATTGTATCCAGTGAGCAATTGTTTTGCTCACTCTTGCATATTTTAAAACTCATTGCAGCTAAAGAAGAGAAGGTAGATGAACCTTCGTCTAGCAAAGGAAAGGGAAAAATGTGCAAGTGATGAAGACTTGTAATTTTACTTTGATTGAGATGTTAGATTTTTATTATGATGATCTTAGACTTGGTTTTAATGAAGTTTATTTAATTTTCGCATTTGAATGATTGTAATTAAAGGTTAGATAACCTGGGAGATTTTATTATGTAACCCTTTAATGGGAAAGGTTTTATTTATCCAGTTTTATTGTGATTGGGTAGTTAGATATGAATGTTTGATTAAGTGAACACCAGATCCTGTGGGAATGAAGTACCTGGATTTGGGGTGTCACCAAGTTGGTATCAAAGCCTTAGGTTATGAACCTTAGGTGGGGAAAAGCCTTAGGAAGTAACCTTCGAGAAGATAGTGATGATAAACTATTATCGAGTTTCAAGGAGAAAGTAATAAAATACTTATGTGCTTATGTGTTTACAACTTATGTGCTCGTGAGAGTCAAGTAGTGATGATTAATAACTAAAACTTAAAAATCTTGTTGTCAGGATGACTAATGTCGGAGAATCCAGTCAGGCTAGGGAGGAAGGACCTCAGATGCCTAGAGAGGAGGAATCTCGTGATATTTAAGTGGTTTTGGGAACAACTGCTTCCACGAGAGTCACCCATTACTCAGAGTGGTCGAGGGATGATGATGATGATGATTTAGAACAGATGAGGAAGAACCCGTGGAGTCGCTGCAGCACGGGTGAAGAGGACGAGGAGGAAAGGATTCCACTTAACTCGATAATGGGTCAGATATATACGATGAGGTGCATGACCGCAACGTGGAACTTCAAGATACTGTCGAGGAATTGCAAGAGATAGTAATGAACAATGCACCTTGATGGCATGTATGACGACGAGATTCGTGGATCGAGAAGAACGACTAAACAATGTTGAAGAGAAGAAGTGGTTCACATCAAGAAGAGAACGATCAAATACGAGCAAGAGGTTGCAGAGTCAAGAGCAAGTTGAGAGAAGAATCGCAAAAAGGGCAAGAGCCAAGACGCGCATAAATGAAGCTTATCAAAAGCCGAAATAGCAAAGGGAGACGACAAGAAAAGAGAAGGAAGATGGAAGAAATGGATAACGTGTTCAACACCGCGATCAATCGAGCTCAAGATCGGGCGCCGGGTTATCCAATTCGATTCGAGACGCTACCCTCGTTCATATCGGGACCGTCGGACCATGTTCCGAGTTATGGAAGAAGAGCGTCGTAAGGCCTTGTAATATCTTAATAGGACATTGTAGGGAGTGTACTTGAGTTATGTTATGATAAATAATTTGTTAATCCCAAGTGTTATGCAACCTATGGGATATGATGATGATGTCCTGAAACTTTAGTAGTTCAGGAAAATAATGTAAATAGCAGTGATGCTATTGATATGATGTTTTCAAAGAAGTTTTGAATAAAAGATATTATTTTCTTTATCCAAAGTGTTATGTGTTATGGAATGATTACTTTAATGGGGGCAAGCTAAGTAGAAATTACTTGAAAAGAGTTGAGTAATAATCTAATGAATGTATTCTTTTTAACAGAAAATGCCTCCAAGACGTCAACCACCCCGTCAGAGAACCACCGAAGGAACCAACATCAATAATTCTAAAACTAACTCCGTTCAGCAGTTGGTGACGTTACTAACAGGTGCACTGCAAAATCAACCGCAGAATCAACCTCAGAACCAAGGAGCTACGTTTAAGGACTTCAAGGCGGTTGGACCACCAGAATTCTGTGGATCCATGAATCCAGTTGAAGCACAGACTTGGATTATGGGAATCGAGAAGGTTTTTGATGTGGCTAGGGTAGAGGAGAATCAGAAGACTGCTTTTGCAATGTTTATGTTGAAGGAGGAGGCTAGCTATTGGTGGTAGGCCAACAAGACTCGGGAAGGACCAGGAGTAATGACCAGGGATAGGTTTAAGGAGCTGTTCTTCGAGACTTATTTCCCTGAGAGTTCCAAGAGTCAGCTAGAGATCCAGTTTTTGGAGTTGAAGCAAGGAACAATGTCTTGTTTGAGTATGCCGCCAAGTTCAACGAGTTGGTAGAGTTTTGCGCCATATCAAAGTCAAGATGCACGAGCGCAAGGCGAAGAGGTTTGAGTAGGGATCAAAACCCGGGTCAGATAAGTAGGGTTTCTGCTCCAATCAAGATATTTGCAAAGCAGATGATGGAGAAGGCAATTCTCGCTAAAAGTGGAGGGAAAAGCAGAATAAAGCATAATCAAGAGCAGAGAAAGAAGAAAAGTGAAGGTGAAGCTAAGAGTAGTGGTAACGGTAGTAATGGCAACAACCTGAAGAGGAAGTGGAATGGGAATGGAGGAGCTGGAAATCAAGAAAGAAACCAACAAAATAAGAAGTTCAAGCATGTGTATACGTATGAAAAGTTTCATAAGTGGAGTGTGTTTCCTGGGAAAACGAGTATGCTTCAATTCAGCTGTGGAGGGTCACATCGCCCAAATTACATTCAAGCTAAGAAGAAAATGTGTGCTTCACGTGCGGATCCAAGGATCACTTTTTCTCGTGAATGCCCCAAGAAGAGATCCGTGAGACAAATGGGAGCAAGGAAATGCTAGTGGAGGTGCGCTGGCTATCAGGGACCAACAACAACAAATAAGCCCACAACCGTAACCTTCAACTTGATCAGGCAAGATGTTGTGCAATCAAAGGATGTGGTGTCGTATTATCCCGATCAATGATATTGACGCTTATGTATTATTTGATTCGGTGCTACTTGCTCATTTATATCTCGATGAATTTGCTATGAGATTAGGATTGCTTTAGTGAAGAATTGAATTTCCTTTAAACATAGAAATTTGCGAATAAGGAAGTAGTTCCTGTTAGGTTCGTATACAAGAACTGTAGGGTGAACATTAAGGGAAATATTTTGATGGTAGATTTGATTCCGATCAGGCTAGGAGAGTTTGACATTATTTTGGGAATGGATTGGTTGTTCAATTATGGAGTGATAATTGACTGCTAAAAGGAATGTGTAAACCTTATGACCCCGTCAAAGGTAGTATTCAATGGTAGCAAATCGCCTAGACAAATGAGATGTCTGACGATTATGCAGGCCAAAAAGTTGTTGAGTCAGGGCTGTGTGGGTTATTTAGCTTACATAGTCGATACTCAGAAGAAGGGTGCGAAACTGGAAGAAATACCAGTGGTTAGGGAATTTATGGATGTGTTTCCAGAGGATTTACCAGGACTTCCGCCTGATAGAGAAATCGAGTTCGTGATCGACTTAGCGCCAGGAACCGCTCCGATATTGAAAGCCCCGTACAGAATGGCTCCGGTGGAGATGAAAGAACTAATGGTACAACTACAAGAGCTGTTGGACAAGAAATACATTCAGCCGAGTGTGTCATCGTGGGGAGCACCAATGTTATTCGTAAAGAAGAAGGATAAGTCAATGCGTCTTTACATTGATTATAGAGAGTTAAAAAAAGTCACTATTAAGAACAAGTATCCATTGCCAAGAATAGATGACTTGTTTGATCAATTGAAGGGTGCTAGATATTTCTAAAATAGATTTGAGAAGTGGGTACCATCAATTGAAGGTAAGAAAGGAGGATGTACCAAGACGGCATTCAACTCCCAGATGGACATTACGAATTTTTGGTGATGTCTTTTGGTTTGACAAACGCCTCGCAGCGGCGTTCATGGATTTGATGAATGTGGTGTTTAAACCATTTTTGGACAAGTTTGTGGTGGTGGTGTTTATCGATTTATATTCGTGTACTCTAAAACTCAAGAGGAACATGTGGAACATTTACGCCTAACGCCTGGAGACGCTAAGAAAAGAAAAGTTGTATGCGAAATTCTCTAAATGTGAATTTTGGTCGAACGTACAATTTCTTGGGCACGAATTGAAAAGGATGGAATTTCAAAGTGGATCCATCAAAGGTTCAAGTCGTGATAAATTGGGAACAACCGAGAACTCCATCGTAAGTGAGAAGTTTCTTGGGATTAGCAGGTATTATTGCGACGGTTTATCCGTGATTTTTCCAAGATTGCCACTCGCTAACA
The DNA here is from genome assembly GCA_020205615.1 of Panax quinquefolius. Classification (NCBI taxonomy): domain Eukaryota; kingdom Viridiplantae; phylum Streptophyta; class Magnoliopsida; order Apiales; family Araliaceae; genus Panax; species Panax quinquefolius. Next base: position 73,401,699 of record CM035173.1, on the reverse strand, counting down.
AATTTAACGAGGAAATCAGAAATTTGTTTGGGCGGAGAAGTGTGAAGAAAGTTTCCAAGAATTGAAAAAGAAGCTAAGTATGGCACTTGTGTTGTCATTACCAGATAATACAAAAAATTTTGTGGGGTATAGTGATGCTTCGCACAAGGGATTAGGGTGTGTTCTTATGCAAAATAATAAAGTCATTGCGTATGCATCAAGATAATTGAAAGATTACGAAAAAGGGTATCCGACTCATGATTTAGAGTTGGCGGCGGTTGTGTTTGCTCTGAAGATATGGAGACACTATCTCTACGGAGAGAAATGTGAGATTTACACAGACCATAAAAGTCTGAAGTATATTTTCACACAGAAGGACCTGAACATGCGTCAAAGAAGATGGATGGAACTGATAAAAGATTACGATTGTGAGATCTTTTATCATCCAGGCAAAGCAAATGTGGTTGCAGATGCCTTGAGTAGGAAAGGTAGAGAAAGTTGATGCTGTTAACTGATAAGGAGGAGCTTATTACAGCAATGTCAAGGTTAGAGTTGGAAATCAAATTTCCAAAAGAATCAGATGAGAAATTGTACTAGATAGAAGCCAGTCAAACTTTGGTGGACAAAGTGAAGAACGCTCAACTGCAGGATGAGGAATGCAGAAAAATAAGAGAAAGTGTGGTCGACGAAAAGGAAGTAAAATACAAGGTTGATACTGATGGAATGCTGAGATTCGAGGGACGAATCTGGGTTCTAGAAGTACTAGAGATTAAAGAAGAAATTTTGATCGAAGCTCATAACTCGAGATATTCGATTCATCCAGGAAGTACGAAGATGTATCAAGATTTGCGACGACATTTTTGGTGGCCAAATATGAAAAGAGACGTTGCAGAATGCGTTGCAAAGTGCTTGACATGTCAGAGAGTCAAGGCCGAGCATCAAAGACCAAGCGGGTTACTTCAACCGTTGGAGATACCGGAATGGAAATGGGAACATATCACAATGGATTTTGTGGTAGGTCTTCCAACAACTCAGAAAGGATACGATGCGATTTGGGTGATAGTGGACAGATTGACAAAATCTGCACACTTTTTGCCAATAAAGATTAGATTTAATCTTGATCAGCTGGCAAAGTTATATGTTAAAGAGATCGTGTCGAGACATGGAGTTCTAGTGTCAATTGTGTCAGATAGAGATCCGAGGTTCACATCAAACTTCTGGAAGAGACTACAAGAATGTATGGGAACCCAGTTGCGAATGAGTACTGCATATCATTCGCAAACAGATGGCCAAAGCGAACGAACGATTCAGACGTTAGAAGATAAGTTGAGAGCATGCATCATAGATTTCAAAGGAAGTTGGGATGAACAATTACCATTGGTGGAATTTGCTTACAATAATAAAGCATTTACGCTTAGCATTTCAGATGCCGCCTTTACGAAGCATTATATGGCGGTGAAGTGCGTAACTCCCATCTTTGGGATGAATTGAGAACGCCAACTATTAGGACCAGAATCGGTACAAAAAATCGTTGAGGTTGTCAAACTCATCGTAACAAGATTGATAGTCGCCAAGATAGACAAAAGAAATAATCGATCAACACGCATAAGATCGAGTATTCGACATAGGAGATTTCGTATTCCTAAAGGTTTCTCCTTGGAAGGGAAAAATTCAATTTGGTAAGAAGGGGAAACTAAGTCCAAGATTTATTGGACCCTTCGAAGTGCTGCGAAAGGTTGGAGAGGTGGCTTACGAGGTAGCTCTACCTCCAGAATTGCAAAACATTCATAATGTTTTTCATGTGTTGGTGTTACGACCGTATAAACCTGATTACAAGCATGTGATTGAGTATGAACCATTGCAGTTTGATAAAGATTTGTCCTATGAAGAGGTTCCTATCAAGATAGTCGACATGAAAGAACAAGTGCTCAGAAATAAGGTGATACCTTCTGTGAAGGTAATTTGGAGGAACCACAATGTCGAAGAGGCTACGTGGGAACTCGAAGCTGAAATGATGAAGAATTACCCTGAGTTATTTGTTTAATCTGTGTCTTCGATTTCGGGGATGTAATCTTTGTAAGTAGGGACAATGTGATTAATGAATTGTTTGAATTGTGATTCGGGGATGTAATCCTTGTAAGGAGGGGAATGATGTAACATTCTAGAATTTTAATTGTTATATTAAATATTTATTGAATTATTTAAATATTTAATGGATGTGTTTATTGTTGAATAAATAATTGTTCAAATTTGAATTGATGTGCTTAATTATTTGTTAAATAAATAATTAAGGAAAATTAATTATTTTGCTAATTTAATTTAATTATTAAGTTAGAGAATTTTGATTAATTCAATTACTATTCTTTTTATTGGAATTTGTAATTAAAAAGGATGTGTTGGTTGATTAAATAAAGTTATAATTATATAGAAATTATAATTTTGTGGTATTGATTTATGCGATGTAGTGATTTAATAAATTGTTATTATGATTAATTTAATTAAATTAATATGTGACAAATAACCTTTTATAAAGTAGTTATTAAAATAACTTAAAGGAGTTTTAATTCCGTTTTGCCAAACAAGGCCTAATGCCTATTAAGTCTTTAATCTATTTAAGTTTTACCAAACAGGGTGTTAGGATTAATGGGTTATTTTTTTTAGTTAGTAACCAAACAAGCCTTATGGCTTTTGATTTTTAAAACTCATATAACTGATATCAGTTATATGTTTTGTATTTATATTATATAATCAACATATATTATATTCTAAATACGTTATTTGTTAAGTACGTTAGATAGAGAGAGAGAAGAAAAGAAAACTCAGAGGAAGAAGAAGAAGGGAAGAAGAAGAGAAGAAGAAGAAGAAGAGAGGAAGAAAGGCTAGAAATTGAGAAAAAAAGAAGCTTGAGAATCAAAAAGGGTTGGCCATCATCTTCTATCAAGGTATTCTTCTACCCTTTTAGTTTTAAAAGTTTTAGTTTTATTTTTTCCTATTTCTCCAGAAAAATTTTTGTGTTAATATAGTTGTTAATTTTATGTGTGTTCATGTGATAAACTAGTGTTGTAAGGTTATTTTCATAGGATATATATGATTATAATCAATGTATTGTGGTTATGTATATGTTTGTGAAGAAAATGTTTTTACAGAGAGTTTTTATGAAAATATATTGTTTAGCTTAAAGTAGAAATTGAGAGTGAATTAGTGGTTTTGTTGATAAATTGATCATTTAATTTGTTAGAGTATGTATAATCATTGATAAAGACACTTTGAATTAGTGGTTTTGGTTGAAAAACAAAAGTTACAGTGTTGATTTTCATTGAAATATAAAAAAATGAGTTTTAGCCAAAAACAGAGAATTTGGGTGTGTTAATTTTGTTGTTTATGTTGTTGTATGGGTAGAATCATGTTTAGAGTTTTTGAAATAAGTTTACATGAAGTCTCTATATGATTTATGTGCTAATTAGTCTATTAGAAACGAGCTTGTAGGCCAAAATTGCTTTTTTTCGCGTGTCATTGTTGAGGTCGTCTCAACGAGGTTCTCAATTCAGCCATGGCTGAACTTGCATAGCTTTTTGTGGAGCCGCTGCACCATGCTCATGACGCAACGCGGCCTTGTAGCCTTGATCTTCACTGCAGAAGTATATGCCCACGCCGCGCAGTAAGTGACTCCACATGTAAACTTGTGTGGCAAGTGCATGAAAGTTAAGCGTAATGGTCGACAATGTACTTTTTGCACACGAAATTTTAAGAAAAGTTATGTGATGATAGTAGGACTGCTAAATGTTGATTTTAGTATTTCTATACTATGAATAAGTATGTTATTAACAATTAACTTGTGTTATAACTCGATTATGTGATTAAAAATCCAATTTTAAACGATGAACGTACTTAGTTATGGTTGTAAGATGGTAATGACTAATTATGTCATTATGTCATGATGACATATGTTTATAGGATATTGTGATTCATATTGATTTTGTTTAGCCTACGAGCAAGGCAAGTTCTTTAACTCTACTTTTAGAATTGTGCAATCGCTTAAATTTTCTTTGAGCAAGTTTTTCTAATCCTTTATCTTGTTGAACTAATTATGGTTTTCAATTCGATTATGATATAATGATGTAAGTTATTCTTGAGCAAGTTATTCTTGTATTTAACTTGTTGTTTAGCATGCAAATTTATATATTCTAATGTTGAACATTTTTATCGATCAAATTGTTATGCATGCTTAGTATTCAATTCTAATTAACCTTGGCTTAGTATTGTTCAAGCAAGGTGTTATAGTTATTCAAATTGTATGCTCTTAGATTATTCCTAAAGCATGACTTTAGTTTACTATGATTGATTCAATCACGATTATTCTATAGTGAAATGTTCTTGGTTTCATTCAACTAATCCTTAGTTGATGTTCGTTGAAATCCAAATTACCCTGAAAGCTTATCCAAACCAAACTTCATTTGGTGCGGACTTGTACTCTAAATACTGAGATGAACAACCCTAATGTTATAATTAGGGGTTAACTTACGCGTAGCGTTAAATGTTTGTGCACAATACATGGTACGAAGAGCTGATCCCCCTAAGTACGAGGAGTCCTTATAGTCTTACGATCGTTAAAGTTGGAGTTGAAAGATTGCTCAGAATCGTGGACATAGTTCATGGTCTTATGACCCTCGCTTATATTTATTCCACATTTTGGATTTTAGTTTCTGATTATAGATGATAGAGTACTATTCATTGTTGATGAGCCTATTATTGGCAGTTATTATTAATATACTCCTGTTGATTTCATATTGTATCCAGTGAGCAATAGTTTTACTCACTCTTGCATATTTTAAAACTCATTGCAGCTAAAGAAGAGAATGTAGATGAACCTTCGTCTAGCAAAGGAAAGGGAAAAATGTACAAGTGATGAAGACTTGTAATTTTACTTTGATTGAGATGTTAGATTTTTATTATGATGATCTTAGACTTGGTTTTAATGATGTTTATTTAATTTCCGCATTTGAATGATTGTAATTAAAGGTTAGATAACCTGGGAGATTTTATTATGTAACCCTTTAATGGGAAATGTTTTATTTATCCAGTTTTATTGTGATTGGGTAGTTAGATATGAATGTTTGATTAAGTGAACACCAGATCCCGTGGGAATGAAGTACCTGGATTTGGGGGTGTCACAAATCTAACACTGCTTTAGTTGAAAATATGCTTCGTTCATGCTTTATTTGAAATATGATACATAAGCATGAAATATATATGTCTATATTACATGAGTGAGTCTAAGGGTGTCATCAAACGTGATCAAAAATATCAGATTTTAGTCCTCATGGTAACTTGACAATATTCACATTCAAAGCTTACTAGTAGGTTCAACATGCTCATGTTTGTTACTAACCATATAAACACAATCTAAAGGTTTATTCATGCATTTTTAATTAATATTAACATGCTTGCAAAATCAGATTATACATTATGTAGAATCATGTATGTTAGCTCACTAGACCAAGTCTCTTCTTGAATACATCTTTAACACAAGGCTTAATAAGTTTGATCATGCTCAAAGGAACTATGTACACTATAACATGCTCATCTATGTGTAAAAGCAGTCACGTATAGCTTACTAGGTTCAAAATTTGCAGAACATGATCTCTAACATAGTTTGTTTTCAAAATCTAACGTCCAAATCTCCATCTAAACCATATGCTTCCATTAATCATGCAAATCTATTAAAACATGCCCAAATTAAATTCATATACTTATATATACACCTTAAACATGTTTTCATGCTAGTTTAAACCATAATGGTCGATCAACACGTAGTGATTTCAAAATGTAATTTCAAATCGATTTTCAAAGATATTTGTAAGCTTGACATATGGCGCCTTGCGCTGCACTGGTTTGAACCAGGAACAATGAACCTCGACAACTGTTCAGCCCAAACACATAATTTACTCCCGAACTCACTCCTAAACACTCATGTATCAATTGAAACATTCTTATATGATCATATAACACTTATATATACCATACCCAACCTCATTTACATCCATCTTCATGAATTCAAGAATTTGAATTTTAAGAACTCAAGAACTCTGTTTAACAGAAACGGAAATGGAAGCAAGGAGAAAGGAGTTATACCTCTGAAAAGTGATAGGAACTTGCTCCAATGAACTCCCAAACTCTTAGAATGTTTGTATGATCTCAACCTCACTTAGCAAATACCAGGAAATTCAAGCAACACCAACTGATAAAACATGTCTGCTATTTATAGAAAATTTCTTACCCAGACATAGCAATTTTCCATTGAATCAAACCCATGGATTGTAGGATTGCATGAAGGTTATGGAGGAGTTGTTAGATGGTGGTTGAAACTCATCATAATCACCACTCCCTACCATAATCATCAGCTAAAAAGTTGGAAGACAGAGTAGGCTTAGCCTTTTTGTTCCACACGTGACTGAGGAAGGAGCAAATGGGACACTCAATTTGGGACAATTTTAATGCTTAAGAATTCTAGCAACACTTAGACTATACTTATGCACAACCCTTATTATTATGTTATATCAACCATACATTAACTATAACTATATGTCACACTTTAATAATTAATGTTTCAAGGTAGTAGATGAAATATGGAAATGTAATATACATATAATGCATGTACATTTTATTATTAATCGATACATTTATTAAAATACTAGTTTACAATATGCTCATGGTATATTATTTTAATATATGCCCACATACATATTGTCACATAGATAATGTATTTATAACATATAGTTCCAATATGTTTACTCACATTGCCTCATACAATATAGTTTTATAAAACTTAATATATAGTCATGTAAATGTCACACAGCACTATATAGTATAATTGTACATGCACATAACCGTTAGTATAATATTATTATATTACTAACTTACTTATTTATGTTAAATAAACAAATCATGCACTTCCTTAAGTAATCAACACCAAAATTAACTGATCCAACCATTGATTAATGTAGTTATGGATTTCCATAATCAATATTTATCTTTATAATATATATTGCAAATAATAGTAATCACACATCATGAGTTAATTACCAAGAAACCAATTTTCCCCCCATAATCAATTTATATTAATTATTGGCTTACTCATAACATGCTTTGTTCTATGATTTATCAATGTTACACACATCACATAATTGATTCACTTAATTCCTAAAGTGAAACAAATTAATTTTCTTCAATCGTCTCATGGCGCAATTGCTTGATTTTATCTTCATTGGACGATTTACAATTGCTGGCCAGTACTACGATAGTGCCAAGACTGGTTTAGCTTCGGCTTGTGTCAATTTTCAACGCTAAATTCATTTTATACAACATGAATTGTTGTCCACAAAGGTGTTGCTACACGTCTTATATGAAATCACATAATCATTCCTGATTAATCTTCCTAATTCCATTTCAACTCGCTTAGTGAATTCTCTCGTTTCACATTATGCCACACAAGGCATTTCACAATTCTCATTGCCACTTCACACATCTTAATACACATTGATCTAATATGAATCAATTGAATTAACCAACTCACAAAATAGTAACACTTTTATTCACAGAAAGTTTATTTCCATTAATATATTCATTTAATAATACGTAGAAATTCCCGGATATTACAGTTCTTACTTTGGGCTTTAGGTTTAATTAACTTTAACTTAATCTTTGGGCTTGCATTTACAAACATTAGGCTTAACCTTTAATTTCCTTGGGCTTGTACAACTTCTACACAATCCTACAAGTCCAATACACTTGCAATATAATTAAAGCATTAACGTATAATCGTCGTACTCTGTACGTTTACTAGTTCATATAATCTTTCGTTATACACATTATAATAACTTTCATACATACTCATATAATACCTCGTATCATACTCGTATTCATTACCTTGTATAATACTTACGCATCATACGATCATCGTTTAACTCATAAACGTTTTACTTTCCCTAACGTTCTCAAATTTAATCCGTAGGCGAAAAACTGCGTTTGCCATACGTGAATTATTATTACATAATCCATCTTCCCTCGATATTCTATCGTTACGTATTTCTCGAAAGTTCAAAAATAATTCCCAAGCACAAATCAGTGAATAGTATTTTTCAAAAAATTTCTCGGAAAACTTTTATTTTTGTCTTGGAAGTTCAAACACTTTAATTCCTTCACGTAGTCAAAATACTACGACATTCCGACATATCTAGGTTATAAAACAACCTTCATCTTATTAACACATAATAATAACATATAATATAATTTTATTCATTATTTAATTAAATAAAATTATTTTACAATAAATCCGAATTTCTCGGTCGTTACATTCTTCCCCTCTTATAAGGATTCTATCCCCAGAATCTCGTCTTACATTAAACAAACAACTGAGGGTAATCCTTCCTCATCTTTTCTTCAACTGAGGGTAACCAAAACAGTGTTTATAGCTTTTGCCCAGAAGTATTTAGGCAGACGTGTTGGTGCTAGTAGAGTTCTTCCAGCCTCTATTAACGTTCTGTTCTTTCTCTCAGCAACTCTGTTTTGCTGAGGAGTTCGTGGAGCTGAGAAATTGTGACTGATACCATTGTCTGTGCATAACTGGTCCATTTTAGAGAAGTCAAATTCTCTACCATGGTCACTCCTTATAGCCTTGATTTTCTCCCCTTTCTCATTCATCACTAGTCTAAACATTTTGATTAGTTAAGAGCTTATTTCATCTTTTGAGTGTAGAAAGAACACCCATATGAATCTGGTGTAGTCATCTACTACGACCAATGAGTATTTCTTTCCACTAAGGCTTTTTGTTGGAATTGGCCCAAATAGATCCATGTGAAGCAACTGTAGAGGCTTGTCAATTGAGTTGGCAGTTTTGCTCTTGAATGAGCTTCTAATCCATTTTCCAAACTAACAGGCATTGCATGACCTTTCTTTGACGAAGCTAAACTTGGGTAAGCCTGCTACTAGATCCTTGGAGGCCTGTTTTGACATGCTTTTGAAGTTGAGATGAGACAGTCTTCTATGCCATAATCAGCTCATTTCTTTAGATGCTTTAGCCAGAAAACATATTATCTCGTCAGAGCTTAGTTGACCAAGATTAACAGTGTAGACATTTCCTTCTCTTGTTCAGGTCAGCTTTATAGAAGATGTCTTCAGATCTCTGACTTGACATTGATTGTTGAGGAAGGTGACTTGATGACCCTTGTCGCAGAGTTGGCTTATGCTCAGAAAATTATGTTGTAATCCTTTTATATAGGCTACTTTACTGAAAGATACTGCACCATTCCTAGCTGAGCTATATCCTCTTGTTTTGCCAGAGCTATTGTCTCCAAAAATGACTGACGGACCCTCCTTCTCTATGAAGTTAGAAATTAGGGCTTTGTTCCTGATCATGTGTCTTGAGCATCCACTGTCCAGATACCAGGTTGTGATCATGGAGTTCTATTCCTGTGATAAGATTAAACTCTTATTTTGGTACCCATACTTGCATGGGTCCTACTTTGTTATTACCCTTGAGAATGCAAATTTGCTTGACCTTGGTTCTCATATGCATAGGATTATGGTAACATATTGCAACCATATGACCAATCTTATTATATACAAAACATCTAATATGATGCATGTTTGTGTTTGTATGTTGATTCTTCCTCCATTTGGACTTATGTGGAGTTTTAGCAATCCTTCCTTTATACTGGTTCTTCCATGTATCCTTGTGATTCATGATTTGTGAGGAGTGAAACTTGAATCTATTGTTCCTGCCCAGTTGGTTCGTGGAGTTAATTTTACTCGACTCTACGATCCTTTGAGATTGGAGAGTAGTGTCTAAGTTACTTTTCTCTTTTCTAAATCCTAGACCAGCATGCGATCCATTGTGCCGTGAGGCATGGATTGGATCAGAAGAGCAGGGATGGACTGATTCCTCCTTTTGTGAGGATTTCACAAATGTAATGTTTTTATTAAAATTTGAAACATTACTAGAGCTAGTTTCCATTATCTTTTCCACATATGGTTCTGAGATAGATTCCCCAAAACCTAATCCTGTTTTTTCAGATGTACTTCTCTGACTAGAGATCAGGGAGTCCATGGAAGAAGAGGATTTATTCCATATAAAGATTGTCTTTTCTAGCTCCTCAATCTTAGAGGTTAGATTTGACTCTCTTTGTGCATTAAGTTCATTGGTCTGTTTTAGGAGTTTATTTTCAGCTTCAAATTTGGAGAGGGAGTTAACACTTAGAAGAGCTATTTCCAGTTCTTCCTGAACCTTCTCTTTATCCTTTTAAAGAAGAGAATAATCTTTAGACAGAACTCTGAACCATTTTATGTATTGATGCATATCAGATGTTATGCCATGTAGAGTAGTTCTTAAATCATCAATATCTATATCAGGAGAGTTAAAGTCAATTACCTCATCTATACTTACTTCATGAATGTCAGAGCTCTTCTTATCCTTTACATGTTTGGCTATTAAGCAAAGATTTTCCATTTGAGGATCTTCATCATCTCCAGATTTGGGAGTTGAGTCATTGTCTGAGTCACTCCACGATCCTCCGGCTACAAAACCTTTTTCTTTCTTCTGGAACCTCTTGTTGCCTTTGAAATCTTTCTTTGGATTTGATTTCCTCTTTAGTTCTTCTCTAAGAGGTTTGTTGCAATTTGCAATGAAATGGCTAGGCTTCTTGCAGTTGTAGCATAAGTCATTTATCTGTTCCTGGCTGTTGTAGTTGTTGAACTTCTTAGGCTTGTTGATTTTGCCTTTACGCATGAACCTTTTGAGTCTTCTAACCAGTATAGCAAAGTTCTCATCATCATCTTCATCGTAGTCAGAGTCATTTTCAATGTTAGCTTTGGAGATGTCATCTGTTGCTTTTAGAGAAACCCCTTTGTCCTTCTTTCTTCCTTCAGAAAGAGTTTCTGCTCGTTGAGTCAGCTCTAGTTCATACGTGAGAAGGTTGCCATATAACTGTTAAACAGTCATTTCATGAAGATTCTTTTATTCTCTAATAGCTGTGGTTTTGGCATCCCATTTTCTATGTAAGGCTTTCATGAACTTTATGATTAGATCTTTATTTGGATAGATCTTTCCAAAGGCTCAAAGAGAGTTGAGTAGAACATTGAATCTCTCATAGGTGAAAGTAACATTTTCTCCTAGAACATGGGTAAACATTTCATATTGCTGAGTCAGAAGAGATTACTTGTTTTCTTTGACTTCTTCAGTTCCTTCATGCATGATGAGCAATGCCTCCCATACTTCCTTTGCTATTTTGCTATTGACCACATTTTCAAATAGATCGTCTTCTAATGATTGGAACAAAATGTTCTTGGCCTTCTTGTCGAGTTAGACAACTTTCTTTTCATTTTCAGTCCATTCTTCTTTGACCTTGATCTGAATTCTGTTTGGGTCGTCTGCCATAGGTACAAGCTTGGTAGGAATGTAGGGCCCATTTTGAATAGTTTCAAATAGATCTTCATCTATTGAATCCATGTAGGCTTGCATACGAACTTTTCAGTTGGCAAATTTATCTTTGTTGCACATAGGTGGCTTGCTACTTCCTTCAGTCTTTGATTCGCTTATCAGATGTGCCATTGGATCTACTTAAGCTTTGTAGGTTGTTTGATAGAACATGCTCTGATACCAATTGTTAGTTCCCAGAGGCACAAAAGTTATCTAGAAGGGGGGGGTTGAATATATATTCTTAAATTCTTTTCGTTTTAAAATACTTGTTAGTTTTGATAAAGATTTAATCACAGCGGGATTGAGATTTGTTTATTTCCTTTTTAAGATATAACAAGTTAATAGGAGTTAAGCAGTTATGGTAGTTATAGCAGTTATAACAAGAATATAAGAGACAAAGTGATTTTAAGTGGTTCAGAGCATTCAAAGCTCCTAGTCCACTCTTCTACTCCTCGAGTAGGAAATCCACTGAGGATATCTTTACAATCTTCGAATCTCACAGATTCCTTCAAGACCAACAGTCTTGGAACTTCTTAGTTCACTATTGAACTCTTCAAGTCCAGCAGACTTAGTACTTCTCAGTTCACTTATAACTCTTCAAGTCCTTCTGACTTGGAACTTCTTACTTCACTTGATAATAGTTGAGTTCTTGAATGGAGCTACTCAGATATCGTTTAGACTTGAGTTTAAAAGAACTGAGTAGCTGAGCAAGCTTTCTTTTCAGATCGTAGAGTTGAGCGTTGAGTGTTCTTCTGCGTTTTTGTTCTTTGCTTACTTGATCTTTCCATCAGCTTGTGTTTTATATATATGATGCTTTTGAAATGTATCCGTTTGAAGACATCCGTTGAAGCATTAAATGCATTTAACATTTTTGAGCACTGATGGTGACTTTCTAAAAACTTTTGTCCAAAGTTTGTCAGCCCAATCGACACGCGCAGATCGCTATCTCACCTAACACCTGAAAAGGTGTTTTCTGCTGTCATATAGTACTTTCCTTAGCTTCTTCAATACGTTTCTTTGTTGCATACTAAGGATGACTGTCGTGTCATTGGGACTCCCGATACTTTCAACTTCTATAATTCATTCTACATGTGTTGACCTTTATAATTAAAATAAATAGACACTGCTCGATGCTTCTGATGCAGACAGATGATACACTACGATCATGATCGTGGTGTCTTGCCACCTTGGTGCTTGATCTGGCGCTGATGGATGAGAACACTACGATTTCTCTTAAGTTCTGGTACACTACGATCTTCACTTGCTTGACTTGCAGACTTCACAATTCCGAGAGCACTCTACTATTCTTGAGTGTGACTCGGCAGGCGTTTGGACCACTCTACGATTCCAGGAGAGGCCCTCCAAAGCAGACAGACTACGATTTTTGATACTCTACGATTCTGCCTTAGCTTTTGCAATCTTTTGATCAGCTCGACACACATCAATTCTGCTGATGCCTATCTATTACGTCTCAAGATATAGATTAACCTAACAACTTTGATATTTTCTTCTATACATTAATTTACAGAATGATAAACATTAAAGCTCAGATCAACCTAACAAGTTTGATCTACCACTAAGTCCTTGTACATGTGTTCCATGAAGGACTTTACATATAATCATGAATATTTACTTTCAACGTCAAATTTTTAAATATGCAATCTCCCAACACAACCTATTATGCGAATTCAAGCAACCAAACCAGTAAAGTCAAACACTTTCATATCAAGCCATAAAGTTATTTGTTTATTGAAAAATGGATGTCAAGCTTTCTTAGCCCATGTCATGAATTTAAACAAAAATACGTCAGATTTGAATTATATTTCTTTTGTTAGTGAATTTCCTGACGTATTTCCTGAAGAGCTTCCTGGCGTACCCCCAGAGCGTGATATCGAATTTTGTATCGACCTTGAACCCGATACAAAATCCATTTCTAAAATCTCATATCAAATGGCTCCTATTGAACTTCAGGAGTTAAAAACCCAACTACAAGAGTTGGTACCTGAGCCTCTATCTGGTGACTTCCTTTGTGGAATGCACCGAAGCCAGACCCTCTGTAGAGGACGCTATATTTGTGTAGTGGTAAAATTATAGGTGCCATTATGACGTGCAATCCAAGGTTGGGATATGAGTCACATTTAAGAGTAACCTAAGTCAGTAATCAAAATACGTAGCTTTCTAGGCTTAGCTGGTTATTATCGGAGATTCGTGGAAGAATTTTTTTTCAAATTGCCACTCCATTAACTCAGCTAACTCGTAAAGATATAAAATTTGGATGGAGCGAGGAATGCGAGAAGAGCTTCCAAGAACTCAAGAGGAAACTCATTTCAGCACATGTTCTGACAATACCATCATGGAAAAATGGACGTAGTAGCTGACGCGTTGAGTAAAAGATCGTATGCGGTTACGAGTGCGATGTTGTTAACACAAAGACCCATTTCGTATGACTTACAAAAGATGGAGATAGAGTTAAAGACTCCAAGAACCTATGTGAAAATGGCGAATATATGATTAGAACCGACTTTAATCGATAAAGTTAAAGTAACTCAAGCTACAGACTCAGACCTGATGAATGTGAAGAAGAAGGTGCAAGAAGGCGTTATTCTAGAAGCAAGAATCGATGAAGAGAGAAAATCTCAACCCTCAATTTATTGGTCCACTTGAAATCTTCGATCGAGTAGGAACTGTGGCCTATAGACTCGTTTTACCGCCAAGTATGTCTCATGTTCATAACGTTTTCCACATATCCATGCTACGTAAATATGTGAAAGACCCAAACCACATTATTGAGTTAGAACTAGACGAGATAGCAGAAGATTTAACGTATGAAGAGGTACCTGTTAAAATCTTGGATAAGAAGGAACATATTTTACACTCAAAGGTTATACCTCAAGTCAAAGTTTTATGGACAAACCAAGATATGGAGGAAATGAATTAGGAGTTAGAATCGAATATGAAAACAAGGTATCTTTACCTCTTCGATATACTAGGTACGTACATCAATTTCGAGGACGAAATTTCATAAGAAGGGGAGGTTGGAAGACCCCAACTTTTTATGAATAAAGATTTAATTTCTCTAAATATTATTTTTGAATAATAAGGTGTTGATTTGATATAATGCTTTAGTTATGGGTGAAATGTGCAAATTTTGCAAAGTAAACAAGTGGTCATAAAATATTCGTTTTATCAGGGAATATTCATTTTTGTCAGGGAATATTCTTTTTGTCGAGAATATTCGTATGACGGCGCAATCATTGGTGGACCACATAACAGAAAAAATGTCGGATATAGAAAGCGACAGAAATAACCTTTTTATAAAAATAACGGCAAAACTTTTACCGTTAAAACTGTTGAAATACCCGGTGATAAAAGTACAGTAATACGCGTGGTTGCACAGTGGCACACGGTATTGCACAATATTTCTGATTATTGATTCTTACATAAGAAGTCACTCAATAATTGATACAGTAAAATTGCACAGTCTTTTATATTATTGGTGCAATAATTGCTATAGTGATAATTAAATAGTATTTTGCATTATTGATTCAATAATTGTCACGACACAGTAAATCATATTATTAGATAGCATTATTGATAATGTCTAGAATGTTCTGTCGAGGAAAGGGGTTATGTAAGACCCCAACTTATTATTAATGAAATTTAATTTTCTCTATTTATTATTTTGAAATAGTAAGGGTTGATTTGATTAATGTGGATAGTTAGGGGTAAAATACATAAATATTTCAAAATAAGCAAGTGGTTATAAAATATTCATTGTTGTTTGGGAATATTCGTTTGGTAAGTGGAATATTCAGATCGCTTCGGGGAATATTAAATGACGACAGTAGCGACCCAATGTGGGCCCCATAACTGAAAGCGATTGGATGAAGAAAACGATAAATATAAGTTGTTTAAAAATAATGGCAGTAGTTATTCTGCAATTATCTTGTTAAAATACTCGGTGGTTAAAACACAAGAAGTATTACCACGGTATTGCACCAATTATTAATTCTTACATAAGAAGGCACTACTTAATAATGGTTACTGATAATTATCGCTCGAAGATTTTATTGATTCAATAATTCACGCATTGATATTTTATATTATCGTTGTTTCAATAAATTGTCATTACACAGTATTTTCCATTATCAGAGCAATAATTCATATTATCTCGAATAATATTATTGGATAACATTATTGGCAATGTCTAGAAAGTTACGCTCTAAGGAGAGGTTTGGTCACCTAATTCGCGCGCCAAGAAGGAGAAATCTTTATTGGAAAGCCCCCTCTTTCCAGGAACCGCCCGGTCATCAATATTGTGATTCGTAATATTATTTGTGAATAATTAATTATTGATTCATATGAATAGAAAAATATTGATTTTATGTGGATATAGATGGAGAAAATTTTTAATATGACAATTGTTGAAAATTGAAATTTTATCTTTTTCTGATAAAATAATTCATTTAAATATATTATTATATTTTAATAATATAATAATGGTGATATTTTTACAACGAATGTGGGATATATGAGTATACGAGGAGGAAGAGTATTTTTGTTGCAATAAATGTTTAAAACATGTTAAACATGTCTGTGGACCCCATTTATTGACTGAAATTTGATCAGAGCTTGTAAAATCGCCCGTTTGTGGATTTCGGTCAAATTTTGTTTGGAATTTGGAAAAACTTTCTTCTGTAAAGTTGTAGAGAATTGAATTTCCTATAAAATTTTGCAAGATTCGAATTTTCTGGCAAAAGGGCTATTTATTATGAATTATTGAAGCTCCGAAGCTCCGAAATAATTGATTTTTGGAAGTTTAAAATATTTAAAATTAGAAAAACGTTTTTTTGTTGTTAGTCTTGTGTAAGTAAATTTGGTTGGTGGGTGATGTTGGGCAAATTAAGTGTTCGTTGGAAAAAAATATATATATATATATATATATATATTATTGATTTATTAAATTTTCTGCTTTGGTGTTCTAAGTAATTTTCTATAAATAGGGTGCTTAGGTTAGAATTGAAAATCACACGTAAATCAAGTTTTTCTCTCTATATTATCGAGCGTATTCTTGTGAGTATTTTGAGTATACTTTGAGTATTGCTATACGGTGCAAGTTCAAGTCATAGCATATATATCCAAGGTGTTTCAACTAGAAGTAAATCTTGTCTTTGTGAGGTAAGGGATATTTTTTTTTCTCGTAATGATATTATTTCTTCAATATCATTATCTTTGAAATATTGATCCGAAGTTTTTATCAAATTGGAACTTTTGGTGTGAGTTACTATTCACGTATACAAAGACTATTCACGATATCGACACTATTTACTGAATACAAAGACTATTCATAGAAAATGAAAATTTTCCTTTTCATCTAAAATATCTATTGTGGATACTAGCTTTGATTGTATCCATGTTTTGATCATTCTTGAATTTTACAAACAATATAATTATTTTTGAGGTATTTTTGGACATGGATAAAACAAAGTACTAATCCTTAATCCTTAATCCTTGTCATTTTGTTTCTTTGGATTCATTTTTTAAAAATATTTTCATCATCCTCGGTCTTAAATGATGATATTATTGAATATCTTTGGCTTCAGAGTGCAAAGATGAATGATTTTGAAGAATATCTTTGGCCCGTAGTGCAAAAGATGAGCAGTGTTTAGATGAACATGACCATTAATGATGAATATCTTTGGCTCAGAGTAAAAGATGAATATTTGATTCGGATATATATTGGTTGATGTTTCAGGATAAAAGATAGATGATGAACTTTTAAATTCATACATAGAAGATAGTAGTTTGCATTCTCTACTTAACTCTTCTAATGAATTATTATTTCATTTGCGAATATTGATTTAAAATTTGTTGTCTATTGTATTCTATTAGATTTTTCCTGTTGAAGACTAACGATAATTTGTTGTATATTATCTTAGTCATAATATTCTTCTTTGGGCTAGTTGAGCTCACCTTTTCCTTTTTGTTCCATTTTTCTTCTCGTGAGGCGAGAATATAAGCGAGTACGTAGTCGGGGTATGGAATGAAAGTTCTAGAGAGAGTTATTTAGTAGTCCTCACACCATTTTGTAAAATAATGTGTCAATAAATGTGATGAGGATTTATCGAGTATAGATATTGTCTAGAAGATATTATTTGTATTCAAACTCACAGCTTTTATTGTTGTAATAATAAAGTTGTAGTTGTTTACATACCATGTATTGACAACTCGGAATGGGTGATGTATACCTATTTTGGGGGTGTCACGGTTGGTATCGAGCTTAGGATATGATCTCTGGCGGAGATCGGGGAATAGAACTAGGAGGGAGAGACGAGTAAATCCTTCGCTAGTGTGTCCTACCTAAGCTTATTTGTTAGTTGGTCAAGTATATATAAGGATATTATGTGATATATTGATTTCCTTAATTAACCCTTTTTTTTATAATGATATTTGAGAATGTCACCGAGAATATTAACAATGGAAATGAGGCGTGGAGACGCCTTTGTACTCACCAACGAGGAGAACATGCAACAGTGGCAATGTTCCTCCCGTGAACAACACCACTTGAAAGCGAGATGATGAACGAGGGGATGTTTAGAAGCTTTTTGCAGATTCATGCAAAATCGACGAGGAGACTCGTGTTTAAAATACAGGAGGAAATGATAGAAATTCACGGGTTGTCACAAACCAAGCGATTCAAAGAGTTGGGACCACGAATTTAAGGGAAAGCGATCCGATCATGGCGGAAACATGGGATAAGCAAATTACCAAGATATTCGATGTCTTGGGATGCACGGAAGAACGAAGGTTCCATTCGCCACCTTTATGTTCCGTGGCGAGGCGAGACCTCTTGGTGGGAGTACGTGAAGCGCATCGATCCAACCAAGACTCAAAGATGTCTTGGGAGACATTTCAGAAATTATTTAATGACAAATACTTTCCGAAAGTGTTCGTCATATGAAGGAAGTGGAGTTCATCGATTAGAACAAAACAACATGGCGGTGTGTCTCGAAGACGAGGCAAAGTTTGCAGAGTTATCGTGTTTGCACCTCATTTGGTGGAGAATGAGGAACATATGACGCGGATGTTTCTTAGAGGTTTGAAACCCAAGATACGCCGAGATCTCATTTCTCATAAATTTTCTCTCTATTCGAGATGTTGTTATGAGGCTCAATTGTTAGAAGCGAGATAACGAGTATGTTCAACCGAGGGACCATAACCAGGATCGTATCGGAGATAACGATCAATAGAATAATGATAAACCAATGAGAGAAAAGCAGACGGACAAAATGGTAACCACTCCGGTGGTAATCATGGCCATGAAAATAGAAGAAGCGAGTCAGAGGAGATTTTAAAAGAGGAGATTTAACAACGATCATGTGAAGACGCGGCGGTCTTAAGTAAAGAATCGGTTCTAAGGGAGGAGAACGACCACCGGTCATATGCTACAAATTCGGAAAAGAGGGACATATCAGTCCAAACTGCCCACAACAGTTCAAGGTATGCTATAATTGTGGAAAGGAAGGACATATCACTCGAGATTATACTGATAGCGAAACCTAGTTCAATTTGGGACGGTGACTCAAAAGATCGTCCCGAAAAGTCAAAGTCAACGATTAGGGAAGAGCGTTTGTTGTGATTGGTCAAAATGCGAGAACCCAAACGAGGTGATCACGGGTAAGCTATTTATAAATTCTTGCGAAGTTTATACCTTACTTGATACCGGTCTTATACCCATTCATTTATCTCTCTCCGCATGTGCTCAACGTTTAAACTTGACTCAGGAGAAATTAGACTTTGACCTATATATGGAAACTCCGTTAGGAGAAACTTTCATCACATCCAATCGTTTATAAATCTTGTTTGATTCAAGTTGGCACCATCACCTTACCATTGACCTTATCTCTTTAAAAATACTTGCTTTTGATGTGATTTTAGGGATTGATTGGTTAACTACTCATCATGCCAAAATTGATTGTTTTCGTAAGGTTGTTAGTTTTCATATTCCTAACCAACTTTGTTATTTAATTCAAGCAACTAAACCATTAAAATCAATCACCGTCATATCTAATCATAAAGCTATTCGTTTATTGAAAAAGCGGATGTCAAGCTTTCTTAGCCCATGTTATGGATTTGAATAAAGACACGTCAAATTTGAATAATATTCTGTTGTTATTGACTTTCCGACGATTTCTGAAGAACTTCCGGTCTACCCCGAGCGTGAAGTTGAATTCTTTATTGATTTTGAACCTGGTACAAAGCCCATTTCTAAAACCCCATATCGAATGGCTCCTATTGAACTTCAGGAGTTAAAGGTCCAACTACAGGAATTGTTGGACATCGGTTTCATTCGGCCCCTAGTACATCTCCTTGGGGTGCTCTGTTTTATTCGTAAAGAAGAAAGGCGGGAGTATGCGACTTTTGTATTTACTATCGGGAATTGAACCATGTCACCATCAAGAATAGGTATCCTCTACCTCGTATTGATGACTTGTTTGACGATTGTAAGGGCACAATTCTTTTCAAAAATCGATCTTCGATTCGGATATCATCGGTGAAGATTAGGCGAGGATATTCCAAAGGCGCCTTGAATCCCTCGGTATGGGCATTATGAATTCTTAGTCATGTCTTTCGGACTAACTAATGCTCCTGCTGCTTTCATGGATATGATGAACCAAAGTATTCAAGGAATATTTGGATCGCTTTGTTGTTGTCTTTATTGATGACATCCTCATATATTCCAAAAGTCGTGAAGATCATGAGCACCATTTGAATTTGGTACTCCAAAGGCTTCGTGAAAACAAACTATATGCCAAATTGAAGAAATGCGAGTTTCGGCGAGAAGTAGCATTTCTTGGGCACGTGGTGTCAAAACATGGAGTATCTGTGGACGTGAAGATTGAAGCAATACAAAGTTGGGAGCAACCAAGTCGGTGGCCGAAAGCACGTAGCTTTACGGGTTTAGTGGTTATTATCGGAGATTCGTGGAAGGGTTTTCTCGAATCGCTACTCCATTAACTCGCCTAACTCGAAAGGATACACAATTCGTTTGGAGCAAAGAATGCAAGAAGAGTTTCCAAGAGCTTAAGAGGATACTTATTTTAAGACTGTTCTAACAATACCATCTGGTTCGGATGGATTTGTTTATCTACAACGATGCTTGAGTGCAAAGGGTTAGGATGTGTTCTCATGCAACGTGGGAAAGTCATAGCCTATGCCTCGCGATAACTTAAGCAAAGATGAGAGGAATTATCCTACTCATGATCTAGAGTCAGCGGTGATCGTTTCAAGCTGCTAAAGATATGGAGGCACTATCTATATGGGGAGAAAGTGGAGATATATTCGGACCATAAAAGCCTTAAATATTTCTTCACTCAAAAAGAACTCAACATGCGGCAATGACGTTGGCTCGAGCTATTGAAAGACTACGACCACACTATTCAATACCATCCTGGAAAAGCTTAACGTGGTAGCCGGCGTGTTGAGTAGAAGATCATATCGCGGAATGAGTGCGATGATGTCAAGTATACGACAGAGCCAACTTTAATAGAAAAGTTAAGGTTGCTCAAGCCACCGCACGGAGCCGATGCATATGAAGAAGAAAGTACAAGAAGGAGCTATTCTAAGCGAGAATTGATGAAGAAGGAATACTTGAGTCCACTCTAGACTTTGTGTCCCTAACGACTACGATTTGAAGTACAAGATTATGATGGAGGCACACGATACACCATTTGCAATCCATCCTGGAAGTACCAAAATGTATCGTGATCTTCGACATACATTTTGGTGGAACAATATGAAGAGAGAGATTGCAAAGTTTATTTCGATGTGTTTAACTTGTCAACGTGTAAAGGCGGAGCATCTAGTACCTAAGGGTCCGTTGCAACCACTTGAGATTCCGAAATGGAAGTGGGAACATATTACCATGGATTTCGTTATGGGTCTTCCTACGGTTTCTCAAGGCATCAATGCTATTTGGGTTATTGTTGATAGATTAACCAAGTCTGCTCATTTCTTGCCGATACGGGAGACTTATTCCCTTGAACGTCTTGCTAGTATGTACGTGAATGAGATTGTGAGGTTGCATGGCATGCCTGTATCCATAGTTTCGGATCGTGACCTAAGATTCACTTCAAGATTTTGGGTTAGCTTGCAAAAAGCTATGGGCACGGATTTACGATTCAGTTCGGCATACCATCCTCAAACGGATGGACATTCAGAAAGGACTATTCAAACTCTTGAAGATTTATTAAGACTCTGTGTCCTAGACTTCAAGGGCAGTTGGGATAAGTATTTACCATTGGTGGAATTCTCCTACAACAACAGTTATCAGGCAAGTATAGGTGTGGCTCCATTTGAAGCATTATATGGACGAAAGTGTCGCTCTCCAGTATGTTGGGACGAGGTGGGTGAAGCAACATTGTTGGGACCCGAGTTGGTACGTATGACTACGGAAAAGATCCAAATGATTCGACAACGTATACAAACGGCACAAGATCGACAAAAGAGTTATGCGGATCTTCATCGAAAGGACGTGGAATTTAGTATAGGGGATCATGTATTGTTGCGAGTTGCTCCATGGAAGGGAGTTACAAGATTTAGGAAGAGAGGAAAGCTCAATCCACAATTTATTGGTCCATTTCAAATTCTTGACCGAAAGTAGGAAATGTAGCCTATAGACTCGCGTTACCTCAAAGTATGTCTCGTGTTCATAATGTGTTTCACATATCTCGTACTTTGTAAATATGTGAAAGACCCGAACCACGTTATAGAGTTAGAACCGGGACGAGATAGTGAAGATTTAACGTATGAGGAGGTACTGTCAAGATCTTGGATAGGAAGGAGAATGTCCTACGCATGAAAGGTCATACCACAAGTTAAAGTTCTATGGAGGAATCATCTTATAGAGGAAATGACACAGGAATTGGAAAGCGGAAATGAAAGCGAGGTATCCTCACCTTTTGAAACACTGTGTCGCATGCGTCAATTTCGAGGACGAAATTTCATAAGGAAGGAGGTTGTAAGACCCCAACTTATTATTAATGAAATTTAATTTTTCTATTTATTATTTTGAAATAGTAAGGGTTGATTTGATTAATGTGGATAGTTAGGGGTAAAATACATAAATATTTTAAAATAAGCAAGTGGTTATAAAATATTCATTGTTGTTTGGGAATATTCGTTTGGTCGTGGAATATTAAATCTTTGTCGGGGAATATTTGTCGATTTGACAGTATGACCATGTGTGGGCCCCATGCTTGAAAGCGATTGGATGAAGAAAATGACAAATATAAGTTATTTAAAAATAACAACAGTAGTTGTTATTCAGATTAATCTTGTTAAAATACTAAATTGGTTAAAACACAAGAAGACACAGTATTGCACCAATTATTGATTCTTACGTAAGAAGGCACTACTTGATAATGGTTACGAATTTCTTCAAGATTATTTTATTGATTCAATAATCACGCATTGATATTTTATATTATTGTTGTTTCAATAAATTGTCATTACACAAGTATTTTCCATTATCAGACAATAATTCATATTATCTGAATAATATTATTGGATAACATTATTGGCAATGTCTAGAAAGTTCTGTCTAAGGAGAGGTTTGGTCACCTAATTGAGCGCCAGTAAGGAGAAATCTTTATTGGAAAGCCCCCTCTTTGCTAGGAACTGCTTGGTTGTCAATATTGTAATTTTGTAATATTATTTGTGAATAATTAATTATTGATTCATATGATAAGAAAAATATTGATTTTATGTGGATATAGATGGAGAAAATTTTTAATGTGACAATTGTTGAAAATTGAATTTTTATCTTTTTCTGATAAAATAATTTATTTAAATATATTATTATATTTTAATAATATAATAATGGTGATATTTTTATAACGAATGTGGGATATATGAGTATACGAGGAGAAAGAGTATTTTTGTTGCAATAAATGTTTAAAACATGTTAAACATGTCGGTGGACCCCATTTATTGACTGAAATTTGATTAGAGCTTGTAAAATCGCCCGTTTGTGGATTTCGGTCAAATTTTGTTTGGAATTTGGAAAAACTTTCTTCTGTAAAGTTGTAGAGAATTGAATTTCCTATAAGAACTCGCAAGATTCGAATTTTCTGGCAAAAGGGCTATTTATTATGAATTATTGAAGCTCCGAAGCTCCGAAATAATTGATTTTTGGAAGTTTAAAATATTTAAAATTAGAAAAATGTTTTTTTGTTGTTAGTCTTGTGTAGTGGGCTGGTTGGTGGCTGATGTTGGGCAAATTAAGTGTGCGTTGTAAAAATATATATATATTATTGATTTATTAAATTTTCTGCTTTGGTGTTCTAAGCAATTTCCTATAAATAGGGTGCTTAGGTTAGAATTGAAAATCACACCAGAAACTGAAGTTTTCTCTCTCTATATTATCGATCGTATTCTTGTGAGTATTTTGAGTATACTTTGAGTATTGCTATACGGTGCAAGTTCAAGTCATAGCCTGTATCCGGTGTTTCAACTAGAAGTACTGTCTTTGTGAGGTAAGGGATATTGTTTTTTTCTCGTAATGATATTATTTCTTCAATATCATTATCTTTGAAATATTGATCGAAGTTTTTATCAAATTGGAACTTTTGGTGTCTGAGTTACTATTCACGATATCTGACTTTATTCACGATACTCGACACTATTTACGAATCACAAAGACTATTCATAGAAAAATGAAAATTTTCCTTTTCGTCTAAAATATCTATTGTGGATACTAGCTTTGATTGTATCCATGTTTTGATCATTCTTGAATTTTACTGACAATATAATTATTTTTGAGGTATTTTTGGACATGGATAAAACAAAGTACTAATTCTTAATCCTTAATCCTTGTCATTTTGTTTCCTTTGGATTCGTTTCTTCAAAAATATTTTTCATCATCCTCGGTCTTAAATGATGATATTATTGAATATCTTTGGCTTCAGTAGTGCAAAAGATGAATGATTTTGAAGAATATCTTTGGCCCGTAGTGCAAAAAGATGAGCAGTGTTTAGATGAACATGAATTAAGTGATGAATATCTTTTGGCTGTAGTGCAAAGATGAATATTTGATTCAGATATATATTGGTTGATGTTTGGGGATAAAAGATAGATGATGAACTTTTAAATTCATACATAGAAGATAGTAGTTTGCATTCTCTACTTAACTCTTCTAATGAATTATTATTTCCGCTATGAATATTGATTTAAAATTTGTTGTCTATTGTATTCTATTAGATTTTTCCCTGTTGAAGACTAACGATAATTTGTTGTATATTATCTTAGTCATAATATTCTTTTCTGGGCTAGTTGAGCTCACCCTTTTCCTTTTTGTTCCATTTTTCTTCTCGGGAGGCGAGAATATAAGCGAGTACTTAGTGGGGTATGGAATGAAAGTTCTAGAGAGAGTTATTTAGTAGTCCTCGCCATTTTTGTAAAATAATGTGTCAATAAATGTGATGAGGATTTATCTGAGTATAGATATTGTCTAGAAGATATTATTTGTATTCAAACTCACAGTTTTATTGTTGTAATAATAAAGTTGTAGTTGTTTCTGTACCATGTATTGACAACTCAGAATGGGTGATGTATACCTATTTTGGGGGCGTCACAGGTTAGGTCATATAATTGCGCGCCAGTAAGGAGAAATCCTTATCGAAAAACCCCCTCTTTCCTAGGAACGATCTGGTTATCAGTATTGTGAATCTATAATATTAATTTGAAATAATTATGAAAGAATTATAAATAATTGATGAATTTGGTAAGTAAATATTTCTTTAAATTTTAGTATAAATGGAGGAATTTTAGAATAAGACAATTGTCAAAAGTTGTTATTTTTTTGTGAAACCATAATTATCTTCTCTGATAATATATTTATATATTATTATAATATTATATTATAATAGTATAATGTGATAATATAATAGTATAATTTTTTTATAATTTAAATGGTAATATTATTTTATTTTTGGGCATGTGAATTAAATGGAGTGAAGATGATCAAATTGAATTAGTTTTCAAATCGGACTTTAATTCTTTTATTTTTAAAACATGTGTTAAAAGTAGTGGAGTAAGCAAGTTGGCTTGGAATGTGTGGTTTCAAATTAGGTGTGCTGCAAAATTCCTCCGTAGGTAAAATTTGTCAGAAGTGGTGTACTACCACTTTCCTATAAATAGGCTGCTTAGTTAAACAATGAAACTCACACCAGAATCAGAAAATTCTCTCTCTATAATTTTGAGTATATCTTTTTCTGCAAGATTTTCTTAGTATAATATCCGATATTTCAGCCAAAAGTACTATTCTTTTGAGGTAAGGGATGTTATTTTCTTCGTAAATGATGTTATTTCTTTCAATATCATTATACCAAAATATTGGTATGAATTTTAATTTTGAAATTTTTACCTTTTTGTGTCGGGTTACTATTCACGTATACGACACTATTCACGAATACGACACTATTCATAGAAAAATTAAATTTTCTTTTCTTTGTCCAAGATGTCTATTATGGTTACTATCTTTGATTGTATCCATGTTTTGAGCTTTATTCTTGAATTTTGATCCACAATTAATTATTATGGAGTATTTTTGAACTTGGATAAACCAAAGTATGAATCCCTAATCTTTGTCCTTTTATCTCACTAGATTCGTTTCTTTAAAATATTTTTCATCATCCTCAGTCCTAAATGATGATATAACCGAATATCTTTGGCCTGTAGTGCAAAGATGAATGATTACCTGATGAATATCTTTGGCCCGTGGTGCAAAGATGGACAGGTGTTGAGATGAACATGACCAACTAGTGATACAAATGAATATCTTTGGCCTGTAAAGTAAAGATGAATATTTGGTTCAAGATGTATATTGATTGATGTTATATGGATAAAATATTGATGATGGACTTTTAAATCATAGAAGATAGTAGATTTCATTCTCTACTTAACTCTTCTAATGAATTGTTATTTTTGATGCGAATATCGATCTAAAACTTGTTGTCCATGATTTATTGAAGGCTAACGATAATTTGTTATACATTATCTTAGTCATAATATTCTTACTGGGCTAGTTAATCTCACCTTTTTCCATTTTGTTCCATTTTTCTTCTCAAAAGGCGAGAATATAGCGGGAACTAGTTGGGGTGTGGAGTGATGTTTCGAGTCAGTTGTTTTAGCAGTCTTCACTATTTTGTAAAATAGTGTATTAATAATTTAATGAGGACTTATTTGAATTTGGATATTGTCTAGAAGACAATATATGTATTTAAACTCACATCATATGTGTTGTCGTATTTTGCACGACAATTGTAATAATGAAGTTATAGTTATTTTCTGTACCATGTATTTGGCGACTCGGAATGGGTTGTGTGGACCAATTTTGGGGGCGTCACATTATTATTATTATATACTTGTATATTATAATAAGTTTTATTTTTTTTATGAAAAATAGAATATATTATATTTTATTATGCATAATGTTTGCATAGTATCTGCATAGTGTTTGCATAGTAAATCATGTAAAATTTTAAAATTTTACCCATAAAAAAGTTTCGTTCGTGATTTCCCCCACTGTGAAGTCTGTGATTTTTTCTAAATAGTATCCTTCCATTCTCCTATAAATAGGATGCTTAGTTTAGAATTGAAAATCACACTAGGATTAGAGAATTATTCTTCTATAATATTGAGCGTATTTCTTTAGAGTTTAAGGAAGCTTTAAGTGTAGAAAAAAGTTCAAGTTTTCTTCAAGAATATCCCCGCCCTAACAGTCAGAAGTACTTTCTTTTTAAGGTAAGGGATATTATTTTTGTGCAATATTCGTAAGAAATAAAATTTTCTTCCATACTCTGTAGTATGTAAGTAATATTATTTCGTTTTAAATTCTGAATTCTACACTCATTTTGTTAAAGTATTGCTTCTATACTCCTTGAAATTAGTAGAATATCCTTGAAATTTGTGTTTCATCTAGTATCTTTTCACGAAAATATTATTCTGAACATTCTTGATAATTTTTAATATTTTTATGTCGGGGCACTATTCCTGAAGTACTATTCACGGGGTACTATTCACTCGAGTACTATTCACTCGGGGTACTATTTATGACAAAAATTGATTTCTTTTCCGTCCAAATTATTTTTGATACAATATTATTCTTGAATTTTACTCCACAAAGCAGTATCATGTTGACAATTTGAACATTATTGAATTATGGATAAATTGAATTATAAATCTTTAAAATTTATCCTTTCTCTCATTTAATTGAATTTTTATATCATTGTCATCATCCTCATGCTTATATTGTGATGAAAGTCATCTTTGGTCCGAAGTGCATAGTTGGATTGTTGATTGGTATGATTATAACCAGTGATTATTCAATATAATCATAACTTGTAATGTTACAAATGATGTGGTAAAAGACCTTATTGGCCCGTAGTGCATTGATGGACAATTGTTGGCATGATCATGACCATTGGTGATATCATGAATATCCTTGGCCCGTAGTGCATGGATAATTCGTGGATGTGATACTAATGAATATCCTCTGCCCATAATGCATGGATAATTTAGTGATGTGGATTATTTATTAAGCTGAGTCTCAGCGATAAAATTGATGATAAACATTTAAATCATAAAAGATAGTATATATCATGCTCTACATGACTCTTCTAATGGATTGTTTGTTCCACTGCAGTTAAACTTATGTTTATTGTATTTTACCAGTTTAACACTATTGAAGGCTAACGATAATTTATTCTACATTATTTTAGTCATAATATTTCTCACTGGACTAGTTGAGCTCACCTTTTTGCTTTCACTGTTTTCTTCAGGAAATGAGAATATAGCTCGGACTAGATGGGAAATGGAGTAACGATCCAAATGGTTGCTTTAGTAGTCCTCACTATTATGTGAAATGGTGTAATAATATTTGTAATGAGGAATTCGTTTGAGTTTGGATATTATCTAGAAGACAATATTCGTGTTAAAACTCTCAGCTATATTGTCGTATCGTATAAGGAAGTTTGTATTTAAATTTTATACCATGTATTTGGCGAGCCAAGATGGGTGATGTATACTTATTTTGGGGGCGTCACAGTTGGTATCAAAGCTTAGGGATATGATCCCTGGCTGAGATGTGAGACTAGAACTAGGAGGGGAGAGACGGGTAAATCTTTCGCTAGTATGACCTACTTAAGTTTATTTGTTATTTAATTGGTCGGTCAGAATATTGGGATAATATTTGGAATGTCAATTAACCCTTGTTTTGTGGCAGTGTTTAAAAATGACATCTGAAAATGTTGAGATAAGCAATGGAGCACATGAGTCCGTCGAGTCACCGATGATCAATAACCAGGATAATGTGCATCAGGATGGCAATAATCCTCATGTACACAACAACACCGACCAAATGATGAACGACGAAATGTTTAGGAGCTTTCTGCAATTTGTGCAACATCAGGCAAGAGAAACTCCTGTTCAAAATGTAGGTGGAAACACTGGCAACTCTCAGACGGTCACCGCTAAGCAGTTCAAGGAGCTGGGACCACTGCAGTTTTTGGGAAAGCCAGAACCACTTAAGGCAGAGACGTGGATAAAGTAGATCACCTAGATATTTGATGTCTTGGGATACTCCGAGGAGAAAAAGGTTCCCTTTGCCACCTTCATGTTGAGAGGAGAAGCATATTACTGGTGGGAATCTATAAAATGTACTCAACCTGCCGCACTAAAGATGTCTTGGGAGAAGTTCCAAGAACTTTTCAATGACAAGTACTTTCCTGAAAGTATTCGTCACAGGAAAGAGGTGGAGTTCATCAAGCTAGAGCAAAACAATATGACTGTATCGCAGTACGAGGCTAAATTTGCGGAGTTATCATGGTTTGCATCCCATTTGGTATATAATCTGGAGAGAATGACGCGAATGTTTCTGCGTGGTTTGAAACTTGAAATACGTCAATTCCTTATTTTCTCACAAACTTTGCTTGTATTCAGACGTTGTAAATAGGGCTCAGTTATTGTAGCGCGATAATGAGTCAAATCGATAATACCAGTGGTAGAAGTCATCGAAGCGGTGACAACAAAAGTGGAGGGAATCAACATGCCAGAAATGGCAACTACTTCAGTGTTAATCATGGTCAAGACAAAAGAAGTGGAAATTTCAAGAAGAGGAGGTTCAATAATGATGGAAAGGCGTCCGCACCAACACCCGTTGTTAAGGAAGGAGAACGACCACCGATCATATCCTTCAAATGCGGAGGGGAGGGACACATCAGTCCAAACTGCACGATGCAGTCCAAAGGATGTTATAATTGTGGAAGAAAAGGTCACCTAACCCGATTTTGTCATGCAGTGAAGTTAAGTCCAGCTGGGACGGAGGCACTAAAGGTCGTCCCAAAGAAGTCAAAGCCGGTAGTTCAAGGAAGAGCGTTTGTTGTGACCTCCCAAAAAGCAAGGAACCCGAACAAGGTCATCACAGGTAAGCTAATTATAAACTCTTGCGAAGTCTATACCTTATTTGATACCGGTTCTACCCATTCTTTTATTTCTCCTACTTGCGCTCAACGTTTAAATTTGACATCGGAGAAATTAGACTTTGACTTATTTGTTAAAACTCCGTTGGGAGAAACCTTCATTACATCCACTGTTTATAAGTCTTGTTTGATTCATATTGGTACCCTCACATCACCTGTCGATCTTATCTCTTTGAAAATACTTGTATTTGATGTAATTTTAGGGATTGATTGGTTAACTACTCATTATGCTAAAATTGATTATTTTCGTAAGGTTGTTAGCTTTTATATTCCTAACAAACCTATTATGCGAATTCAAGCAACCAAACCACTAAAGTCAATCACTTTCATATCAAGCTAAAAAGCTATTCGTTTATTGAAAAATGGATGTCATGTTTTCTTAGCCCATATCACGGATTTAAACAAAAATACGTCAGATTTGAATGATATTTCTATTATTAATAAATTTCCTGACGTATTCCCTGAAGAACTTCCTGGCCTACCCCCAGAGCGTGAAATCGAGTTTGGTATTGACTTTGAACCCGGTAAAAAACCCATTTCCAAAGCCCCATATCGAATGTCTCCTATTGAACTTCAGGAGTTAAAAACCCAATGGCAGGAATTGTTAGACATTAGTTTCATTTGTCCTAGTACGTCTCCTTGGGGTGATCCTGTTCTATTTGTAAAGAAGAAAAATGGAAGTATGCGAGTTTGTATTGACTATCGGGAGTTGAATCATGTCACCATCAAAAATAGGTATCCGTTGCCTTACATTTATGACCTGTTTGACCAGTTGCAAGGTGCCAAATTCTTTTCAAAGATCAATCTTCATTCCGGATATCGTTAGTTAAAGATTAGAACTGATGACAATCTAAAGACTACTTTTAGAACTCGGTACGGGCATTACGAATTCCTAGTCATGTCTTTCGGATTGACTGATGCTCCTGCTGCCTTCATGGACATGATGAATCGAGTATTCAAGGAATATTTGGATCATTTTATGGTTGTTTTATTGATGACATCCTCATTTACTCCAAAAGGTGTGAATATCATGAGCAACACTTGAGGCTGATACTACAAAAGCTTCGTGAAAACAAGATTTATGCTATGTTGAAGAAATACGAGTTATGGTTTGAGGAAGTAGCATTCCTTGGGCACGTGATATCAAATCACGGAATATCTGTTGACCCGACAAAGATTAAAGAAATACAAAGTTGGGAGCAACCTAAGTTAGTGACCAAAGTACGTAGCTTTCTGGGCTTAGCTGGTTATTATTGGAGATTCGTGGAAGGGTTTTCTCGAATCGCTACTCCATTAACTCAACTGACTCGGAAAGATATAAAATTCAATTAGAGCGAGGAATGCGAGAAGAATTTTTAAGAACTCAAGATGAGACTCATTTCAACACCTATTCAGACAATACCATCTGGTTCAGAGGGATTTGTCATTTACAATGATGGTTCAGGTAGAGGGTAAGGATGTGTTCTCATATAACATGGGAATGTCATAGCCTATGCCTCATGAAAACTCAAAGAATATAAGAGGAATTATCTTACTCATGATCTAGAGTTGGAAGGAGTCGTTTTTGTGCTAAATATCTGGAGACATTACCTGTATAGGGAGAAAGTGGAGATCTATACGGATCATAAAAGCCTCAAATATTTCTTCACTCAAAAGGAACTCAACATGCGGCAACGACGTTGGCTCGAGCTGTTGAAAGATTACGATCATAGCATTCAATACCATCCTAGAAAAGGGAACGTGGTTGTTGATGCATTGAGTAGAAGATCATATGCGGGTATGAGTGCGATATTGCCAACGCAAATGCCCATTTGGTATGACTTACAAAGGATGGAGATAGAGTTAAAGACTCCAGGGTCCCATGTGATGATGTCAAATATATGATTAGAACCGACTTTAATCGATAAAGTTAAAGCTGCCCAAGCTACGGGCTTGGAGCTGACGCGTATGAGGAAGAAAGTGCAAGAAGGTGCTATTCCAAAAGCAAGAATCGATGAAAAAGGAATACTACGAGTCAACTCCAGACTTTGTGTTCCTAACGACTCTGATTTGAAGTATAAAATCATGATGGAGGCGCACAACACACCGTTTGCAATCCCTGCTGGAAGTACCAAAATGTATCGTGATCTTCGACATATATTTTGGTGGAGCAATATGAAAAGAGATATTGCAAAGTTTATCTTAAGGTGTCTAACTTGTCAACGAGTCAAGACGGAGCATCAAGTGCCAAAAGGTCCATTGTAACCACTTGAAATTCCAGAATGGAAGTGGGAGCCCATTACCATGGATTTCGTTACTGGTCTTGTAACGACCGAGAAAATCGGATTAATTGTAAATAATTTTATTTGATTAAATAATGAATAAAATTATATTATATGTTATTATAATGAGTTAATAAGATGAAGGTGGTTCTATAACCTAAAAGTATCAGAAAATCGTAGTATTTTGGCTACGTGAAGGAATTAAAGTGTTTGAATTTTCAAGACGAAAATAAAAGTTTTTTTGAGAAATTTCCCGAAAAACACTATTAATGTGAGATCCTGAATTTTTTGAAATGAAAGTATTCAATTTTCTTATAATTATTATTTTATTTAGTAAATGGTTAAATTGAGAAAGGGTTAAAGTTAAGGGTGATATATGAAAATTTTGCAAAGTAAGCAAGTTGATATAAAATATTCGTTGTGTCGGGGAATATTCGTTTTAACAGGGAATATTCATACGACGACATAATTATTGGTAGACCCCACAATGGAAGTATTGTTGTAGTTAAAAAATGACAGAAATATCTTTTTATAAAAATAACGACAAAAGTTTTATCGTTAAACTATTGAACTACCCGGTAGTAAAAGTACAGTAATACGCCTAGTTGCATAGTAGCACACGGTATTGATTATTTATGCTTACGTGAGAAGTCACTCAGTTATACTCAATTATTTCTACAGTAATTGCTGCATAATATCTCTCATATTATTGATTCAATTATTGTCACAATATCAATATTTTATATTATTAAATTATTAATTAAGATGACAAAGTAATTCATATTATTATTTGCAATATTGACGATGTCTAGAAAGTTCTATCGATGAGAGATTTGGTCACTTAATTGTGCGCCAATAGGGAGAAATCCTTATCGAAAAGCCCCCTCTTTCCTGGGAATTATCTGGTTGTTAAATATTGTGAGTTATAATATTAATGATGAATACGTTCGTGTTGATTAAAGATGAAATTGTTATTTTCATTGTGTTGGGATTATTAGTGTTAGTGGAAATCGACATCTATTCTAATAATAATTGATGTATGGAGGTTATATTGACCAATCAGGTAATTAATCGGATAAATGAGCAATTAATTATTATTAATTCACATGCTTATAGCTATTTATTCACATGTGTGTACTATTGATTCACATGCATGTACTATTAGGGGAGGTGGTGCAAGATTGATAATACTTGCAGGACTAAATTAAAAATGAAGAAAAAGATGAAGGTATTATATTATAATATTTCGAGCTCCAAAATATGCATTTATCGAAACTATATTTTCCTATAAATAGAAGCTCATTCTTCCACAATTCTCACCAATTCACTAAGACTCACAAGAGCAATTATAGAGAGAGAAGCTATAGAGAGAGAAGTTATAGAGAGAAAGAAGAAGAGAAGTCTGATACTTCACTATTCCAGTATCCAGTCTTCTTCTGAGGAAAGAGGTATCATTTATTTCATATTCTAAAGAGATATTATTTTTCGTATTCGTATGAATATTATTTTCATTCAATATTCGTAAAGAATATCATCTTCGTTCAATATTCATAGGAATATTATTTTCGTTCAACAGTCGTAAGGGGTATTATTTTCATATTCTGAAGAAATATTATTTTTCGTATTCGTTCAACAGTCGTAAGGTAGTAAAAGTACATTAATACGCGTGGTTGCATTGTAGCACACGGTATTGATTATTGATGCTTACGTAAGAAGTCACTCAGTTATACTCAATTATTGCTACAGTAATTACTGCATCATATCTCTCATATTATTGATTCAATTATTGCCACAGTATCATCTGTATAATATGTTATATTATTAAATCAATAATTGAGACGATAAAGTTATTCATATTATTATTTGTAATATTGACAATGTCTAGAAGTTCTGTTAAGGAGAGGTTAGATAATCTAATTGCGCGCCAATAGGGAGAAATCCTTATCGAAAAGCCCCCTCTTTCCTAGGAATTATCTGGTTGTTAAATATTGTGAGTTATAATACTAATGATGAATAAGTTCGTGTTAATTAAAGATGAAATTGTTATTTTCATTATATTGGGATTATTAGTGTTAGTGGAAATCGACATCTATTCTGATAATAATTGATGTCTGGAGGTTATATTGACCAATCGGGTAATTAACCGGATAAATGAGCAATTAAATGCTATTAATTCACATGCTTATAATTATGTGTTCACATGTGTGTACTATTGATTCACATGATTTACTATTAGAGGAGTTGGTGCAAGATTGATAATACCTGCATGACTAAATTAAAAATAGAGGTATAGATGAAGGTACTATACTATAATTAATTTTTTCACATGTTTAGAACTATTGAGCCACATGATTTACTATTGATTCACATGATTTACTATTAGGGGAGGTGGTGCAAGTTTGATAATACTTGCAGGACTAAATTAAAAATGAAGAAAAAGAGGAAGGTATTATACTATAATATTTCGAGCCCCAAAACGTGCAATTATCAAAACTATATTTTTCTATAAATAGAAGCTCATTCCTCTTTCATTATCACCAATTCACTAAGTCTCACAAGAGCAATTATTATTGAGAAATTATAGAGAGAAAGAAGAAGAGAAGTTTGTTACCTCACTATTCTAGTATCCAATTTTCTTCTAAGGTAAGGGGTATTATTTATTTCATATTCAGAAGAGATATTATTTTTCGTATTCGTATGAATATTATTTTCGTTCAATATTCGTAAGTAATATCATCTTCGTTCAATTTTCGTAGGAATAATATTTTCGTTCAACAGTCGTAAGGGGTATTATTTTCATATTCTGAAGGAATATTATTTTTCGTATTCGTATGAATATTATTTTTGTTCAATATTCGTAAGTAGTATCATCTTCATTCAATATTCGTAGGAATATTATTTTCGTTCAACAGTCGTAAGGGGTATTATTTATTTCATATTTTGAAGGGATATTATTTTTCATATTCGTATGAATATTATTTTCGTTCAATATTCGTCAGGAATATCATCTTCGTTCAATATTCGTAGGAATATTTTTTTCGTTCAACAGTCGTAAGGGGTATTATTTCTTTCGTATTCATGAAGAGAGTTATTTTCTTTCAATACTCGTAAGGGCTGTTATTCCATTCTTTATTATTCATTGAATAACTTTTCGCCTACGCGACTACCGCATGCATGGTGAATTCTTACGTTATTCCATTCTTTATTATTCTATTGGAATAACTTTGTCTACACGGACACCGCATGCATGGTGAATTCTTCGTTATTCCATTCTTTATTATTTCGTAGGAATAACTCGCTCACGCGGACTACCGCATGCATGGTAAATTCTTACGTTATTCCATTCTTTATTATTCATTGGAATAACTGTCTCACGCAGACACGCATGCATGGTGAATTCTTCTGTTATTCCATTCTGTATTATTTTGTAGGAATAACCTGTCTACGCGGACTACCGCATGCATGGTGAATTCTTATGTTATTCCATTCTTTATTATTCTGTTGGAATAACCTGTCTATGCGGATTACCGCATGCATGGTAAATTCTTCTGTTATTCTATTCTTTATTATTATGTTGGAATAACCTGTCTAGGCGGACTACCACATGCATGGTGAATGACTCTTCGTATTCATTCCTTATTAAATTATGGAAATGACGGGTGAAAATCCATTTGCAGTTTCATATATTTTATTATACTCATTTGGTTAAAGTTTTGGCTTCTATACTCCATGAAATTAGTAGAATATCCTTGATATTTGCGCTTCATCTAGTATCTTTTCATGGAAATATTCTTCTGAGCATTATTGAATTTTACTCCACAAAGCAGTATCATGTTTGGACGTTATTGATTTCTGGATAAATTAAATTATAAATCTTTAAAATTTATCCTTGAACTTATTTAATTGAATTATTATGTCATGGTCAACATCCTCATGCTTATATTGTGATGAAAGTCATCTTTGGCTTACGTGCATGGATGGACTTGGTATGATTATGACCAGGGATTATTCGGTATAATCATGACCATTGACGATTAAATGAATATCCTTGGTCGTGGTGCAAGGATGATTCGATGACGTGGTTTATCTATTAAGCTGAGTCTCTGCGATAAAGTTGATGAAAATCATTTTAAATCGTAGAAGATAGTAGATTTTATGCTCTACTTGACTCTTCTAATGGATTGCTTTTTCGCTGCAGTTGTTGATCTAAAATTTGTTGTCTATTGTATTCTATCAGTTGTTATACTATTGAAGGCTAAGGATAATTTAT
Source organism: Panax quinquefolius (assembly GCA_020205615.1). NCBI lineage: Eukaryota > Viridiplantae > Streptophyta > Magnoliopsida > Apiales > Araliaceae > Panax > Panax quinquefolius. The sequence goes on along the minus strand of CM035173.1, from coordinate 73,365,177 downwards.
TCTGCATTATCTTATTCATAATATTTCTTACTGGGCTAGTTGAGCTCACCCTTTGCTTTCATTGTTCTCTTCAGGAAATGAGAATATAGTTGGGACTAGTCGAGGAACGGAGTGACGGTCCAGATGATAGCATTAGTAGTCCTCACTATTCTGTTAAATAGTGTGACAATAAATGTAATGAGGACTCCATTGAGTGTGGATATTGTCTAGATGACAATATTCTTATTAAAACTCTTAGATTATGTTTTGTCGTATTTTACATAACTGTTGTATAATTATGTTGTATTTGAATTTTATACCATGTATTTGGCGACTCAAGATGGGTGATGTATACCTATTTTGGGGGCGTCATAGTTGGTATCAAAGCTTAGGATATGATCCTTGGCTGAGATGTGAGATAAGAACTAGGAGGGGAGAGACGGGTAATTCCTTCGTTAGTATGATCTACCTAAGTTTATTTGGTATTTAATTGGTCGGTCACAGTATAGGGATAATATGGGATATGTCAATTAACCCTTATTTTGTGATAGTGTTTGAGAATGACATCTGAAAATGCTGAGATAAGTAATGAAGCACATGAGACCGTTAAGTCACCAACGATCAATACCCAGGATAATGTGCAATAGGAAGACAATAATCCTCAGGTAAACAAGAACACCGATCAGATGATGAGCGATGGGATGATCAGAGGCTTTATGCAATTCATGCAACATCAGACGAGAGAGACTCCTGTTCAAAATTCTGGTGGAAACACTGGCAACTCTCGGATGGTCACCGCTAAGAAGTTCAAGGAGCTGGGACCGCTGGAGTTTTTGGGAAAGCCAGAATCACTTAAGGCGAAGACGTGGTTAAAGCAGATCACCAAGATATTTGATGTCTTGGGATGCTCCGAGGAGAAAAAGGTTCCCTTTGCCACCTTTATGTTGTATGAAGAGGCAGATTACTGGTGGGAATCTGTAAAACGTACCCAGCCTGACGCACTCAAGATGTCTTGGGAGAAGTTCCAAGAGTTATTCAACGACAAGTACTTTCCCGAAAGTAATTGTAACATGAAGGAGGTGGAGTTTATCAAGTTGGAGCAAAATAATATGATTGTGTCGCAATACGAGGCTAAATTTGCGGAGTTATCCCGGTTTGCATCCCATTTGGTTAATAATGAGGAGCGAATGACGCGAATGTTTCTAAGGGGTTTGAAACCCGAAATACGTCAATACCTCATTTCTCACAAATTGTGTTTGTATTCAGATGTAGTGAATAGGGCTCAGTTATTGGAGCGCGATAATGAGCCAGCCCAACTAAAGGATAACGAGCAACAACACGATAATAATCGTACCGGTGGCAACGGCCATCGGAACAATGATAACCATCGTGGGGAAAATTATCATGCCAAGAATGGTAACCACTTTGGTGGTAATCATGGCCAAGATAGTAGGAGTGGAAATTTCAAGAAGAGAAGGTTCAACAACGATGGAAAGACAGCAACACCAACACCCGTTTTCAAGGAAGGAGATCGACCACCAATTGTATGCTTCAAATGAGGAGGGGAGGGACATATCAGTCTAAACTGCGTGATGCAGTCCAAAGCATGTTACAATTGTGGAAAAGAAGGTCACCTAGCCCGATTTTGTCATGCACCAAAGTCAAGTCCAGCTAGGACGGTGGCACCAAAGGCGGATACGGACAAAACAAAGTCGGTGGTTTTAGGAAGAGCATTTTTTGTGACTTCTCAAAAAACGAGTAACCCAAACGAAGTTAGCACGAGTTAGTTAATTATAAATTTTTGCGAAGTCTATACCTTATTAGATATCGGTTCTACCCATTCTTTTATCTCTCTTGCTTGCGCTCAATGTTTAAATTTGACTCCGGAGAGATTAGACTTTGACTTATCAGTTGAAACTCAGTTAAGAGAAACCTTCGTTACCTCCACTGTTTATAAGTTTTGTTTGATTCAAATCAATACCCTCACGTTACCTGTCGATCTTATATCTTTGAAAATACTTGCATTTGATGTGATTTTAGTAATCGATTGGTTAACTACTCATCATGCTTTTCGTAAGGTTGTTAGCTTTCATATTCCTAACCAACCTATTATGTGAATTCAAGAAACCAAACTACTAAAAGTTAATCATTGTCATATCAAGCCATAAGTAAAGAGCCCTGAGCCTTTCGCTGGTGACTTCCTTGTGTGGAATGCACCGAAGCCAGACTTTCTGTAGGGGAAGCCGTAAATAACGGTGGCAAGTTGATAGGTATCAATGTGACGCGCTATCCAAGTCTTGGGATAAGAGTCACAGTTTTGAATGATATTTCTATTGTTAATAAATTTCCTGACGTATTCCTGAAGACTTCTTAGCCTACCCCTAAAGCATGAAATCGAATTTTGTATTAACCCTAGTACAAAACCCATTTCTAAAACCCTTAAATATTTCTTCAACCAAAACGAACGTAATATACGCCAAAAACGTTGGCTCGAGCTGTTGAAGATTACGACTATACCATTCAATATCATCGTGGAAGAACGAACGTGGTAACTGACGCATTGAGTAGAAGATCGTATGCGTTTAAAAGTGCGATGTTGTTAACACAAAAACCCATTTCGTATAACTTACAAATGATGAAGATAGAGTTAATGACTCTAGGGACCCACGTGGTGATATCAAATATACGAGTAGAATCAACTTTAATCGCTAAAGCTAAAAGCCGTTCAAGCTACAGACCTGGAGCTGATGAATATGAAGAAGGTTCAAGAAGGCGTTATTCTAGACGCAAGAGTCGATGAAGAGAGGAAATCTCAACCGTCGATTTTATTGGTCTATTTGAAATCCTCGATCGAGTAGGAACTGTGGCCTATAGACTCGTTTTACCGCCAAGTATGTTGCGTGTTCATAACGTTTTTTTTACGTATCAATGTTACGTAAATATGTGGACGACCCGAACCACATTATTGAATTAGAACTAGACGAGATAACAGAAGATTTAATGTATGATGAGATACGTGTTAAAATCTTGGATAAGAAGGGTCATATTCGACACTCAAAGGTTATACCTCAAGAGTTGGAATATGAAATGAAGTCAAGGTATCCTCACCTCTTTGGCATACCAGGTACGTACATAAATTTCGAGGGCAAAATTTCATATGGAGGGGAGATTGTAAGACCCGAATTTTATGAAATGAAAGTATTCAATTTTCTTATAATTATTATTTTATTTCATAAATGGTTAAATTGATAAAAGGTTAAAGTTAAGGCTGATATGTGAAATTTTTTGTAAAGTAAGCAAGTTGTTATAAAATATTCGTTTGGTCAGGGAATATTCTTTTTGTCGGGGAATATTCGTACGAAGGCACAATCATTGGTGGACCCTACAACGGAAGTATTGTCACAGTTAGAAAATGACAGAATTATCTTTTTATAAAAATAACAGCGAAAGTGTTACCGTTAAAACTGTTGAACTACCCGGTAGTAAAAGTACAATAATGAAAGTAGTATGCACACAAGCCAATCATGTTTGATGATAAAGCATATACTTTGTAACAATCTTATTCATTTATTAATAAAAAGTATTAATTTATTAAAGGCTTTTAATTATCTACATGATGCTGTTTTATAATATGTGATAAACCCATAGTTTTAAACAATGCTTTTAGAATAATGATGATGATCATTCTAATGAGATCTAAATTCTTAGAAAGCTTAAAACTAAAATAGTTCCCAATCATTGGATTACTAAATTGGGGATTAGTGAATCCGGGTAGATTGGTACATACGTTGCTTGCTTTCATTGGATGAGGATGATTGATCTCATGATCATTTGTGTGGAGACACTAAAGCAAGTATGTAGGTGCTTATTAGAGAATAAGTTCATTGAACGTGGCTCGCTAAGGAATACCTAATGGAGTTTTATTTGCTGTCGTCAATAGGAATTCTCAGTAGTGATAGTAGTACAAGTAATCCTTGGACTTGAGATCATCATAGATATCTTGTGTATGATGAGTTATACTTTGACTTATTCCTTAAGACCCTTAGGGTATATCAAAGGGTATGCTTGGGTATAATAAGTTGTACATGGAGATAATGTATGATCAATAAAGAATCTACCACTTCTAATAAAAGAAGAGAAATGTCCTATGTGATTCGATAAATGACAACCCAAAGAGTCCTTGGTTAAGGCGTAATGAAATTAGAAAGGAGTTTCTAATTTGCATTATTTGAGTTGTGCATTTAAGGATCGAAATACATATAATTAAATAAAATAAGACTTGACAAGAATTCCATGTTTTATATTTAATTGGGACATCAGATGGTGGAAGGATTGAATTGTACGCAGTAACTATTTACTCAAAGGTTCTTTAATGATTAATGTTGAAATCTATATTATCTAGAAAGTCGTTGATCGCTAGGGAGGCTTATCCCTATTGTAGAATAAATATTATTTATTTAAATAAATTAATTTTTAATTTATTTATTTAAATAAGATTAGAATTGTTCTAATTGATTTATTCACAACCTAGGTTTAATATGGAGAACCTAAAGGGTCACACCATAAAAGGAAAAATAATTATTTAAGAAGTTAATGACATAATCGTAATAATATGTTAAGTATATTTAATTTAATCTATGGTGATAGAATAAATTAAATAGCTTAATATTTATTATTTAATATTTTAGAAATATTAAATATAAATTAATAAGAGGAGTCTTATTAATATTATTACAATTATTATTATTTTAATTTCTAAAAGAGTTTAGGAATTAATTTAATATAAGTACTCTCATTTATTCCTAATAGGATTAGGAGGGAAAATTAGTTAAAGGAGTTTAATTAATTATCCCTAATAAGATTAGGGAGCCCATTTAATTAAAAGAGTTTAATTAAATAATACCTTATTTTTATTAAATAAGGTTACCTGATATCTTTATAAGAGGAGTCTTATATCAGATATCAGAGGTACGTAATAATTCCAATTTGTGGGAGAGTACGCCCTTTCTATAGAGATAGAAAACTAGGGTTGAGCCAATCCACCATCTTCTTGAATCTTTATTTTTCCTTGGTGGATCACCTCTAGAGGCCAAACACATGGGTGGCTAACGTTGATCAAAGGAAGGAACCAAACCTGTGGATTCAAGGAGATCGCGAGAAGTAGGAGGTGAACTCGCACTGAGGAAGCTCGTTTCTACAAGGGTATGATTTCATAATTTCTTATTCTTCGTTTAATTAATAATTGTGCATAAAGGGTGATCCGGGTATATGGTTTGTAAAATTTTTAAACTCTGATTTTTCCACGTTTCCGCACTTTTATGCAATTGGATTGCGTTCTTGAATATTACAAACCTAACAGTGGCATCAGAGCCAAACCTTTATGCGAATTATTAATTGTTTTAATTTGATATTATATTGATATGTGTTTAGAACAATTTAATTGGGCATAATTTTATTGTATAAAATTTAATAAAAAAAAAAAAAGGTGGTGCCGAATTTATTTATTTTTTTTCCCGAATGGCCTGTTGCCTAAATGCTAATCCGTGGCTGAAATCGGTACTGTTATTAAAAGGAAGCAGGCTGATGCACGGAAATCAAGGTGATTACCAAGCTTTTTAGCAGAGCTTAAATTGACAACGTGGCGTGATTTTTTTTGAAAAAGTAGAACTATCAATTCGGTTTTATATGAAGCAAGTTGCTTATCCATATATATATATATATATATATATATATATAATCTTGAATCCTGCAATTTTTTTTAAAAAAGGAAAGGGTCTCTGTATACATTATGAATTCTTGTTGCTTTACATAGTGCACGGACGGAAATCCTAAAATATATATATATATATATATATATATATATATATATATATATATATATAATATAATATATTTAATGATTCTTGCTAATATATTAACATAATGCACGGATATAATATATATATATATATATTATATTATAAAATCAAGCATTTGCTTTTTTTATATATATATATATATATATATATATATATATATATTGATTTATTTTATAATATAATATATATAATATATTATAAAATAATAATTTTATAATTAAAATAATATTTATTTTAATTTTAAAATAAAAGGTTTATTTTAATCTTAAAATTAAAATGTTTATTTTAATTTTAAAATTAGAATTTCATGCTAACTAATTAGAGTTGGAATTGGATTCCATGATAACTAATTGGAGTTGAAATTGATCTTTCCTTAAATAAAGGAGTTTATTTAGATATGAAATAAGATTTTATATTATTCAAAATAAAAGAATTTATTTGTGAATAGGAAAAGAATCCATGTTTCTTTAAATAAAGGAGTTTATTTAAATATGAAATAAGATTTCATATTATTCAAAATAAAGGAGTTTATTTGTGAATAGAAAGAAAATCCGTGTTTCCTTAAATAAAGGAGTTTATTTAAATATGAAATAAGATTTCATATTATTCAAAATAAAGGAGTTTATTTGTGAATAGGAAAAGATTCGTGTTTCCTTTAATAATTTTTTTTACTTGGAATTAGATTCCATAATTAATTAAAATAAAGGAGTTTATTTTGATTAAAGATTTTGATTAAAATAAAATAGTTTATTTTATTCAAAATTAGATAAATTAAAATAAAATAGTTTTATTTTGATTTAAATTTGGATTTAAATAAAGGAGTTTATTTTATTCAAAAATAGATTTTATACTAACTAAATTTGCCCATTAAATGATATCAATATATATATTAAATGTTTATTATTCATAAGATGAATGTTATTTATTGATCCATATGGTGATGTGTATGATAATAAATGGGATTGATTATGGACTATTGACCAATATGATTGGATTTTATTTTAGTTGGATGCATGAATGTATGGGTTTTATTGAATGGGGTCTGCGCACTCGCCTTCTCTAATATTTTCGAATGTAAATTCTATCTCCTCCTATGTACTTCCCTCGATCACGATCAAGGTTTCTATTTATTTTAAATAGTTTTGTAATAGGAATAGCTAGAATTAATTTTGAAAAATTGGAGATTAAGGAGCAAGGAGCGCTTGAAGACCCGTTTGTAATGGAGCCCGGGATTTAAATGTAATAGTTATATTTATTTCTTGCACCCCTAGGGTTTGACCTTTTGGTTCACTTGGTGGCTCTAGTGAACCAAACTAGAATAAAAGTCCATAATCAATCCGAGTAGAATATAGTATTCTATATGTGCATGCTATACTATATATATATATATTATATATTATGCAAACATGCTTCGCATGTTCATTAATATGACGCGTATTTTATATATATATGTGCATGCGCGCTAAACAAGATGAGACAAATTAATAACAAACCCCTCAATTTTATATTAAGTCCTAAGCGTTCAAAGATATTTGGAATATCGAACGTCGCCTTCTAGCATGATAAAATTAATAGAGTATTAAATATTTAATATGAGTTTGTTGTGTCACCACAAGGCAAGTATTAAGTATTTAAGATGTTAATTTATCACATTTGATGCTTATAAAGAAAATTGAACAATATTGTTTTGTGTGTCACCACAAGGATGGTATTTTTCTTTTTTGAATATATGGAGTGCTAGGTCGGACTTAACTTGGATAATTTTGAATTCGGATGTGCCACCACTTGATCAAAATAATCTAAGAGGCAAAAGAAAAGGAGTTACATAGTTGATGTAATTGACAAAAGTTGTCTACCTATTTATTTATATATAGTTTGTTGTGTCACCACAAGGCTATATACATTTGAAATGAGATCCTTATTCTCACTAGCAAATCTTTAATTAGATTTTGCCGAACTATATAAGTGAGGGTAATATAGTTTGAAGAAAATATTGGGAAATACCAATTTAAAACAAGACCTAAATTTATTTTGGTAATTAATAAAAGAATGTATGTTAAAATGTTGTTAATTACAAATTCATTTACAGAATTTTACAATGTCTAAAATTTCTATCACTGCGAAGCATATTAGATGCTAAATTAACCAGACCAATTAAATGGATTGGTTAAGGAATTTGAGAATAGTTCTCAAAGCTGAAAAGCTATCTTATGTCCTTAATACGCCTATCCTTGCAATGGTTGCAGACAATGCCTCTGAGGAAGACATTGCTACTTTTAGAAAGTGGCAAGATGATGTACAGTTGGCTCAATGCATCATGCTCAGATCTATGAAAGTTACGAGCTTCAGCCACAAGATGAAACTATGGATGCTCCTACTATATTCCTGCACATCAAGTAGTTGATGGTGAGGAAAGTAGGACTGATAGATATCAGATATCTAAGGAGCTCTTCCAATCTAGAATGGCCAATGACACTATAGTACAAACAAAAGGTTCTTAACATAATCAATTTGATTGATCAATTAAGACAACTGGTTTTGTCATGGATGGAAAGTTGAGCCAAGATTTGATCTTGCACTCACTCCCGGACTCCTTTCACAATTGTTGTGAATTTTTTATATGAACAAGCTAGATATCAGCCTCGCTGATTTGCTTAACATATTGAAAAATGTTGAGAGTCACTTTCCAACCAAGAAAGATCAAGTCTTACTGGTAGGGGCCAAAGGATCTTCTGAAAAGAAGAACAATTCAAAGAAGGTAAATAGAAAGGCAAAATAAAGGATAATAAGAACAAAACTGATATGGATAGCAAAGGAGTTTGCTTCCACTGCAATAAGCCTGGACACTGGAAAGAAACTGCGAGAAGCATCTTGCAGAGGCTAACCAAAGAAGCTTAGTGAAGTTTCGGTTATAAATACAATTTTGTTCATAATTTAAAATAAAATTTTCTTTAAGTCAATGTTCTACTTGGGTATTGGATACCGACTTTGGTTATCATAAATATAGATTTATGAAGGGACCAAGCAGAAGTAAAGCTAAACAAATATAAGTAATCCTATGTAGTGGAAATGTAGCAAAGGTTGCCATATTAGCCATAGAAACTTATAGTTTAGCAATGCCTGAGCAAATCTATTAAGTCAATAAGTTGTTATTGTATTCCAGGTTCTTGTTAAAATAGTATTTCCATTTTATTGTTGGACAATGAAATCTTTGGTATTATAATTAAGAACAATTGTTGTTCTATTTATAATAATAATATTTTGTATAGAACTGGAATATCACTTAATGGATTTAGTATACTTGACTTACGTGAAAATAATTTTATAAATTGAACAAACTAGTATAAGAAAAGGAGATGATCATTCAAAGAGTTGAATGTGTGTATTTGCTGAAATACAAGTGTGAATTATTTGAAAGGTTCAAAGAATTCAAAAGTGAAACAAATTGGCAAAGTATTAGGATTCTTTGATCGGATCAAGGAAGGAATACTTGTGCAATAAGTTTCTAGATCATCTCAAATGGTTTTCTCATAATGGATGCCTCCTGATACGCAATAATTGATTGATGTATCTAAAAAGGAAAAATCATACCTTGTTGAACATGGTACGGTCCAAAATGATTTTACCGATATTCTAGTATCCTTCTAGGATCATGTCCTAAAAATGGTCGCGATATCTCATTTAAAAGGTAACCTCAAAATCCAAGCCCCATGACTCCATAAAAGTTATGGATGTGGAGGATCCTAATCTTAAGTATGTTAAGATAAGGGGTTGTCCAACTTATGTGAAAAGGTTTCAAAGGATAAGCTTGGGACAAGATTTTATAAGTGTTGATTTGTGGGACATCCTAAAGTAAGTTTAGGTATATGTTCTATAATCCTACTTAGCAAAAAGGTGTTTGTTATGAACACGCGCGCCTTCTAAGATAAATGTGTTTATCATTCAAGGGCTAGTGGGAGGATAATAGATCTTGAAGAGTTCAAGAACCACAAAATACTATAAGTCAAATAAGAGGAACCTCGTAGATGTAACCTATTATACCACAACCGAATCGTAGAATCTGGAATTGTACAAGAAGATACGGGAGGTATGGATTCATCATAGATGATGATGATGAGGTACACATCATAGAAGATGATGATCCGAGTTACATACGATGAGGTAAGTGTTGTAGAACACTCAGAGAAATGGATGAAGCAAGTTTTTCAAATATGGAACATTCGTTTTGATGAGGCAATCAAAAGAGTTTGATTTTATCAAAAATAAGAATGAACCTAGTGTGTACAAAAGGGTCATGGAGCATCGTGACATTCCTAGTATTATATGTTGATATACTACGGATAAGGAATGACATACAAATGCTACAATCAAGAAAGATAAAGTTGTCTAAACATTCCTCCATGAATGGTTTGGGAAGAGTATCTTAATTGGGGATAAAATCTATATAGATAGATACAAGAGGATGCTCGACTTAACCCAAGGAACGATATTCATTTGATGCTAAAGTCGTTTAGCATGGCAAACTCCAAGAGATGTCTCATGTCGATGAGCTATGAAGTGTATCTCTTAATAGTCCCCATGACTCTCGAAAAGAGAGGTTGCATGAGTGACAATCATGTATGTAATGAAATGTACGAGACCCGATGTTGATCACCATATTATGGAGAAGTTCACTATGAGTCGTTGAAAAACATCTTAAAGTGCTTAACCCAAGCACTAAGGATGTGATCATATTCATGGTGGGTCTAAATTAAAACTAGAGGGCTTAATGACTCAAGTTTTCAGATGCACTAAAATGATGTAAAATCCACTTTAAGGTAAAGCGTTATCTTGAACAAAGGTGCGTTGAATTGAAAGGTTCCAAATAGCAAAGAGTTGTTGGTTTAGTGATAAAGACAAAGTATATAGCTATAAATGAAGCTGCAAGTTGATTGTTTGGATTAAAAGTTCATTACAGAACTAGGAATAGTTCCCAAGTCTCATCTTGGATCTAAACATGTGTTGTGGCACTTTCATTTGATTATTAGAATCATTGAAAGATGGGAAATCACTATAGAGATAGTGGACTCTCAAGAACAACATTACATATCCATTAACTAAAGCTTATCCAACAGCAGGATAATCGTCACTTAGATTGAAAGTAGTATAAGATACCATGACGATTGGCTTTAGTGCAAGTGGGAGATTGAAAGTAGTATGCACACAAGCCAATCATGTTTGATGATAAAGCATATACTTTGTAACAATCTTATTCATTTATAATAAAAAGTATTAATTTATTAAAGGCTTTTAATTATCTACATGATGCTGTTTTATAATATGTGATAAACCCATAGTTTTAAACAATGCTTTTAGAATAATAATGATGATCATTCTAATGAGATCTAAATTCTTAGAAAGCTTAAACTAAAATAGTTCCCAATCATTGGATTACTTAATTGGGGATTAGTGAATCCGGGTAGATTGGGTACATACGTTGCTTCTTTCATTGGATGAGGATGATTGATCTCATGATCATTTGTGTGGAGACACTAAAGCAAGTATGTAGGTGCTTATTAGAGAATAAGTTCATCGAACGTGGCTCGCTAAGGAATACCTAATGGAGTTTTATTTTGCTGTCAATAGGAATTCTCAGTAGTGATAGTAGTACAAGTAATCCTTGGACTTGAGATCATCATAGTATCTTGTGTATGATGAGTTATACTTTGACTTATTCCTTAAGACCCTTAGGGTATATCAAAGGGTATGCTTGGGTATAATAAGTTGTACATGGAGATAATGTATGATCAATAAAGAATCTACCACTTCTAATAAAAGAAGAGAAATGTCCTATGTGATTCGATAAATGACAACCCAAAGAGTCCTTGGGTAAGGCGTAATGAAATTAGAAAGGAGATTCTAATTTGCATTATTTGGAGTTGTGCATTTAAGGATCGAAATACATATAATTAAATAAAATAAGACTCGATAAAGAATTCCATGTCTTATATTTAATTGGGACATCAGTATGGTGGAAGGATTGAATTGTACAGTAACTATTTACTCAAAGGTTCTTTAATGATTAATGTTGAAATCTATATTATCTAGAAAGTCGCTGATCGCTAGGAGGCTTATCCCTATGTAGAATAAATATTATTTATTTAAATAAATTAATTGTTTAATTTATTTATTTAAATAAGATTAGAATTGTTCTAATTGATTTATTCACAACCGGTTTAATATGGAGAACCTAAAGGGTCACACCATAAAAGGAAAAATAATTATTTAAGAAGTTAATGGCATAATCGTAATAATATAGTTAAGTATATTTAATTTAATCTACTATGATAGAATAAATTAAATAGCTTAATATTTATTATTTAATATTTTAGAAATATTAAATATAAATTAATAAGAGGAGTCTTATTAATATTATTACAATTATTATTATTTTAATTTCTAAAAGAGTTTAGGAATTAATTTAATATAAGTACTCTCATTTATTCCTAATAGGATTAGGAGGAAAATTAGTTAAAGGAGTTTAATTAATTATCCCTAATAAGATTAGGAGCCCATTTAATTAAAAGAGTTTAATTAAATAATACCTTATTTTTATTAAATAAGGTAACCTGATATCTTTATAAGAGGAGTCTTATATCAGATATCAGAGGTACGTAATAATTCCAATTTGTGGGAGAGTACGCCCTTTCTATAGAGATAGAAAACTAGGGTTGAGCCAATACACCATCTTCTTGAATCTTTATTTTTCCTTGGTGGATCACCTCTAGAGGCCAAACACATGGGTGGCTAACGTTGATCAAAGGAAGGAACCAAACCAGGTGGATTCAAGGAGATCGCGGAGAAGTAAGAGGTGAACTCGTACCTAAGGAAGCTCGTTTCTACAAGGGTATGATTTCATAATTTCTTATTCTTCGTTTAATTAATAATTGTGCATAAAGGGTGATCCGGGTATATGGTTTGTAAAATTTTTAAACTCTGATTTTTCCACGTTTCCGCACTTTTATGCAATTGGATTGCGTTCTTGAATATTACAAACCTAACAATTAATACGCGTGGTTGCATAGTAGCACACGGTATTGATTATTGATGCTTACGTAAGAAGTCACTCAGTTATACTCAATTATTGCTACAGTAATTGCTGCATCATATCTCTCATATTATTGATTCAATTATTGTCACAAAGATCATCCTCAGATAATATGTTATATTATTAAATCAATAATTGAGACGATGAAGTTATTCATATTATTATTTGCATTATTGACAATGTCTAGAAGTTGTCAATGTGAGGTTAGATAATCTAATTGCGTGCCAATAGGGAGAAATCCAATTCGAAAAGCCCCCTCTTTATTGGGAACGACCTGGTTGTTAAATATTTTGAGTTATAATATTAATGAAGAATAAGTTCGTGTTGATTAAAGATGAAATTGATAGTTCCATTGTGTGGGAATTATTAGTGTTAGCGAAAATCGACATTTATTTCGATAATAATTGATGTCTGGAGATTATATTGACCAATCGGGTAATTAACCGTATAAATGAGCAATTAAATGCTATTAATTCACATGCTTATAACTATGTATTCACATGTGTGTACTATTGATTCACATGATTTACTATTAGGGGAGTTGGTGCAAGATTAATAATACTTGCATGACTAAATTAAAAATAGAGGTATAGATGAAGTTACTATACTATAATTAATTTTTTCACATGTTTAGAACTATTGAGTCACATGATTTACTATTGATTCACATGATTTACTATTAGGGGAGGAGGTGCAAGTTTGATAATACTTGTAGGACTAAATTAAAAATGAAGAAAAAGAGGAAGGTATTTTACTGTAATATTTCGAGCCCCAAAACGTGCAATTATCGAAACTATATTTTCCTTTAAATAGAAGCTCATTTTTCTTTCATTTTCACCAATTCACTAAATCTCACAAGAGCAATTATTATAAAGAAATTATAGAGAGAAAGAAGAAGAGAAGTCTGCTACCTCACTATTCCAGTATCTAGTTTTCTTCTAAGGTAAGGGGTATTATTTATTTCATATCCTGAAGAGATATTATTTTTCGTATTCGTATGAATATTATTTTCGTTCAATATTCGTAAGTAATATCATCTTCATTCAATATTCGTAGGAATATTATTTTTATTCAACAAATGTAAGGGGTATTATTTATTTTATATTCAAGAGATATTATTTTTTCAGATTCGTATGAATATTATTTTTGTTCAATATTCGTAAGTAATATCATCTTCATTCAATATTCGTAGGAATATTATTTTCGTTCAACAGTCGTAAGGGGTATTATTTATTTCATATTCTGAAGAGATATTATTTTTCATATTCGTATGAATATTATTTTCGTTCAATATTAGTAAGGAATATCATCTTCGTTCAATATTCATAGGAATATTTTTTTTCGTTCAATAGTCGTAAGGGGTATTATTTCTTTCGTATTCATGAAGAGAGTTATTTTCTTTCAATACTCATAAGGGCTGTTATTCCATTCTTTATTATTCTGTTGGAATAACCTGTCTACGCGGATTACCGCATGCATGGTGAATTCTTCTTTATTTTAATCTTTATTATTCTGTGGGAATAACATGTCTACGCAGACTACCGCATGCATGGTGAATTCTTCTGTTATTCCATTCTTTATTATTCTATTGGAATAACCTGTCTACGCGGATTACCACATGCATGGTAAATTCTTCTGTTATTCCAGTCTCTATTATTCTATTGGAATAACCTGTCTACGCAGACTACCGCATGCATGTTGAATTCTTCTGTTATTCCATTCTTTATTATTCTATTGGAATAACCTGTCGACGTAGATTACCGCATGCATGGTGAATTCTTTTGCTATTCCATTCTTTATTATTCTGTTGGAATAACCTGTCTAGGCGGATTACCGCATGCATGGTGAATGACCCTTCATATTCATTCCTTATTAAATTATGGAAATGATCTGTCTACGTGGATTATCGCATGGCGGGTGAAAATCCATTTGTAGTTTCATATATTTTATTATACTCATTTGGTTAAAGTTTTGTTTTCTATACTCCATGAAATTAGTAGAATATCCTTGATATTTGCGCTTCATCTAGTATCTTTTCATGGAAATATTCTTCTGAGCATTATTGAATTTTACTCCACAAAGCAGTATCATGTTTGGACGTTATTGATTTCTGGATAAATTAAATTATAAATCTTTAAAATTTATCCTTGAACTTATTTTATTGAATTATTATGTCATGGTCAACATCCTCATGCTTATATTGTGATGAAAGTCATCTTTGGCTTACGTGCATGGATGGACTTGGTATGATTATGACAAGGGATTATTCGGTATAATCATGACCGTAATGTAACGAATGATGTGGTAAAAGTACTCATTGGCCTGTAGTTCATTGATGGACAGTTGTGGGTATGATTATGACCAGGGATTATTCGGTATAATCATGACCATTGACGATTAAATGAATATCCTTGGTCGTCGTGCAAGGATGATTCGATGATGTGGTTTATCTATTAAGTTGAGTCTCTGCGATAAAGTTGATGAAAATCTTTTTAAATCGTAGAAGATAGTTGATTTTACGCTCTACTTGACTCTTCTAATGGATTGCTTTTCTGCTGCAGTTGTTGATCTAAAATTTGTTGTCTATTGTATTCTATCAGTTGTTATACTGATGAAGGCTAAGGATAATTTATTCTGCATTATCTTAGTCATAATATTTCTTACTGGGCTAGTTGAGCTCACCCTTTGCTTTCATTGTTCTCTTCAGGAAAGTAGAATATAGTTGGGACTAGTCGAGGAACGGAGTGACGGTCCAGATGATAGCATTAGTAGTCCTCACTATTATGTTAAATAGTCTGACAATAAATATAATAAGGACTCCATTGAGTGTGGATATTGTCTAGATGACAATATTCTTATTAAAACTCTTAGATTATGTTTTATCGTATTTTACACGACTGTTGTATAATTAAGTTGTATTTGAATTTTGTACCATGTATTTGGCGACTCAAGATGGCTGATGTATACCTATTTTGGGGGCGTCACACATTTGGTATAATCATGACCCGTAATGTTACAAATGATGTGGTAAAAGTTCTCATTGGCCCGTAGTGCATTGATGGACAGTTGTTGGTATGATTATGACCAGAGATTATTCGGTATAATTATGACCATTGATGATTACATGAATATCCTTGGCTCGTAGTGCAAGGACTATTCGATGATGTGGTTTATTTATTAAGCTGAGTCTCAGCAATAAAGTTGATGAAAAACTTTTTAAATCATAGAAGATAGTAGATATCATGCTCTACTTGACTCTTCTAATGGATTGCTTATTCCGCTGCAATTGTTGATCTAAAACTTGTTGTCTATTGTATTCTATCAGTTGTTATACTGTTGAAGGCTAAGGATAATTTATTCTACATTATCTTAGTCATAATATTTCTTACTGGGCTAGTTGAGCTCGCCCTTTTCTTTCACTGTTCTCTTCAGGAAATGAGAATATAGCTAGGACTGGTCGGGGAACGGATTGACGGTCCAGATGGTTGTTTTTGTAGTCCTCACTATTTTGTGAAATAATGTGATAATAATTTTAATGAGGACTCCATTGAGAGTGGATATTGTCTAGAAGGCAATATTCTTGTTTAAACTCTCAGCTATATTTTGTCGTATATTACCCCATAGTTGTATAATTAAGTTTGTATTTGATTTATGTACTATGTATTTGGCGACTCAAGATGGGTGATGTATACTTATTTTGGGGGCATCACAATTCATCAATATCTGCTCGGGAATTATTTTTAAACTTCCGAGAAATACGAAATGATAGAATAACAAGAAATGATGGATTATGTAATAATAATTCAAGTATGACAAACGCAGTTTTTCGCGTGCATACTAAGTTCGAGAATGTTAAGGAAAGTAAAGATTTAAAAACGATGATAGTATAATACACAAGTATTATACGAAGCAAAGAATACGAGTATGATATGATGTATTATATAAGTATGAATGAATGATAGTATGTCGTATATGATGAATGATTATACAAACTAGTATACGAGAAGAATACGTAGACTATACGTTAAAAGCATTAAGCCGATTTTAATGGACTTGTAGGATTTGTGTAGGAATTGGGCAAGCCCAAGTGAAAACTTGTTAAGGCCCAAACATTAATAATGCAAGCCCAAATGTTAAGCCCTAGGTTATTAAAACCTAAGCCCAAACCAAGAATCGGATTCGTGGATTGAACCAATGGGTAACCGGATAAGAAAAACCCATGTGGCAACCCATGTGCACCCCATGAAGCACATGCCCAGCCATCTTGGTGACCAAGTAAAGTGGTTTTACTTGGTGACCAAGATAAGAATAGTAAGGAGGTGGAATGGCCTAAATGACTCTAATGCCCTCACTTTACAAATCCTATAAATAAGAGAGCTTAGCTTGTCATTTGCCTTGTTTAAATTCCACCAACATCCTAGATTATTGAGAGAAAACTGAGAAAAGCTAGAGCTTTGATCATTTAAGAGAAAAAGAAGAAAGGAAGATTGAACATCAATGGTAAGAAATTCTAAACCATTATTCTCTATCTCTTCCATTCTAGTTTGATAGAGAAGTGAGTAATTGGTGGAGCATGTATGATAAGAAGTAATAATGATGGTTATTAAATGACTTAAACCTTAATAAACCATGTGTAAGTGGAATCATATGTACAAAAGTTATGAATAATGAAGAACATTGAAGGGTTGTAATTTTGTTGTTGATGGACAAGTTTAAAACCATCATTTGTAGGCTTAGATAATATATGTTGTAATAATGGAATGAATCCATTTGGAATGATGTAAAAATCTCAAGTAACTGTGGCAAAATTTACGAGATTAGACGATAATCGTCGAAATCGTTAAATTCTCGGAATGGAAGTCAAAAGTCACCATTGAACTCAAAAACGTTGGTTTTCAATGGAGAATAGTCTAAGTTTTCATTTTAGAGTTGCGAACTCAAAAATGGTCAAATTCTGACTTAGAACGAAGAAACGAGCTATGAACGTTCACGAACGTTTATCGTTTTCGTAATAAAGAACTTAATAGGTGAATTCCATGTTAACGAATTTGAAAATGTAAAATTCTTGAATGAAAGCTTAAAGCATGTGATATGTGAGCTAACGGCTTTTGAACGAGCTAATTCGGATTTAAAATGAACAAGTTATGAGCCCGAAAATTTCACAGAACAAGAAAACTGTCAAAATTGTCTGAGGCTCGTGGTCGCATTAGGCTGCCAAGCGCCCAAAGAGGGAAGTCGGTGCCACAAATGGCTTAGTCAAATCTTAGGTATTGGGAAGTGGTATACGCAATGCGACCACTAGTAATAAGAGTGGCGCTGCAGTGCCAATGTTGGGTATCATATATCTTTGGGAAGTCGGGCCAGCAACATACGAGAAGTAGTAGTAGAAATTTGGCGTAAAATGCCAAAGACTAGGAAGGAGATAGTAAAGAATGCTTTTGAATGTAAAAAGAAAGTTAGTTGATTGATGGTGAATTATAACATTAATAAACTTGAAGTAACATCCTTAAAGAGGATAATAACCTTAAGATTTACAACTAAAGGCTGACAAAAGATTACTTGAACATAAATGTAAAAAAATGCGATAACTGTAACCAATGTTAAACAAATCTATTGAACGATTAGATTGAGAAGAAGGGTGACATACATTAGGGATCATACATGATTGATTATGACCTAATGTGGTATGTTATGTGATTATGTATTGTAGAATCGTTAAAGACTCAAAAGGAAAAGTATATAATCTGTAGAAGATGCTGAAGGCAAGTGTTCTAACCCTTGTCTATGTTCATTCTGGACAAGCTTTGTGATTCATGTATCTTACACATAACTTGATGTGTAATGAAGTAAAAGCCAATTCCTTCGGCTAGACTTACTATATTTTATGGATTTCCTTATAATCTATCAAAATGTTATCAATGTTATTATCTTTTGCCAAACTGTTTGGTATGGATTTCAAAGAAAGACTGAGTATGAATAAACAAACGTTTTGTCGTCAAACGACAGGCACATGAGATTGCCAAAACTTAAACGTAAATACGTTTAGAAGAAGAAGTGTTGTACAACATAGAGTACTATAGGCTGATCACCTAGACATGCTCGTAAGATATACCGGACTTACGGAGTTGGTTTCGGGTTGTCCTTTTCAAGAAAAGAATGAAATGCTCAAGGTCTTGGACCACTATTTATGTTTTATGAACGTTGTTTATTATGAAATGTATTAAAGAAAAGAGAAGTGCTATTTTGAATTATCAATAGTACTTCATAACTATTACTTCAGTTATAGAAGATATACGATTCGTATGATTCAAGCATGTTTTTAATGAAATTATCATACTTGCTGAGCTAGTTATGCTCACTCTTACTTGAACCATATGAATGCAGCTTAGACTGAACGACATGAAGAATCCTGTAAGGATAAAGGAAAGGCTAAGGCAGACCAATAAGTTGTCTATGTAATAGTATTGTTTTACCGTTGTAATTATTTCATATTATGACCAAAAACATATGTGATGGTTATAAAGAACCTAGGAAAGAGAATATTGTTTTGGAATATATAGAAGATATATTCACTCTTTTGAGTTATTTCAATGGAATGTATGTGTGAACTGTAGCACCGTGTAGCACCATCTGCTGGGTTGGAAGATACTCGGATTTGGGGGCGTCACAGGTCTTCCCAAGGATTCTCAAGGCATATATGTAATTTAGGTCATTGTTGATAGATTAACCAAATTTGCTCATTTCTTACGTATACGAAAAACTTATTCACTTGAACGTCTTGCTCGTATATACATAAATGAGATTGTAAGACTGCATGGTATGCTTATATATATATATATATATATATATAAGCAAGTAAACTCTCCGGATGTAAAATCTAGGCTCATCGGACATAATCCGACAATAGTTCATATACATAAGTATATATATATATATAAAAGCAAGTAAACGCTCCAGACATAAGTCTAGGCTCAATCGAGGCATAACTCGATAATGATAGTCTATATATATAAATATATACATATATAAGTATATATATACAGACAAATGAAAACCACGGACCGAAGTCTGGGCATACACACACAACACGACTCTCAATGTGAAGAATAGTGTGTGCAAAGATGAAGAGAAAGGTTTTATAGAGTATGAGAAGGCTTATAGTGGGATGCCAAAGCAGGCTTCTATGACTCTAGTTGGATAAACACTCAGCTCCCGCCGGTAAAATATAGCTATATGTGAGCTAACAAGTGTTTAAAATGAGAAAGCACTCAATATGGGGTATGTACAGAGCAAATTGGACAGGGCTTCCTTGCCTCTTTTTCTCCTGAATATGACCACCCAAAGCTCTATATTTATAGAGCTGGTGGCCGCAAGTGTACCTGCGATAGCCGCAGATGCACCTGCGGTAGCCGCAGATGCACCTGCGGTTGCCCGGGGTGCCCCGGGCTCCGTAGGTTCTGCCATCTCGAAGTACGTGCACTTGTGCACTGTGATGTCTGTTCGAACTTGCAGAACTTCAATCCAAGCATCCGAACGAGGTGTACAAGACCTTCTTTGGACCTCTTTTGTCGAGAGTTACGCAATGACATGGGATTAGAGGTTGTACGAAGTCAGGAAGAGGGGACCATGCCCATGGTCTTCAAGCTTCAAATTTTATCCGGTGTGCTGCCACGCGTAATAGTCACTCGGGATTGGAACTCCTTGGCTCTTGTGGGACATTGCTATATAGAAATGTATGTATGAAATGTTGAGACAGTGCACTGGGGGTTGAGATGGCAAGATTACAATTTTTCCCCTCACCGGGGTTATCTTCGGTTTGAGCTGACAAAGCAGACGTTGCTTAAGGTTACATGTGAGATTCGACTGCTGCAAGTGTTTGAATTTTGTAGGGTCATCTTTAAGTGTGTCTATCTTCCCGATGTTATCTCTGGGTCTTTGGAATGAGTGCCTCGGCAGGAGGTTTGAGATTGAAGCTGATTGCATGCATTTGAAACAAGCATTTCCGGGGTTATCGCCGGAACTGCAATGACATTCCTTGGGGTTATCTCCAAGGATGAAACTCAGGGCTATTTCCGAGGTTGGAATTGATACTCCCAGTGTGTGTTCTGGGGTTGAGACTAAACTTCTGGTGGTATCCGAAATGGATGTGAGCTGTCTTCCAGGGTTATCTCCGAAAGATGAATATGCCCTCCTGCAATGTTAGTAACAGGTGTACAAAAAATTTTGAGTGTCTACACCCACTAGTAGTCTGCCTCTCCTCTCAACATGAAGGTGGCAAAGGGAACCTTTTGCTTCTCAGAGCAACCCAATACATCAAATATTTTGGTGATCTACTTTATCCACGTCTCTGCCTTAAGTGGTTCTGACTTTCCCAAAACTCTTGTGCTCCCAGCTCCTTGAACTGCTTAGCAGTGACCATCCGAGAGTTGCAAGTGTTTCCACCTGCATTTTGAATAGGAGTCTCTCTTGCCTGATGTTGCATAAATTGCATAAAGCCTCTGTACATCCCATCATTCATCATTTGGTCGGTGTTGTTGTTTACATGAGGATTGTTGCCTTCTTGATGCACATTATCTTGGTTATTGATCTGTGGTGACTCAACGGTCTTGTAACAACTCGGAGAATCCGGATTGTTCAGAATTTAATTTTAAAGAATTAGTTATTTTAAAAATAAATTTTTATTAATAATATTATGTTCTATGTGTTTATTAATTGTTCTAGAACCTAGGATGATTATAAGTCGGGAGGATTCTAGCTACGAGCTAGACTGAACGAGTAAGAATTTTCAAGACAAAAATAAAAAAAATTTGGGAACAAAAATATTTCTGGGAAAAAAGACAAAATAGGCATTATTCACCCGACGAAACCCTAAGGGTTAGGGTTTGAATAACCTAAGACTTTTCGAGAGTTCGGTATGTCGAAATGACATTCCGTCGAAAGATTTGACGATAATATATCATGAAAAGTTTAGTAAGCTGATCAAAGTTTTTCTCAAAAAACATGCAGAAATTGGACGAAATAAAAACGACGAAAAATATTGTTATGTACTTTTCACTCGTTTAAATACGTTAGGGGAAAACATGAAGGAAAACGCTTAATGCCAAAAAGTGTTTTTCAATTTTTCGGAAATCCGAAGAATACGTAAAAGGTAATCGATAAAAGAAAGATGAAATATCCAAAAATATTTGGATTTCGAAAATCACAATTTTTGGACTGTCAGACGAATTCTGCAAGACGGAAGAACGAAGCTTCCAAGGGAAGCTATGTGAATAGTGAGGAGGTGGAATAGTTAGGATAAGTTACTTAATGAGTAAGTAAACTTAAGGGCTAAGTAAACTTAATGCTTAAGTCATGAATAGTAAGGAGGTTTGAGGGGAGAAATGACTATTTTGCCCCTAGCTTTGGATTTTCTATAAATAGGAAGCTAACTTTCATTTAAATGGGATTTTCAAAAATCCTATAACATGAGAGAGAGAGAGAGAGAGAGAGAGAGAGAAAGCTTGAGAGCTTGGAGAAGATGGAGAAGGAAGAGAGTGAGAATGAATGATCAGATCGAAGGTGATCGTGAAATAGAAAAGTTTGCGAATCTCCGGTTTTGTCTAACGGAAGAAAAATAAGGAAAGAAGGTATTAAAACCTAACTTCTATGTTTGATTTTCTTTAAGATTAATATGGTGAAAACATAGCTTAATGAGAATAACAAGTAAAATATTTTAGAAATGATTTCATATGGTTGATCGTAAGAAAATGAAGAAATAAGAATTAGAAGTTTAGTAAATAAATTTCTTAAGGAAGTGTAAGATTTGTAATGAATTAGAATAATTCAAGTGGATTATATGAATGAGTAGGTGAAATAAGTAAGGAATGGTGTTCAAATTCCAAGAAAAGTTGAATCGTAATCCAAAATATCGATTAAAAATGAAGAACGCGAAGAACACGCGAAGAACACGAAGAACGTTGTTGATGGACAAATTTAAAACTATCGTAGGATAATTGTTATTGATGGACAAGTTTAAAACCATTGTGTATAAGTTAGATGCTTATTTTTTGGTTAGGAACGGTAGAAACGTTCATGAAGAATGGATTAAAACTGAGTTATTACGAAGTTATGGAAAAAATTTCATAAAAGACGAATGAGAATTTGAAAGTTAGTAAATGAACCCGAATGTGTAGGGTTTCATAAAAAAGTATGAGAACGTAGAAAACGTGAGTCGTGGACTCAAGAATGAATGAGTTCCGAGTTCGGATGACCGAATTGCAGACGAACGAACGAGGAGTGTTAAAAATATAAAATGATTGAAGGGTGAAGATCAATCCAATCGAATGGCACATTAACGGATTCTGAATGAAGTTCTGTCTAAGAGGTATTGAAGTACGTAAGATAAGGAAGTGAATGGCTTTAGAACAACCTCGTTCCGAGTTATAACGAATAAGTTATGGAAGCGTGAAGTAAGCGTCTCAAATTGGATTTAAGACTTAGAAAAAAAATTTAGGGAAGAAGGCTTGGCGCCGCAACGCGAGCCGTGCCTTGGGAGGCGGCGTCGCAGCGCCAGACTCAGTAGTTAGACACTGCAGAGTGGCGCTACAGCGCGAGTGATAAAGAGGGACCCGGCGCCGCGGTGCCGGTGCAGGGGAAAAGCCAGTGATGAGCTTTTAAGTGCTCAATTACTTGGGGATGTGCAAGAAAGAAATATGAACATGTAGTTCACCTAAAATAACACTTAAACAAGTGAATTAAACCTTTAGTACAGGTTGAACGAAATGGTCGAAAGAGATTAAAATATCAAGAAGAGAATAAACGTAAACGTAAATGTAAATGTAACGCAGTTGCAAGAAGTCTTAGCATACAACGAACAGTATGGCTTTGACATTAAGAAAGAGTAATGAATATGGGGTTCAGGTAATGGATAATGAAAGTATTAAGTAAGATAAAAATGGTAACAAGAAAGCCGTAACGAATGGCAATACAATTAATGAAAGCCGATCGCGATTCTGATAGAAAAATGATAGAATAAATTGTAAGTGTGGAATATTTTAAGCAATGTGAAAGTTGAGTGTACGCAAATATTAAGCAGATAGAACCTACACCCCGTATATGGTTTGACTATAAGATAATGAAGATCAATGATTAAACCATGAATGGTAAAGAACTGAATTAAAGACAATGATGTTAACGTAATGAAGTTGAGTTAATGAGTAACTTGAATGATCGCTCTAAGTATACAAAAGACTGTATGACTTGGACAATAGAGAATGAATCCTGAGGTATGACATTTAGTTATCAGAAAGCCAAAAGGAATAAGAAATTGACTTAATGAATATTATAGTTTAATGATTCGTATGAGTTAAGATAAGTTTAGGTTGTGGTACAATCGTAACCTTTGATGGTTGACATATGGGAGCTGGGCTAAACAATTCCTTCAGAGAGCGAAGGTATATACAAAACTGGCAACCAATCTAACTCAATGTGATGGCAGTGTAGACGAGACGAGAACTTGTTTGTTGGTTATTTGTGGGAAACCACTCAAAGTACCATATGGACTACTAGCATAGAAGCGATGTGTGCTGAATCCTAGAGAAGTTATAAGAAGAAGATAAGAATGTAAAACATCAAAGATGATGAACGAATAATTAAGACATCTCCGTATGTCATGAAGTCGTAGAACGGTAATAAAAGTGGTCGCATAAATTTAGGTTGCAATAACGCGAACCCTAAGAAGTAAAGTTAAGTAAACCAATGCATAAGTTCAATATATGACTAATTTGTGTATGTGTTATTTTTCTTATATGCTACATAGGAACTGGAATAAGCAGTTCAGCGTAAGCTGTATGTAAGACCCCAACTTATTATTAATGAAATTTAATTTTCTCTATTTATTATTTTGAAATAGTAAGGGTTGATTTGATTAATGTGGATAGTTAGGGGTAAAATACGCAAATATTTCAAAATAAGCAAGTGGTTATAAAATATTCATTGTTGTCGAGGAATATTCGTTTGGTCGTGGAATATTCGTACTGTCGGGGAATATTAAATTTATTTTACCCGACCATGTGTGGGCCCCATAACGGAAAGCGATTGGATGAAGAAAACGACAAATATAAGTTGTTTAAAAATAACAGCGTAGTTGTTACCGTTAATACTGTTAAAATCCTCGGTGGTTAAAACACAGTAGCACACGGTATTGCACCAATTATTGATTCTTACGTAAGAAGGCACTACTCAATAATGGTTACAAGTAATTCTTATTCGAAGATTTTATTGAGTTAATAATTCTTTGCATTGATATTTTATATTCTTTGTTGTTTCAATAATTGTCATTACACAATATTTTTCATTATCGAAGCAATAATTCATATTATCTCGAATAATATTATTAGATAACATTATTGGCAATGTCTAGAAAGTTACATCTAAGGAGAGGTTTGGTCACCTAAATAATGCGCCGAAGAAGGAGAAATTCTTATTGGAAGCCCCTCTTCCTACAAGGCTCGCTCGTTGTATCAATATTGTGAGTCTCAGTAATATTATTTGTGAATAATTAATTATTGATTCATATGATGAGAAAAATATTAATTTTATGTGGATATAGATGGAGAAAATTTTTAATGTGACAATTGTTGAAAATTTAAATTTTATCTTTTACGATAAAATAATTCATTTAAATATATTATTATATTTTAATAATATAATAATGGTGATATTTTTACAAACGAATATGGGATATATGAGTATACTGAGGAGGAAGAGTATTTTTGTTGCAATAAATGTTTAAAACATGTTAAACATGTCGGTGGACCACACTTATTGATGAAATTTGATTATAACGTAAAATCGCCTGCTTGTGGATTTCGGTCAATTTCTATTTGGAATTTGGAAAACTTTCTTCTACAAAGTTGTAGAGAATTGAATTTCCTATAAAAACTCATGAGATTTGAATTTTCTGATGAAAGGGCTATTTATTATGAATTATTGAAGTTCGAACCTCGAAATAATTGATTTTGGAAGTTTAAATTATTTTAAATTAGAAAAACGTTTTTCTTACTTTTTCTAGAATGTGGCATGTGTTTGATGGCTGAAATCAGATTTTAGGCATGTGTAGGAAATTTATATAATTATATTATTAAATTATTAAATTTTCTCGCTTTGGTGTTCTAAGCAATTTCTATAAATAGGGTCTTAAGTTAGAATTGAAAATCACACTTAAATCTGAAGTTTTTCTCTCTATATTATCGAGCGTATTCTTGTGAGTATTTTGAGTATAGTTTGAGTATTGCTATACGGTGCAAGTTCAAGTCATAGCCTTTATATCCAGGTGTTTCAAATAGAAGAAATCGATCTTTCGAGGTAAGGGATATTATTTTTTTCGTAATGATATTATTTCTTCAATATCATTATCTTTGAAATATTGATCTGAAGTTTTATCAAATTTGGAACTTTTGGTGTCGGAGTTACTATTCACGATATCTCAGCCTTTATTCACGATATCGACATTATTTACTTAATACGGCACTATTCATCGAAAAATGAAAATTTTCCTTTTCAGTCCAAATATCTATTCCTGGATACTAGCTTTGATTGTATCCATGTTTTGATCATTCTTGAATTTTACACCACTGTGATTATTTTTGAGGTATTTTTGGACGTGAATAAAATAAAGTACGAATCCTTAATCCTTAATCCTTGTCATTTTGTTTCACTGGATTCGTTTCTTTAAAAATATTTTTCATCATCTTCAGTCTTAAATGATGATATTGTGGAATATCTTTGGCACTGTAGTGCATAGATGAATGATTTTGAAGAATATCTTTGGCTCAGTAGTGCAAAAGATGAGCAGTGTTTAGATGAACATGATCGGTGATGAATATCTATGGCTGTAGTGCAAAGATGAATATGTGATTCCAGATATATATTGATTGATGTTACAGGGATAAAAGATAGATGATGAACTTTTAAATTCATACATGGAAGATAGTAGTTTGCATTCTCTACTTAACTCTTCTAATGAATTATTATTTCCGCTGCGAATATTGATTTAAAATTTGTTGTCTATTGTATTCTATTAGATTTTTCCCTGTTGAAGACTAACGGTAATTTGTTGTATATTATCTTAGTCATAATATTCTTTACTGAGCTAGTTGAGCTCACCCTTTTTCCTTTTGTTCCTTTTTTTCTCGGGAGGCGAGAATATAGCGAGTATTTAGTGGGGTATGGAATGAAGGTTCTAGAGAGAGTTGTTTAGTAGTCCTCACCATTTTTGTAAAATAATGTATCAATAAATGTGATGAGGATTTATTTGAGTATAGATATTGTCTAGAAGATAATATTTGTATTTAAACTCACAGTTTTACTGTTGTAATAATAAAGTTGTAGTTGTTTCTGTACCATGTATTGATAACTCAGAATGGGTGATGTATACCTATTTTGGGGGCGTCACAGTTGGTATTAGAGCTTAGGAATATGATCTCTGGCGGAGATCGGGGAATAGAACAAGGAGGGGAGAGACGAGTAAATCCTTCGCTAGTGTGTCCTACCTAAGCTTATTTTTTAGTTGGTCAGTATATAAGGATATTATGTGATATATTGATTTCCTTAATTAACCCTTGTTTTGTGACAGTATTTGAGAATGTCGACTGAGAATATTAACAATGGAAATGAGACCGTGGAGACGCTCAGACTCACCAACGAGGAGAGCGATGCAACAGTGGCAATGTTCCTCCTGTGAACAACACCATTGAAAGCGAGATGATGAACGAGGGATGTTTAGAAGCTTTTTACAGTTCATGCAAAATCGCACGAGGGAGACTCGTGTTCAAAATCTACGAGGAAATGATATCAATTCACGGGTTGTCACAAACAAGCGATTCAAAGAGTTGGGACCACCGAATTTAAGGGAAAGCTAGATCCGATCATGGCGGAAACATGGGTCAAGCAAATTACCAAGATATTCGATGTCTTGGGATGCACGGAGGAACAGAAGGTTCCATTCGCCACCTTTATGTTCCGTGGCGGCGGATCATTGGTGGGAGTCAGTGAAGCGTACCCATCCATCCACCGCACTCGGCATGTCTTGGGAGACGTTTCAGAAACTATTTAATGACAAATACTTTCACGAAAGTGTTCGCTATATGAAGAAAGTGGAGTTTATTAGGCGGGAGCGAACAACATGTCGGTGTCTCGAAGACGAGGCAAAGTTTGCGAGTTATCCGAGTTTGCACCTCATTTGGTGGAGAATGAGGAGCGATGACGCTGGATGTTTCTTAGAGGTTTGAAACCCTAAGATACGTCGGTATCTCATTTCTCATAAATTTTTCTCTATTAGAGATGTTGTAAATGAGGCTCAATTATTAGAGCGAGATAACGAAAGTCACGGCCAACTGAGGACCACAACCGAGGATCGTACGGAGATAGCGATCAACATGTAATAATGATAACCAATGGAGAAAAGCAGACGGACAAAAATGGTAACCACACTTTGGTGGTAATCATGGCCATGAAAATAGAAGAAAGCGAAGTCGGGAGGAGATTTTAAAAGAGGAGATTTAACAACGACTATGTAAAGACAGCGGTCGCTTGGCAAGAATCGGTTCTATGGGGAGGAGAACGACCACCGGTCATATGCTACAAATCACGGAAAAGAGGGACATATCGATCAAAGCGCCCACAACAGTTCAAGGTATGCTATAATTGTGGGCAGGAAGGACATATCGCTCGAGATTATACGATGAATGAAACCTAGTTCAATGAGGGACGGTGACTCAAAAAGACCGTCTTCCGAAAAGTCAAAGTCAACGATTAGGGAAGAGAGTTTGTTGTGATCGGTCATAATGCGAGGAACCCAAACGAGGTGATCACGGGTAAGCTATTTATAAATTCTTGCGAAGTTTATACCTTACTTGATCTGGGGTGCTACCCATTCATTTATCTCTCCTGCATGTGCTCAACGTTTAAACTTGGCTCCAGGAGAAATTAGACTTTGACCTATCTGTGGAAACTCCGTTAGGAGAAACTTTCATCACATCCATCGTTTATAAATCTTGTTTGATTCAAGTTGGCACCATCACCTTACACATTGACCTTATCTCTTTAAAGATACTTGCTTTTGATGTGATTTTAGGGATTGATTGGTTAACTACTCATCATGCCAAAATTGATTGTTTTCGTAAGGTTGTTAGTTTTCATATTCCTAACCAACCTGTTATGCGAATTCAAGCAACTAAACCATTAAAATCAATCAACATCATATCTAATCATAAAGCTATTCGTTTATTGAAAAGCGGATGTCAAGCTTTCTTAGCCCATGTTATGGATTTGAATAATATTCTGTTGTTATTGACTTTCCGACGTATTTCGAAGAACTTCCGGTCTACCCCGTAACGTGAAGTTGAATTCTTTATTGATCTTGAACCGGGTACAAAGCCCATTTCTAAAACCCCATATCGAATGGCTCCTATTGAACTTCAGGAGTTAAAGGTTCAACTACATGAATTGTTGGACATCGGTTTCATTCGTCCTAGTACATCTCCTTGGGGTGCTCTGTTTTATTCGTAAAGAAGAAAGGCGGGAGTATGCGATTTCATATTGACTATCGGAATTGAACCATGTCACCATCAAGAATAGATATCCTCTACCTCGTATTGATGACTTGTTTGACCGATTGCAAGGGCACAATTCTTTTCAAAAATCGATATTCGCTTCGGATATCATCGTGGAAGATTAGAGGCGAGGATATTCCAAAGGCGCCTTCGAACTTCGGTATGGGCATTATGAATTCTTAGTCATGTCTTTCGGATCGACTAATGCTCCTATGGCTTTCATGGATATGATGAACCGAGTATTTAAGGAATATTTGGATCGGTTTGTTGTTGTCTTTATTGATGACATCCTCATATATTCCAAAAGTCGTGAAGATCATGAGCACCATTTGAAGTTGGTACTCCAAAGGCTTCGTGAAAACAAACTATATGCCAAATTGAAGAAATGCGAGTTCGGCTCGAGGAAGTAGCATTTCTTGGGCACGCGTCAGTGTCGAAACATGAAGTATCTGTTGATCCCGCGAAGATTGAAGCAATACAAAGTTAGAGCAACGAAGTCGGTGACCGAAGCACGTAGCTTTTTGGGCTTATTTGGTTATTATCGGAGATTCGTGGAAGGGTTTTTCTCGAATCGCTACTCCATTAACTCAGCTAACTTTCGAAAGGATCTGAAATTCGTTTGGAGCGAAGAATGCGAGAAGAGTTTTCAAGAGCTTAAGAGGAGACTTATTTAAGACTTTTGTTAACAATACCATCTGGTTTGGATGGATTTGTTATCTACAACGATGCTTCAGGCAAAGGGTTAGGATGTGTTCTCATGCAACGTGGGAAAGTCATAGCCTATGCCTCGCGACAACTTAAAGAGTATGAGAGGAATTATCCTACTCATGATCTAGAGTTAGCGGCGATGATCGTTCAGCGCTTAAAAATATGGAGGCACTATCTATATGGGGAGAAAGTGGAGATATATTCGGACCATAAAAGCCTTAAATATTTCTTCACTCAAAAAGAACTCAACATCGCGGCAAATGATGTTGGCTCGAGCTATTGAAAGACTACGACCACACTATTCAATACCATCCTGGAAAAGCGAACGTGGTAGCTGACGCGTTGAGTAGAAGATCATATGCGGGAATGAGTGCGATGATGTCAAGTATACGTATAGAGCCAACTTTAATAGAAAAAGTTAAGGTTGCTCAAGCCACCGACCCGGAGCTGATGCGTATGAAGAAGAAAGTACAAGAAGGAGCTATTCCGGAAGCGAGAATTGATGAAGAAGGAATACTTCGAGTCCACTCTACTTTTTGTGTTCCTAATGACTACGATTTGAAGTACAAGATTATGATGGAGGCACATAATACACCATTTGCAATCCATCTCGAAGTACTAAAATGTATCGTGATCTTGACATACATTTTGGTGGAATAATATGAAGAGAGAGATTGCAAAGTTTATCTCAATGTGTTTAATTTGTCAACGTGTAAAGGCGAGCATCCGGTACCTAAGGGTCCATTGCAACCACTTGAGATTCGAAATGGAAGTGGGAACACATTACCATGGATTTCGTTCACGGGACTTCCTACGGTTTCTCAAGGCATCAATGCTATTTGGGTTATTGTTGATAGATTAACCAAGTCTCGCACATTTCTTGCCGACACGGAGACTTATTCCTTGAACGTCTTGCTAGTATGTACGTGAATGAGATTGTGAGGTTGCATGGCATGCCAAGATCCATAGTTTCGATCGTGACCCAAGATTCACTTCAAGATTTTGGGTTAGCTTGCAAAAAGCTATGGGCGCGGATTTACGATTGATTCGCATACCATCCCCAAAGCGGACGGACAATCGTGAGAGGACTATTCAAACTCTTGAAGATCTATTAAGACTCTGTGTCCTAGACTTCAAGGGCGGTTAGGATAAGTATTTACCATTGGTGGATTTCTCCTACAACAACAAAGGTTATCGTGCAAGTATAGGTGTGGCTCCATTGAAGCATTATATGGACAAAAATATCGTTCTCCAATATGTTGGGATGAGGTGGGTGAAGCAACATTGTTGGGACCCGAAAGTTAATACGTATGACTCACCGAAAAGATTCAAATGATTCGATAACGATACAAAGCGGCACAAGATCGACAAAAGAGTTATGCGGATCTTCATCGAAAGGACGTGGAATTTAGTGTGGGGATCATGTATTGTTGCGAGTTGCTCCATGGAAGGGAGTTACAAGATTTGGGAAGAGAGGAAAGCTCAATCCACGATTTATTGGTCCATTTCAAATTCTTGACCGAGTAGGAAATGTAGCCTATAGACTTGCGTTACCTCCAAGTATGTCTCGTGTTCATAATGTGTTTCACATATCTGTACTTCGTAAATATGTGAAAGACCCGAACCACGTTATAGAGTTAGACCCGGACGAAATAGCCGAAGACTTAACGTATGAGGAAGTACCTGTTAAGATCTTGGATAGGAAGGAGCATGTCCTACGCAGCAAAGGTCATACCACAAGTTAAAGTTACGTGGAGGAATCATCTTTATAGAGGAAAAGACACGGGAATTGGAAAGCGGAAATGAAAGCGAGGTATCCTCACCTTTTCGAAACACCAGGTACGTACGTCAATTTCGAGGACGAAATTTCATAAGGAGGGGAGGTTGTAAGAACCCAACTTATTATTAATGAAATTTAATTTTCTCTATTTATTATTTTGAAATAGTAAGGGTTGATTTGATTAATGTGGATAGTTAGGGGTAAAATACACAAATATTTCAAAATAAGCAAGTGGTTATAAAATATTCATTGTTGTCGAGGAATATTCGTTTGGTCGTGGAATATTCGTACTATCGGGGAATATTCGTACGACGGCGCAGCCATGTGTGGGCCCCATAACGGAAAAAAGCGATTGGATGAAGAAAAGCGACAAATATAAGTTGTTTAAAAATAATGAGTAGTAGTTATTCACAGATTAATTACCGTTAAAATCCTCGGTGGTTAAAACACGATGCATTTGCAGTATTGCACCAATTATTGATTCTTACGTAAGAAGGCACTACTCAATAATGGTTACGAGAATTACTATTAAATTATTTTATTGAGTTAATAATTAACTGCGTTGATATTTTATATTCTTTGTTGTTTCAATAATTGTCATTACACAATATTTTTCATTATCGAAAGCAATAATTCATATTATCGAATAATATTATTAGATAACATTATTGGCAAAGTCTAGAAAGTTTTGTCTAAGGAGAGGTTTGGTCACCTAATCAAGGGCGCCAAGAAGGAGAAATTTTTATTGGAAAGCCCCTCTTTTCGGAACGCACTGGTTGTCAATATTGTTAGTCTGTAATATTATTTGTGAATAATTAATTATTGATTCATATGATGAGGAAAATATTAATTTTATGTGGATATAGATGGAGAAAATTTTTAATGTGACAACTGTTGAAAATTAAAATTTTATCTTTTTACGATAAAATAATTTATTTAAATATATTATTATATTTTA
This sequence comes from Panax quinquefolius, assembly GCA_020205615.1. Lineage (NCBI taxonomy): Eukaryota > Viridiplantae > Streptophyta > Magnoliopsida > Apiales > Araliaceae > Panax > Panax quinquefolius. Next base: position 73,332,215 of record CM035173.1, on the reverse strand, counting down.
ATAATATAATAATGGTGATATTTTTACAACGAATATGGGATATATGAGTATACGAAGAGGAAGAGTATTTTGTTGCAATAAATGTTTAAAACATGTTAAACATGTAAATTGGACCCCATTTATTGATGAAATTTGATTATAGCACCGTAAAATCGCCCGTTTGTGGATTTTGGTCAATTTCTATTTGGAATTTGGAAAAACTTTCTTCTGCAAAGTTGTAGAGAATTGAATTTCCTATACAAACTCGCGAGATTCGAATTTTCTGATGAAAGGGCTATTTATTATGAATTATTGAAGTTCCGAACCTCTGAAATAATTGATTTTTGGAAGTTTAAATAATTTTAAATTAGAAAAACGTTTTTTCTTACTTTTTCTAGAATGTGGCATGTGTTTGATGGCTGAAATCAGATTCTAGGCATGTGTAGGAAATTTATATAATTATATTATTAAATTATTAAATTTTCTGCTTTGGTGTTCTAAGCAATTTACTATAAATAGGGTGCTTAGGTTAGAATTGAAAATCACACCAGAAACTGAAGTTTTCTCTCTCTATATTATCGAGCGTATTCTTGTGAGTATTTTGAGTATAGTTTGAGTATTGCTATACGGTGCAAGTTCAAGTCATAGCCTATATCCTGTTTCAAATTTAGAAGTACCGATCTTTCGAGGTAAGGGATATTATTTTTTTCGTAATGATATTATTTCTTCAATATCATTATCTTTGAAATATTGATCTGAAGTTTTTATCAAATTTGGAACTTTTGTGTGTGAGTTACTATTCACGATATCATGACTATTCACGATATCTGACACTATTACTGAATACTTGCACTATTCATCGAAAAATGAAAATTTTCCTTTTTCGTCCAAAATATCTATTACGGATACTAGCTTTGATTGTATCCATGTTTTGATCATTCTTGAATTTTACACCACGCGTGATTATTTTTGAGGTATTTTTGGACGTGAATAAAACAAAGTACGAATCCTTAATCCTTAATCCTTGTCATTTTGTTTCACTTTGGATTCGTTTCTTTAAAAATATTTTTCATCATCTTGATCTTAAATGATGATATTATGGAATATCTTTGGCTGTAGGTAAAGAAGATGAGCAGTGTTTAGATGAACATGATCAATCGATGAATATCTTTGGCTGTAGTGCAAAAGATGAATATGTGATTCCGGATATATATTGATTGATGTTACAGGATAAAAGATGAGCGATGAACTTTTAAATTCATACATGGAAGATAGTAGTTTGCATTCTCTACTTAACTCTTCTAATGAATTATTATTTCATTGCGAATATTGATTTAAAATTTGTTGTCTATTGTATTCTATTAGATTTTTCCCCTGTTGAAGACTAATGGTAATTTGTTGTATATTATCTTAGTCATAATATTCTTTATTGAGCTAGTTGAGCTCACCCTTTTCCTTTTGTTCCATTTTTCTCGTGGAGGCGAGAATATAGCGAGTATGCAGTTAGGGGTATGGAATGAAGGTTCTAGAGAGAGTTGTTTAGTAGTCCTCACCATTTTTGTAAAATAATGTATCAATAAATGTAATGAGGATTTATTTGAGTATAGATATTGTCTAGAAGATAATATTTGTATTTAAACTCACAGTTTTACTGTTGTAATAATAAAGTTGTAGTTGGTTCTGTACCATGTATTGACAACTCAGAATGGGTGATGTATACCTATTTTTGGGGCGCGTCCTCTTTATGTAGTCGTAAGTCAAGGCCTAGTTTCTAACTTCATTCATATTTTAAATGAATGCTAGTTTCTAAAACTTCTCAGATGTTGAACTTGAGAAGTTCTGTTTATGTGTGAATGTGTGGTTTTGTACAAGGTGGTTAAACGTATAAGGCCTTGTGCCATAATGTGAACACTTTAGTGTTTCTATGAGATGAACTGTTTTGTGATTTAACTGTTCAATAAGAGAATGCTCTGTTTATACATGATCCATTATTGTTAAGTCTGTGCTAATGAGTCTAGCCAGACAGAATGTGTTTGAAAAAGGTAGAAGAATGAAAGTGTTAAATAAAAGTGAATATTATTTTAAAATGATAGGAATCGAGATTATTCCTATTATTCAAGCTGCTTCATAACCTTTGTTTGGTTATTGAAGTTCTAAAGGAATGTTTAAACTCTTGAAGTTGTTTGTTCAACTACTATGACTTGCTGAGCAATTGAATGCTCACACTTGCTTTGAATGAAAAACATTTTTCAGTGTACGGTGTTAGAAGAACTTAAGGATCCCGTAAAGATCAAGCTGATTGGTATCTAGACAAAGTGCCATTCTATATTTGAATGAGCGAGAAGGTCGAGCAAAGACTTGTAATATAAAATAAGTTAAATGAACTTTAGATTAATTTAATGAACTATTATGTATCCTTGGTGGCGGATGACAGTCACTCGTGTAAGATGTAAAGAATAATGTATTTATCATTATTTGTAATGAAAAAGGTTATAAGGTTTCTAGAACCTGGGATTTGAAAATGTATGTTGTTATATTTCAGTATATAATGATGTATGTTAGAGGAATGATGTACTCGTGATGTACAAAATCCGGGTGTGAAGATAGATCGGATTTTGGGGCGTTACAAGTTGGTATCAAAGCTGATAGGTTATAAATCTTAGGTAAGAGTACCTAAGACTATAATCGTAGAGAGAGGGATAAGAAGATCACCATGTGATCATAGTGGATCGTAGTAACAGATGAGTTGTTAAACGATGAATGATTTATAGTACTACAAAGTAGTATGGGAAGAAGAACTCAGATTGAGTTGTAAAGGATAGCATACGAATTAAAGAAAATTCATATTAAGTAAAGAGAAATTTAGAAGTTGTAAAATTTCAATTGAGGACTCATGTGATAGCTGAGTTGTATGAACCTTTGTTATGGGCAGAGGTTTGTGCTTGGTGTAACAACTGCTTAGCTTATTATAGTGATAATCATTGGAATTGGTCGCGCTGTCAAGATGTATATGACGAGAAGGTGAATCTTTTCTCATGTATATACTTGATAGGTAGAGAACGATAAGGTAGGTGCGAGTTCTTGAAACTCATACTTATGGTACGTTCGTGACTCATAATGATATGGTAGGTTTTTGAACTTCTCAGTGAATGGACGCTTATGGTTTGTCTGGGATAGTTTTTAGACTCATATTATTATGGAAAGTTTCTGAACTCATAATGTGTGGTAAGTTGATGGACTATACTAAGGTATAAGGATGTTTAGACTGACAACAAGTTGTTTTCAGTAGGCTTAGTATTGAAGGTGCTAGAGAAGATTAAGTATTATCGCAGTAAGACAATGAAGAAAGATGGAGAATAGGATATTCCAAGTTATCTAGCTATGCTAGATTTTGAAGTTTATTGAACTCGTGTTGATATGTACATTTTGAAAAAGGAAAGAATTAGTTCAACTTTTGGAACCAACGTATTTTAAAAGAGTTATTCTTGGTATGTTTATGTTAATTCCTTCAGCTAGACAGAAATTGATTTTAAATACCAAATGAATTTTATATCATCCGTGCATTCGATGCAAAGATGGTAAAAGGATGGAGTTATTAATGCAATTAAACCTAGTGTTGGATGTGATCTTAGGATCAACAACCCGCTATGGTATAATGTATAATGATGAAGTCACAAACTGACGAAGTCCTCAACGTACTATGAAAAGTACGGTATCATGACGTCATAAAACGTTTTGATGAATTGAAAAAGAATTTAAAGAAGTAGTCGATGTCAATTGAGTTGAATAGACGAATGTTTCAAGTTGATATCCAATTTATTGGTATGGTCTAAGCTACTTGTTTTGGCTAGACAAATGGTATGTCATGTTTAAAAGAAAATCGAGCTTTCTTTGAAGAGTTGTGCCAAACCAAATTGTTTTGGTGCGAAATCTAATGATTAAGTCTAAGGTGAACACACCTCGAAATGGGGTTATACAATGGGTTGATCACCTACGTATAGAAGAGGTAGTTTGCTTTCTTTGTGATTGTAAACTGACCGTGGAAGAAAGTTTACGGTGTCATGCCGTTAAACATAGTTAGAGTTCATGGTCAATTTGACCCCTCAGCAAAAGTATAAAATATTTTAAAGGAATTTTTATATTCCTCATTGTTCATTCTACTTCATAATTCTTGCTAAGTTATGAAGGTGAGGGAATGTTTGAAAGATAAGAACGTCTTTGAAAAGAAGTTGAGAAGAAGGGTAAGGTAAAATTCTGTGAAGGAGGAGTGAATGTGATGACCCGGGAATGGGTTTGGTTTGAAGAAATTCCGAGGATGGAATTTTTATAAGGGGGGAAGTGTAACAACCCAGAGAATCCGAATTGTTCAGAATTTAAGTTTAAAGAATTAGTTATTAATAAAATGAATTTTTATTAATAATATTATGTGTTATGTGTTTATTAATCGTTCTAGAACCTAGGATGATTATAAGTCGGGAGGATTCTGGCTACGAGCTAGACTGAACGAGTAAGAATTTTCAAGACAAAAATAAAAATTTTCTGGGAACAAAAGTATTTCTGGGGAAAAAGACGAAATAGGCACTATTCACCCGATGAAACCTTAAGGGTTAGGGTTTGAATAACCTAAGCCTTTTTGAAAGTTCGGTATGTCGAAATGACATTCCGTAAAAATATTTGACGATAATATATCATGAAAAGTTAAGTAAGTCGATAAAAGTTTTTCTCAAAAAATGTGCAGAAATCGGACAAAATAAAAATGACAAAAAATACTGCTATGTACTTTTCACTCGTTTAACTACGTTAGGGGAAAACGTGAAGGAAAACCCTTAACGCCAAAAAGTGTTTTTTAGTTTTTCAGAAATCTGAGGAATACGTAAAAGGTAATCGGTAAAGGAAAGACGAAATATCCAAAAATATTTGGTTTCTGATAATCGCAAATTTCGAACTGTCGGACGAATTCCGAAAGACGGAAGCACGAAGCTTCCGAGGGAAGCTACGTGAATAGTAAGGAGGTGGAATAGTTAGGATAAGTTACTTAATGAGTAAGTAAACTTAAGGGCTAAGTAAACTTAATGCTTAAGTCATGAATAGTAAGGAAGAATGACTATTTTGCCCCTAGCTTTGGATTTTCTATAAATAGGAAACTAACTTTCATTTAAATGGGATTTAAAAATCCTATAACATGAGAGAGAGAGAGAGAGAGAGAAAGCTTGAGAGCTTGGAGAAGATGGAGAATGAAGAGAGTGAGCATAAATGATCGGATCGAAGGTGATCGTAAAATAGAAAAGTTTTTGAATCGCCGGTTTTGTCTAACAGAAGAAAAATAAGGAAGGAAGGTATTAAAACCTAACTTCTATGTTAGATTTTCTTTAAGTTTTATATGGTGAAAACATAGCTTAATGAGAATAACAAGTAAAAGATGTTAGAAATGATTTCATATGGTTGAAATTGTAAAAAAATGAAGAAATAAGAATTAGAAGTTTAGAAAATAAATTTCTTAAGGAGGTGTAAGATTTGTAATAAATTAGAACGATCCGAGTGGATTATATGACTGAGTAGGTGAAATAAGTAAGGAATGGTGTTCTATAACATCAAATTCCAAGAAAAAGTGGAATCGTAATCCAAAATATCGATTAAAAATGAAGAACGCGAAGAACACGAAGAACGTTGTTGATGGACAAATTTAAAACCATCGTAGGATAATTGTTGTTGATGGACAAGTTTAAAACCATCATGTATAAGTTAGATGCTTATTTCTTGGTTAGGAACGGTAGAAATGTTCATGAAGAACGGATTAAAACTGAGCTATAACGAGGTTATGGCAAAAATTTCATAAAAGACGAACAAGAATTTGAAAGTTAGTAAATGAACCCGAATGTGTAGGGTTTCATAAAAAAGTATGAGAACGTAGAAAATGTGAGTCGTGGACTTAAGAACGAATGAGTTTCGAGTTCAGATGACCGAATTGTGGATGAGGGAACGAAGAGTGTTAAAAACGTAAAACAAACGAAGGGTAAAGATCAAGCCAATCGAATGGCACGTTAACGGATTCAGAATGAAATTCTATCTGAGAAGTATTGAAGTACGTAAGATAAGGAAGAGAATGGCTTTAGAACGACCTCGTTTCAAGTTATAACGAATAAGTTATGGAAGCGTGAAGTAAGCGTCTCAAATTAGATTTAAGACTTAGAAAAAATTTTCAGGGATGAAGGCTTGGCGCCGCAGCGTGAGCCGTGCCTTGGGAGGTAGTGCCGTGATTGGCCGGACTCAATTTGTTAGACACTGCAGTGGTATTTGCGATCGCGAGTGATAAAGAGGGACTTGAATGCCGCCACGGCAAGAGGAAAAGCCAGTGATGAGCTTTTTAAGTGTTCAATTACTTGGGGATGTGCAAGAAAGAAATATGAACATGTAGTTCACCTAAAATAACACTTAAACAAGTGAATTAAACCTTTAGTATAGGTTGAACGAAATGGTCGAAAGAGATTAAAACATTAAGAAGAAAATAAACGTAAACGTAAATGAAACGTAGTTATAAGCAGTCTTAGCATACAACGAATAATATGGCTTCAACATTAAGAAAGAGTAATGAACATGGGGTTTAGGTAATGGATAACAAAAGTATTAAGTAAGATAAAAATGGTAACAAGAAAGCCGTAACGAATGGTAATACAATTAATGAAAGCCAATCGTAATTCGGATAGAAAAATGATAGAATGAATTGTAAGTATGGTACATTTTAAGCAATGTGAAAGTTGAGTGTACGCAAATATTAAGCGGATAGAACCTACACCGCGTGTATGGTTTGACCGTAAGATAATGAAGATCAATAATTAAACTATGAATGGTAAAGAACTGAATTAAAGACAATGACGTTAACGTAATGAAGATGAGTTAATGAGTAACTTGAATGATCGCTCTAAGTATACAAAAGACTGTATGACTTGGACAATAGAGAATGAATCCTGAGGTATGACATTTAGTTATCAGAAAGCCAAAAGGAATAAGAAGTTGACTTAACGAATATTATAGTTTAATGATTTGGATAAGTTAAGATAAGTTTAGGTTGTGGTACAATCGTAACCTTTGATGGTTGGCATATGGGAGCTGGGCTAAACAATTCCTTCAGAGAGCGATGGTATATATGTAAGACCCCGAATTTTATGAAATGAAAGTATTCAGTTTTCTTATAATTATTATTTTATTTCATAAATGGTTAAATTGATAAAAGGTTAAAGTTAAGGGTGATATGTGAAATTTTTTATAAAGTAAGCAAGTTGTTATAAAATATTTGATTGGTCGAGGAATATTCGTTTTAACAGGGAATATTCGTACGACGGCAAAATCATTGGTGGACCCCACAACGGAAGTATCGTCGTAGTAAGAAAACGACAGAATTATCTTTTTATAAAAATAATGGCGAAAGTGTTACCGTTAAAACTATTGAACTACTCGGTAGTAAAAGTACATTAATACACGTGGTTACATAGTAGCACGCGGTATTGATTATTGATGCTTACGTAAGAAGTTACTCAGTTATACTCAATTATTGCTACGAAGAATTGTACGATCATATCTCTCATATTATTGATTCAATTATTGTCATAGTATCATCTGCATAATATGATATATTATTAAATCAATAATTGAGACGGCAAAGTTATTCATATTATTATTTGGAATATTGACAATGTCTAGAAGTTCTGTCAATGAGAGGTTTGGTCACCTAATTGCGCGCCAATAAGGAGAAATTCTTATTGGAAAGCCCCCTCTTTCCTGGGAACGACTTGGTTGTTAAATACTGTGAGTTATAATATTAATGATGAATAAGTTCGTGTTGATTAAAGATGATATTGATAGTTCCATTGTGTGGGAATTATTAGTGTTAGTGGAAATCGATATTTATTTCGATAATAATTGATATCTGGAGGTTATATTCACCAATCGGGTAATTAACCGGATAAATGAGCAATTAATTGCTATTGATTCACATGATTATAACTATTTGTTCACATTGTGTACTATTGATTCACATTCATTTACTATTAGGGGAGTTGGTGCAAGATTAATAATACTTGCATGACTAAGTTAAAAATGGAGGTATAGATGGAGGTATTATACTATAATTCATATTTTCACATGTCTAGAACTATTGAGTCACGTGATTCACTATTGATTCACATGATGTACTATTAGGGGAGGTGGTGCAAGTTTGATAATACTTGCAGGACTAAATTAAAAATAAAGGAAAAGATGAAGGTATTATACTGTAATATTTTGAGCCCCAAAACGTGCAATTATCGAAACTATATTTTCCTATAAATAGAAGCTCATTCTTCCTTCATTTTCACCAATTCACTAAAGCTATAGAGAAATTATTATATAGAGAAATTATAGAGAGAAAGAAGAAGAGAAGTCTGCTACCTCATTATTTCAGTATCTAGTCTTCTTTTGAGGTAAGGGGTATTATTCTTTTGTATTCATGAAGAGAGTTATTTTCTTTCAATACTCGTCAGGGTTGTTATTCCATTCTTTTTTATTATGTTGGAATAACCTGTCTATGCGAAGTACCACATACATGGTGAAATTCTTACATTATTCCATTCTTTATTATTACATTGGAATAACTTCATGCATGCGATCTATATCATGCCTAGTGAATTCTATTGTTATTTCATTCTTTATTATTACATTTGGAATATTCATGCTGCGGATTACGCATGACTGGTTCCGTTCTTTATTATTACATTTGGAATATCACATGCATGCGGATTACGCATGACCGGGTTCCATTCTTTATTATTCGTTGGAATATCACATGCATGCGGATTACGCATGACCTGGTTCTATTCTTTATTATTCTATTAGAATATCATGTCTGTGCGGATTACGCATGACCTAGTTCCATTCTTTATTATTGTGTTGGAATAAACTGTATGTGCGGTCTATCACATGCCTAGTGAATTCTTTTGTTATTCAATTCTTTATTATTCTGTTAGAATAACCTGTCTGTGTGGACTACCGCATGCATGGTGAAAGATCATGCGTATTCATTCCTTATTAAATTGTGGAAATGATCTGTCTACGTGGATTACCACATGTCGGGTGAAAATCCATTTATAGTTTCGTATATTTTATTATACTCATCTAAGATATCATTTCTTTTGTACTCGTCATGGAATATCATTTTCTTTGGTATTTTTTTTACAAGTTACTACTCACGGGTTACTATTCACCTGGTTACTATTCACTCTAGTATTATTCACTCGGGTATTCGGGGCACTTTTCATGCCAGAGTACTATTTATGAGTTACTATTCACGGGTTACTATTCAATTGATTACTATTCACTCTAGTATTATTCACTCGGGTATTCGGAACACTTTTTGTGTCGGGGTACTATTCACGGGGTACTATTCATCCGAAAAATATATTTCTTTTCTGTCCAAATTATTTTTGGTACATGAATATTATTCTTGAATTTTACTCTACAAAGCAGTATCATGTTGACAATTTGGGAGTTATTGATTTTCGGATAAATTAAATTATAAATCTTTAAAATTTATCCTTGAACTTGTTTTATTGAATTATTATGTCATTGTCATCATCCTCATGCTTATATTGTGATGAAAGTCATCTTTGGCTTACGTGCATAGATGGACTTGGTATGATTATGACCAGGGATTATTCGGTATAATCATGACCGTAATGTGACGAATGATGTGGTAAAAGTCCTCATTGGCCTCTAGTTCATTGATGGACAATTGTTGGTATGATTATGACCAGGGACTATTCGGTATAATCATGACCATTGATGATTACATGAATATCCTTGGCCGTAAGTGGGGATGATTCGATTTTATTTATTGTGAGTCTCGTGATAAAGTTGATGAAAAACTTTTTAAATCATAGAAGATAGTAGATTTTATGCTCTACTTGACTCTTCTAATGGATTGCTTATTTCCGCTGCAGTTGTTGATCTAAAACTTGTTGTCTATTGTATATTATCAGTTGTTATATTGTTGAAGGCTAAGGATAATTTATTTTGCATTATCTTAGTCATAATATTTCTTATTGGGCTAGTTGAGCTCATCCTTTCTTTCATTATTCTCTTCAGGAAATGAGAATATAGCTGGGACGAGTTGGGAAATGGAGTGATGGTCCAAGATAAATGGCTTTAGTAGTCCTCACTATTCTACGAAATAATGTGATAATAATTGTAATGAGGACTTCATTGAGTGTGGATATTGTCTAGATGACAATATTCTTGTTAAACTCTCAGCTATGTTTTGTCGTATTTTACACGACTGTTGTATATTTAAGTTGTATTTAAATTTATGTACCATGTATCTGGCAACTCAAGATGGGTGATGTATACCTGTTTTGGGGGCGTCACAATATACAAAACTGGCAATCGATCTAACTCACTGTGATGGCAGTGTAGACGAGACGGGAACTTGTTTGTTGGTTATTTGTGGGAAACCACTGAGAGTACTATATGGACTACTAGCAGAGAAGCGATGTGTGCTGAATCCTAGAGAAGTTATAAAAAGAAGATAAGAATGTAAAATATCAAAGATGATGAATGTATAAGTAAGACATCTCCGTATGTCATGAAGCCGTAGAACGGTAATGAAAGTGGTCGCGTAAACATAGGTTGCAAGAACGCGAACCCTAAGAAGTAAAGTTAAGTAAACCAATGCGTAAGTTCAATATATGAATAATTGGTCTATGTGTTATTTTTCTTATGTGCTACATAGGAATTGGAATAAGCGATTCAAAAGTAAGTTGTAGTCATGTAAAAAGGTAAGTTTTCTAACTTCATTCATATTTTAAATGAATGCTAGTTTCTAAAACTTCTCGGATGTTGAACTTGAAAAGTTTCATGTCTTGAATGTGTGATATTTGTACAAGGTGGTAGAAGCATTATGAGGCCTTGTGCCACAATGTGAACACTGCCGGTGTTTCTATGAGATGAACTGTTCTGTGATTTAACTGTTCAATAAGAGAATGCTCTGTTTATACATGATCCGTTATTGTTAAGTCTGTGCTAATGATTCTAGCCAGACATAATGTGTAAGAAAAAGGTAGAAGAATGAAAGTAATTTTTTTAATAAAAGTAAATATTGTTTTAAAATGATAGGAATTGAGATTATTCCTATTATTCAAGCTACTTCATAACCTTAGTTCGGTTATTGAAGTTCTAAAGGAATGTTTAAACTCTTGAAGTTATTTGTTCAACTGCTATAACTTGCTGAGCAATTGAATGCTCACACTTGCTTTAAATGAAAAATATTTTTTAGCGTACGATGTTAGAAGAGCTTAAGGATCCCGTAAAGATCAAGCTGATCGGTATCTAGACAAAGTGTCATTCAGTATGTGAATGAGTGAGAAGATCGAGCGAAGAATTGTAATATAAAATAAGTTAAATGAACTTTAGATTAATTTAATGAACTATTATATATCCTTGGTGGTGGATGAAAGTCACTCGTGTAAGATGTAAAGAATAATGTATTTATCATTATTTATAATGAAAGAAGTTATAAGGTTTCTAGAACCTGGGATTTGAGAATGTATGTTGTTATATTTCAGTATATAATGATGTATGTTAGAAGAATGATGTACTCGTGACGTACGGAAATCAAGGTGTGAAGAGATAATAGGATTTATGCTATTCTGAGTCTCTTAATGCTCCATTGCTTATCTCAATACTTTTAGATGCCATTTTCAAACACTGCCACAAAACAAGGGTTAATTGACATGCCATATATTATTCCTATACTCTGACCGACCAATTAAATAACAAGTAACTTAAGTAGGCCATACTAGCGAATGATTAACACGTCTCTCCCCTTAGTTCTAGTCTCACATCTCAGCCAGGAATCATATCTCTAAGCTCTGATACCAACTGTGACACCCCCGAAATAGGTATACATCACCCATTCTGAGTCGCCAAATACATGGTACAGAATTTAAATACAAACTTCTTTTATACAATACGACAAAACGTAGCCGAGAGTTTTTACATGAATATTGCCTTCTAAACAATATCCAAACTCAAATAGAGTCTTCATTACAATTATTATCACACTATTTTATAGAATAGTGAGGACTACTATAGCCACCATCTCGGACCATCACTCCGTTCCCCGACTAGTCCCGGCTACGTTCTCATTTCCTGAAGAGAACAATGAAAGCAAAAGGGTGAGCTCAACTAGCCCAGTAAGAAATATTATGACTAAGATAATATATAATAAATTATCATTAGCCTTCAACAATGTTAAACTAATAAACAACAAGTTTAACTGCAGCGGAACAAGCAATCCATTAGAAGAGTCAAGTAGAGCATGATATCTACTATCTTTTATGATTTAAAAAGTTTATCATTAATTTTATCGCAGAGACTCAGCTCAATAAATAATCCACATCACTGAATTATCCATGCACTACGGGCCAAGGATATTCATTAGCATCATGTCCACGAATTATCCATGCACTACGAGCCAAGGATATTCGTGTAATCACCAATGGTCATGATCATGCCAACAACTGTCCATCAATGCACTACAGGCCAATGAGGACTTTTACCACATCATTTGTAACATTACATATCATGATTATACCGAATAATCCTTGGTCATAATCATACCAATCAACAGTCCATCTATGCACTACGGCCAAAGGTAACTTTCATCACAATATAAGCATGAGGATGATGACAATGATATAAGAATTCAATTAAAAGAAATCAAATGATAAATTTTTAAAGATTTATAATTTAATTTATCCAGAATTCAATAATATCCAAATTGTCAACACGATACAGCTTTGTGGAGTAAAATTCAAGAATAATATTGTATCAAAAATGATTTGGATAGAAAAAAAATCAATTTTTGTTATGAATAATATCCCAGGTGAATAGTACCTAAGTAAATAGTATTCCATGAATAGTACTTCAGGAATAGTACTTTGTAAATAGTACCCCATGAATAGTACTTTGTGAATAGTACCCCGTGAATAATACTCCTGCATGAAAAGATTAAAAATTATCAAGAATGTTCAAAAAAATATCCTTGTGAAACGATACTAGATGAAGCGCAAATTTCAAGGTTATTCTACTAATTCCACGGAGTATAGAAGCAATACTTTAACAAAATGAGTGTAGAATTAGGAATGCAAAACAAAATAATATTACTTACATAATTGAATATTTTATAAAAAGATAATTCTGTCATTTTTTAACTCCGCTAATACTTCCGTTATGGAGTCCACCAATAGTTGTGCCGTTGTACTAATATTCCCTGTTAAAACAAATATTCCCTAACCAATCGAATATTTTATAACAACTTGCTTACTTTGCAAAATTTATAAATATTACCCACAACTATAACATTATATCAAATCCACACCATAATATTTAAAAATATATTTTGAGAAAAATTAATCTTTATTTATAAAAGTTGGGGTCTTACATAAGTAATATTATTTCATTTCAAATTCTTAATTCTTTACTCATTTTGTTAAAGTATTGCTTCTATACTCCTTGAAATTAGTAGAATATCCTTGAAATTTGCGTTTCATCTAGTATCTTTTCACGAAAAATATTATTCTGAACATTTTTGGTAATTTTTAATATTTTTATGCCGAGGTACTATTCACGAGATACTATTCACTCAGGTACTATTCACCCAGGGTACTATTCAAGACAAAAATTGATTTTATTTTCGTCCAAATCATTTTTGATACAATATGATTCTTGAATTTTACTCCACAAAGCAGTATCATGTTGATAATTTCGACATTATTGAATTCTGGAAATATTGAATTATAAATCTTTAAAATTTATCCTTGCTCTCATTTAATTGAATTATTATATCAGTGTCATCATCCTCATGCTTATATTGTGATGAAAGTCATCTTTGGCCCGTAATGCATAGATGGACTATTGATTGGTATGATTATGACCATGGATTATTTGGTATAATCATGACCTATAATGTTACAAATGATGTGGTGAAAGTCCCCATTGGCCCATAGTGCATTTGATGGACAGTTGTTGGCATGATCATGACCATTGGTGATAACACGAATATCCTTGGCCCGTAGTGCATGGATAATTCGTGGATGTGATACTAATGAATATCCTTAGCCCGTAGTGCATGGATAATTCAGTGATGTGGATTTTTTATTAAGTTGAGTCTCAGCGATAAAATTGATGATAAACTTTTAAATCATAGAAGATAGTAGATATCATGCTCTACTTGACTCTTCAAATGGATTGTTTATTCCGCTGCAGTTAAACTTGTTGTTTATTGTATTCTACCAGTTTAACACTGTTGAAGGCTAACGATAATTTATTTTTCATTATCTTAGTCATAATATTTCTTACTGGACTAGTTAAGCTCACCCTTTGCTTTCATTGTTCTCTTCAGGAAATGAGAATATAGTTGGGACTAGTCGGGGAAATGGTTGCTTTAGTAGTCCTCACTATTATGTGAAATAGTATAATTATATTTGTAATGAGGACTTCATTTGAGTTTGGATATTGTCTTGAAGACAATATTCATGTTAAAACCCTCAGCTACGTTTTTATCGTATTGTATAAGGAAGTTTGTATTTAAATTCTGTACCATATATTTGGCGACCCAGGATGGGGGATGTATACCTGTTTTGGGGGCATCACAATATTCTTGAAGAAAACTTGTAGTGTTTTCTACACTCAAAGCTTCCTTAACTCAAAAGAAATACGCTCAATATTATAGAAAAAGAATTCTCTGATTCTGGTGTGATTTTTATTTCTAAACTAAGCATCCTATTTATAGAAGAATGGCATCATCCTATTCAGGAAAATAATCTCAGACTGCACATGAAAAGAAAATTCACTAGTAATGATTCATTGATGATTTGAGTCCACCAATGAGAGAGTGCCCTCCTGAAGAGGTAACTAGCAAAGTGGGAGATTTAGACCAATGAGGGGGCGCCCTCTTTTGAAGGTATTTAGTTTGGGAGACATGGACCAATGAGGGGGCGCCCTCATTCATAAGGCAGTAAAT
The DNA here is from genome assembly GCA_020205615.1 of Panax quinquefolius. Taxonomy (NCBI): domain Eukaryota; kingdom Viridiplantae; phylum Streptophyta; class Magnoliopsida; order Apiales; family Araliaceae; genus Panax; species Panax quinquefolius. The sequence goes on along the minus strand of CM035173.1, from coordinate 73,317,184 downwards.
AGTAGCTTCATTATTTGAAAAGTTGGCCAATAATATCCTAACATACGGAAGAATGAACAAACACCAATTTAAAAGGATAATTGAACAAACATCTTCCACTCATCAATTATTATTCTTATCTTTAATCAACACGATCTTTATTCATCATTAATATTATAAGTCACAATATTAACAACCAGATCATTCCCAAGAAAGAGGGGGCTTTCTGATAAGGATTTCTCCCTATTCGCGTGCAATTAGGTGACCAAACCCCTTTCCTTGACAAAACTTTCTAGACATCGTTAATAATGCAAATAATAATATGAATAACTTTGTCGTCTCAATTATTGATTTAATAATATAAAATATTATGCAAATGATACTATGATAATAATTGAATCAATAATATGAAAGATAATATGCAACAATTACTGTGGCAATAATTGAATAAAACTGAGTGAATTCTCACGTAAGCATCAATAATCAAAGATACTGTACAACACCAAGTGCTACTATACAACCACGTGTATTACTTTACTTTTACCATCGGGTATTTCAACAGTTTAACGGTAAAACTTTTGCCGTTATTTTTATAAAAAGTTATTTCTGTCATTTTCTAACTCCGACAATAATTTCATTGTGGGGTCCACCAATGATTGTGTCGTCGTACAAATATTTCCTAATAAAACAAATATTCCCTAACCAATCGAATATTTTATGACAACTTGCTTACTTTGCAAAATTTGTAAATATTACCTACAACTATAACATTATATCAAATCGACACCTTATTATTCAAAAATAATATTTAAAGAAAATAAATCTTTATTCATAAAACTTGGGGTCTTACACTCACCCTTGCGTGAATTATATGATTGCAGATAAGACTGAATGGATCGAAGGATCCAGTAAGGACAAAGGAAATGCCAAAGCGGATAAGTAGTTATCCTTGTAATAGAATAATATTACTTTTGTAATGATTTAATACTATGACAAAGAACATATGTAATGGTTATAAAGAACTTTGGAAGGGACTTATTATTTTGTAATAAATAGTAAACATATTCATTCTGTTGGTGTATTTTAGTTGAATGTATGTGTAGACAGTAGCACCGTGTAGCACCATCTATCGTGTTGGAAGATACCCGAATTTGGGGGCGTCACAGGTTGGTATCAGAGTTGTAGGTTATAAAACTTAAGGGGGAGAACCCTAGGCTATAACAATAAGAAAAGTCAGAGAAGTTAGAAGTAATTAAACTCACGTTGAGTTTCTAAGTAGTGAATTGAGAAAATTCATTACAAGAAGAATTAAAAGATGAAATTAATCTTCAAATGCATTAAATGTGATATGTGTTTATAATTTTGATGTTGTGTACTAATCAGGATATTATGTTTTATTGTAGATATCAATAAATAACGCTATGTATAGAGATATACATGTGGTTATCAAGGAGTCAGTGAATTAGATAGAGATTTTACCAATGCCAGTAGCCGAGATATCGGTAGTGGGGGAGGAGGATACAGAGGAGGAAAATCCATCAGAGGATTCCAAGAACCTAGGGTTTACATCCTTGTTCAATGGAATGTCTGAGGAGGAGGTGTGTGACGCCCCCAAAATAGGTATACATCACCCATTCTGAGTTGTCAATACATGGTACAGAAACAACTACAACTTTATTATTACAACAGTAAAACTGTGAGTTTGAATACAAATATTATCTTCTAGACAATATCTATACTCAAATAAATCCTCATCACATTTATTGATACATTATTTTACAAAAATGGTGAGGACTACTAAACAACTCTCTCTAGAACCTTCATTCCATACCCCGACTCGTACTCGCTATATTCTCGCCTCCCGAGAAGAAAAATGGAACAAAAAGAAAAGGGTGAGCTCAACTAGCCCAAGAAAGAATATTATGACTAAGATAATATACAACAAATTATCATTAGTCTTCAACAGGAAAAATCTAATAGAATACAATAGACAACAAATTTTAAATCAATATTCGCAAGCGGAAATAATAATTCATTAGAAGAGTTAAGTAGAGAATGCAAACTACTATCTTCTATGTATGAATTTAAAAGTTCATCGTCTCATCTTTTATCCCTGTAACATCAATCAATATATATCCGGAATCAAATATTCATCTTCGCTTTTACAGCCAAAGATATTCATCAGTTGGTCATGTTCATCTAAACACCTGTTCATCTTTGCACTACGGGCCAAAGATATTCTTCAGAAATCATTCATTTTTGCACTACAGGCCAAAGATATTCCATAATATCATCATTTAAGACTAAAGATGATGAAAAATATTTTTAAAGAAACGAATCCAATGAAACAAAATGACAAGGATTAAGGATTAAGGATTCGTACTTTGTTTTATCCACGTCCAAAAATACCTCAAAATAATCACAGTGGTGTAAAATTTAAGAATGATCAAAACATGAATACAATCAAAGCTAGTATCCAGAATAGATATTTTGGACGAAAAGAAAATTTTTCATTTTTCGATGAATAGTGCCGTATTCATGAATAGTGTCGTATACGTGAATAATGCCGTATACGTGAATAGTAACTCCGACACCAAAAGTTCCAAATTTGATAAAAAATTTCAGATCAATATTTCAACATAATGATATTGAAAGAATAATATCACTACGAAAAAAAATAATATCCCTTACCTCGAAAGATCAGTACCTCTAGCTGAAACACCGGATATAAGCTATGACTTGGACTTGCACCGTATAGAAATACTCAAAGTATACTCAAAATACTCACAAGAATACGCTCGATAATATAGAGAGAGAAAACTTGAGTTTAAACGGTGTGATTTTCAATTCTAACCTAAGCACCTATTTATAGAAATGCTTAGAACACCAAAGCGTAAAATTTAATAAAATATTAATATATATATTAAAATTTCTCGCCAACCTTCTTAGATCTGATCTCAGCTCATTATGCACATGTTGTAGCCCACAAAACAAACAAAAACGTTTTTGTTATTTAAAATATTTTAAACTTCCAAAAATCAATTATTTTGAACTTGAACTTCAATAATTCACAATAAATAACCCTTTTGTTAGAAAATTCGAAACTCGCGACTTTTTATAGAAAATTCAATTCTCTACAACTTTACAGAAGAAAGTTTTTCCGAATTCCAAACAAAACTGACCGAAATCCACAAACAGCGATTTTACAGGCTATAATCAAATTTCAGTCAATAAATGGGGTCCACCGACATGTTTAACATGTTTTAAACATTTATTGCAAAAAAAATACTCATCCTCCTCGTATACTCATATATCCCACATTCGTTGTAAAAATATCACCATTATTATATTATTAAAATATAATAATATATTTAAATGAATTATTTTATCAGAAAAAGATAAAATTTCAATTTTCAACAATTGTCACAATAAAAAATTTTCTCCATCTATATCCACATAAAATTAATATTTTCTCATCATATGAATCAATAATTAATTATTCACAAATAATATACTGAATAACAATATTGACAACCGGCAGGTTCCGGAAAGAGGGGCTTTCAATAAGAATTTCTCCTTCTTCTTGGCGCGCAATTAGGTGACCAAACCTCTCCTTAGATGTAACTTTCTAGACATTGCCAATAATGTTATCGATAATATTATTCGAGATAATATGAATTATTGCTTCGATAATGAAAAAATCTTGTGTAATGAAAATTATTGAAACAATGAAAAGAATATAAAATATCAACGCAAAGAATTATTAATAAAATAATGAGCAAGAATTATCGTAACCATTATTGAGTAGTGCCTTCTTTACGTAAGAATCAATAATTGGTGCAATACTGCAGTGCTACTTCTTGTGTTTTAACCACCGTATTTTTAACAAGATAACATGTAATAACTACGTTTATTATTTTTAAACAACTTATATTTGTCATTTTCTTCATCCAATCGCTTCAAGTTATGGGGCCCACAAAAGAGCATACCGTCGCATTTAATATTCTGAAACAATGAATATTCCACGACCAAACGAATATTCCCGACAACAACGAATTTTTTATAACCACTTGCTTATTTTGAAATATTTGCGTATTTTACCCCTAACTATCCACATTAATCAAATCAACCCTTACTATTTCAAAATAATAAATAGAGAAAATCAAATTTCATTTATTAATAATTTGGGGTCTTACAAGGTGGAGGTAGTATCATTTAAAACGGTAATACCTACGGAGGAGATAACACCGAAGGAGTCGATGAAAGCATTATTCATGACGATCTTATATAGGAATGTTCAGCTGAGTAAAAAGGTGTGGGAGCTGAAGGAAGAAGTCCATGACATCTTGGAGGACAAGAAGGACATGGAGTCCTTTTGGGAGGTGGAACATGATGAGGAAGTTTTGGCTAAGGACAATGTCCAAGAGCTGAAACATGAGACCTTTGAGCTTAGGGAGGAGCTACAAGCAAAGAGGTAGAAGATTAGGTGAATGTCCTATATCCATAGGAGTTCTCATGAGGATTATCAGTGACAGGTTGCTAAATATCCGGTGGGAGGCAAGGACTCAAATATACTCAATGCCAGGATGTGGTGGCCAGTCTTGCCAAACGCGGATTATGCTAATGCTGTTAGGCAGATGTAGTCTAGTTAGAAACTAGAGTAGGTATAGATATGTAAATATTGTGTATCTATATAGTGACGTAAAACCCTCTTTGTATAATCAAAGGTAATCTTTTGTAATTCCTAATTTTTTTGAAAGTAATTGCGGAAAGTAATGTAATTAGCTAAGGTTATATAATGGGGAACGTTCTAGTATTATACTATAAGAAAAAAAGTATATCAATATAAGAAATTTATTGAACATGTTTTGCAGTGAGTTTGAGTTATTATGAATTGTGAATAATGACCAACTAAAAAGAATAAATAATAATGAAATTTTATTTATTTTAATGTAAATATGCCCAAGAAGAAGAAGACAACGAAACCGTAAAGCGGAATCCCGTGAATGAGAACCAACAAGAAGGGGGACCAGTTAACCCAATGCAGGAGTTTGTTAATTTATTAACAGTTGCCATTAATAGAACTGAGGCGAATATACCCATTAATCTTGTGGTAGTACGTGCTACTACATTTAAGGATTTTAAGAGCGTAGGTCCACCAGAGTTTAAAGGAACTACGGACCCTATAGAAGCCCAAACTTGGGTGAAATAAATAAAGAAGGCGTTTGTAATTGCAAATGGCAGAGAGGAGCAAAAGACTTTTTTTGCTACTTATATGATGAAGGGAGAGGCCAACTTTTGGTGGGAGGCAAACCAAGGAGGGCTGGAGCTGAGGTGGTTACGTGGACGCGGTTCAATGAGATATTCTTCGAGAACTACTTCCCCACGAGTATGCAGACTAGGATGGAGATTAAATTCCTATAACTAAAATAAAGGGATATGACTGTTCCCCAATTGATAAGTGGGTTTTACACCCACTTATTGAATATAAATTCATGCTAACTGTGCCCATCTCAAGTACATTTTAATGTGTTTTTAGTTGCATTTCACGTTATTTTGCATTGCATGTATTGAGAAATCTTTTGGTGTAAAAGTGCAGGAAATGGCCTAAGTTGGTGGTGTTAGATGGCATAAACTAATGGAGGCATGGCGTGAGGATCAAGTGGAGCGAGGAGACTAAGCATGGATGGACAAAGGAATGAGCACTAGAGAAAATTAGTAGTAGTAACAACAATGTAGAACCAAAATCGTAGCAAAGAAAGTCGAGTGCAGATTACGGAAGCCGTTGCGGGGCTGCGGGTAGATTAGGCTTGAGGACGCCGCTACCCGGCAATCACTCTACCGACAGATATGCAGACATCAGAACTCACGCTACCGCGAGGATTGTGGAAGGAAGCGGCGCAGTACTGCGGCGATAATCTTCTTCTTGAAATATTTATTTTAATTTTTAATTTTAAAGGTTGTAATTAATTAAAAACGATTTCTGACTGGTGTCAGACATATCATTCAGTACTTTTGATGTATTTTCATATCATAACTAGGGTTTTCACTTTGGGAGAGATTCCAACGGAGAACGAATCCTAAACTCCATCTTTTCTAATTCTCCCTGGGATTTTCTATCATTGTGGATACTTCTTGTTATTTTACTGGATTTATATGAGGATTTGAACGTTAATATTGGTTTATAATCAGTAATTGGGTTTGATCATTTCTATCCCTTCTCTCTCAATTGTTTGCTTACTATCCATGTATTGCTTTGATCCCATGAAGGTTTTGGTTCAGTCATGAACTAAACTCCATTATGGGATTCTAACGGATTTTAATATATAGTTTGGTTGCGTACTTGATTGCTGGACTATTTTGCTTATCAATAGGAATTTCTATCATGGTTGTTTTGCATGCATGAATGATTGATCACCATTCGTTTCAGTACTTGTATGGAATTGACAATGAACATACGAGTATGGATTATAATCATGATAGCATATGTATATGAAAATGTTTTGCATGGCTTGTGTATTTCATGAATTAGATAGACATATACTAATTCACCGTATGAGTTAATATAAGGGCTTGTGCTTAAATTCAATATAGTTGCAATTTCACATAGACATATAGTGATTTTGGCTATATTGATGATTACATGGTGTCTATCGCATGTGGATGTTGTGTAAGTAGGGCATAGTACATTGAAAAATGGCTATGTCTATATTAGTGCTCTTGGCTACTTTCCTGTGATAGGTGAACGTTCTTGCATGATGGTGGTAATTAAATGAAGTATTAAATGAAGTTAGGATCTCATTATTTCCAGATTTGTTTTATTCCATTCTTATACTCATTTTAGTTGTTATTTGCATTTAGAATAATTCACAATTGTACTCATTAGTTTAAGCATATAAAAGTAGTGATTTAGTTGATGCATAAGAGCTTAAATTGGACAACTTTCTCTGTGGGATCGATACTTTACTTACTCAGACACTTGTTGACACATGTATGCTTTGCATTAGTGAGAGCTCTTTTGTTAGAAGTGAAAAGAGGAAACAAGTTTTTAGGCGTCATTCTTACGGGAAAGGCGTTAAAATTTAAATAATTATCATCAATTTTAAGCTATATTGTATGACTTAGACAATTCTGATCGTTTCTCATTTCTATTTTTTTTTTCATTTTTGGTCTCAGGTACTTGTAGATTTTTATGCACACGCGATCATCCAACTCAGAATTAACACCAGCGCAGGATAACATTAACGGAAGAGGTTGGAAAGCAAGTGTGCAGAGAAATTTGCAAGCCTAGTTAGAGAGTACTATACCGGACATGGCAGAAGAACAAAGAGAAGAGCACAAGGCTCTAAGGGATTATTCCATGCCAAATATAAATGGACTACAGTCGAGTATAGTCAGATCGGCCATAGCAGCAAAAACTTTTGAGATTAAACCGGGCACTATTCAGATGGTTTGAATTGAGACAGGTTTGGGGGTGCTTTTCACAGATGATCCGAATGAACACTTATTGAGCTTTATTGAGATTTGCGATACATTCAGATACAACGGTATGACGGAGGATGCTATCAGACTTAGGCTATTCCCATTCTCATTGAGGGATAAGGCGAGGAGTTGGCTTCATTCTTTGCCGTCAGGGTCAATCACTACATAGGAGGACTTAGCACAGAAATTCTTAGCCAAGTTTTTCCCAATGGCTAAGACTGCAAAGATGAGGATAGCTATCTCTCAGTTTGAGCAACAACAGGGTGAGTCCTTATATGAAGCATGGGAGAGATATAAAGAGATGCTAAGGAAGTGTCCACATCACGGTATGCCAGATTGGATGGTGATCAACACTTTTTATAACGGATTTGGATGGCAGTCGAGACCTATTATGGATGCAGTTGCAGGAGGGGCATTATGGGCAAAGAGCTATGACAAGGCTTATACACTTATCAAAACTATGGCTGCAAATGATTTTCAGAATACTACATCTCGGATGCCACAGCCCAAGGTTGCAGGTGTGTTGGAGGTAGATGTTATTACTCAGTTGTCGGCACAGATAGCAGCGATGGCAAAGAAAATAGATACACTGGCAGAGAGCAAAGTGAAAACAGTTGCCTTCGTATGTGAAATTTGTACGGGATCACACTCCACATATCAGTGTGCTATCAGCTCGGAGTCGGTACAGTATGTGAGTAATTACAAGAAAGACCAAGGACAGTTTCAGAACACATACCACCCCAACAACCGAAATCATCCAAACTTCAGTTGGTCAAACAATCATGGGAATCAGCAAAATAAGTTTTAGCCGAATCAAAAATTTCAGTCACAGCTGTCTCAGCCACAATTTACAACAAAACCACCATTTTCGCCGGGATTCTCTCAACAACAACAACATCACACTCCAGCTCCACTTCAGCAAGAAAAGAAATCAGAAATGGAGGAGATGATGTTGAAATACATGGCAAACACAAAGGTATTGATCAAAAGCCAAACAGTGGCTATTAAGAATTTGGAGACTCAAATGGGGCAAATGGCGAGCATGCTTAACAATAGGCCCCAAGGTTGTTTGCCAAGTAATACAGAGACACATCCAAAAATAGACGGGAAGGAGCAGTGTCAAGCGATCACATTATGATCTGGAAAAGATCTTGCAGTCTGCTGTAAGTCGTCGACCATGTGCAGGACTACATCGAGGATGTAGCAATTGCATGAGGCGCAGAAAGCAGTGACTAAAGAGAAAGAAAAGCTGGAAAATTCTGAGGTACAACATGAAGAGAAAGATAAAGCAGGATCAGTTGAGAAGCCTATGAGTGCAGCACCACCAGTTCACCCTCTGGTTCCGTATCTGCAGAGATTAAATAAGCAGAGGGAAGATAAACAATTTAGCAAGTTTCTGGAGGTATTTAAAAAGATGTAAATCAACATACCGTTCGCCAAGGCATTGGAACAAATGCCAAGCTATGCAAAGTTCATGAAGGGTATATTGTCAAGGAAAAAGAGATTAGATGAATTTGAAATAGTAGCCTTGACAGAGGAATGCGTCAAAGTGCTTTCTTGAAATTACCTCCAAAATCGAAGGATCAAGCAAATTTTCATAATTGCATGCACAATCGGGAAGACGAGCTTCAGTAAGTGTTTATATGATCTTGGGGCAAGCATAAAGTTGATGCCCTTATCAGTATTCAATTAGTTGGGATTGCCGGCACCAAGGCCGACAAACATTTCATTACAGCTAGCTGACAGATCCATCATGTATCCATGGGGAATTGTTGAAGATGTGTTGGTAAAGGTGGACAAGTTTATCTTCCCGGCTGACTTCATCATCTTAGATTACGAGGAAGATAAAAGCATTCCAATCATACTTGGGAGACCATTCTTAGCCACAGGTAGAACTTTAATAGATGTGTAAAAAGGGGAACTTACGATGCGTGTACATGATCAAGAGGTCACCTTTAACGTTTTAAACCCCATGAAGTTCCCAACAGATGAAAAAGAATGTTTTCGGGTTGATTTGGTGGATCGAGGCCTAAATGATGAGATACAGAAGTTGGTAAACTATGAGCCGTTGAGTTGTGTAATTGGTGAAAATTCAGAGTTGAAGGTAGAGCCATTGACGAAAGCTGAAGTCATTAAATTGCAGGGTGAGGTGGACAGGCAGAAAGTCACCTCAATTCTTTCTTTGATGTGAGAGTCTGAGACAGTCAAGCTAATTGACTATAACTTAGCGCTGGATAGAAGGCAGCCCATTACTTCTATCTCTATTGGCTTTCTATTTATTCAGTTTAGATTGTTTTAGTTGGTTCATCTTTAGTTCATTATTGATAGTTTGTTGGATTTGCATAATTGAGTGTGTAGCAGGAATTGTATTGAGAATATTTGAAAGATGTTAACATATATTTGGCCATTAATTCATGCCCTAACAGCGTGCATTAATGTTTATGCAGTTTAGGAGTAAATTCAAAGAAGGCAGATATCAAAGAAGCGCTGTGCCGCGCAAGGGAATGCAAGATAAATGCGCTACCACGCCGACATGCCAATCATGTTTAAATCATACTCAAGGCCGCACACAAAACACAATGAATACCCATGGCCTTGTAGCGCGATACACTGCATCGATCGATCAGACTTAAATGTTTTAAAAACGTGTTGGAGCTAAGTGGCACTCTAATTTGAAATTTAAACAGAAGCGAAATCACAGTGCTCTCTCCCACAAATGCACGTTTCTTCATCTTCTTCCCTATCAGTTAAAAATTGGAGCTGTACATCTCTCAGCACATTCCCACGATCATCTCCACGTTCAAAGCTCAAACCCACGCTCTCATTCACTGATATAAAGCTAGGGTTTCTGATTGGGTTTGCAGAAACGAGTTTGGGGATATTCTAATCAGCATCTCAGATTTATTATCAAGCATATCATCTGCATTTCCTCTATCCACTACAAATGGGTCCCAAGCGAATTGTTCCATTTCATCCTCTTCTTCATCTTCCTCTGGCAGTCAAGGGGAAGACATTGTCGATCATAACAAATTTCTGAATTTGGAAACTCAGCAGGAGTATTACAGAATTGTGGCAAAGACATTTGTCAAGGAACGCGGTTTTAAACCAGAGGGGAAATATGGTTAGTTAAGTGCCATGATTCACGAGAGAGGCTGGGGTGGACTGACTGCCATGCCCATTCCAATGAGCATAGTTCGAGAGTTTTATGCCAATGCCAAGGTCACCATGAGCGGTATCTCTATGGTTCGCGGGTTCGAGATAGATTACAGACCCCCCGTGTAAGACCCCAACTTATTATTGATGAAATTTAATTTTCTTTATTTTGAAATAGTAAGGGTTGATTTGATTAATGTGGATAGTTATGGGTAAAATACGCAAATATTTCAAAATAAGCAAGTGGTTATAAAATATTCATTGTTGTCGGGAAATATTCGTTTGATCGTGGAATATTTGTCTTTGTGGGGAATATTCGTACATTGGTAGCGACCGTGTGTGGGCCCATGCGGAAAGTAATTGGATGAAGAAAGCGACAAATATAAGTTGGTTAAAAATAATGGCGTAGTTATTACAGATTAATCTTGTTAAAATACTAAATTGGTTAAAACACGAGCTTTGCGGTATTGCACAATTATTGATTCTTACATAAGAAGGTTACTCAATAATGGTCGATAATTACTATTCGAGTATTTTATTGATTTAATAATTCTTTGCGTTGATATTTTATATTCTTGTTGTTTATAATTGTAATAACGGTATTCTTCACTATCGAAGCAATAATTCATATTATCTGAATAATATTATTAGGTGACCAAACCTCTCCTAGAGCGAGAACTTTCTAGACGCTAATAATGTTATCTCGATAATATTATTCAGATAATATGAATTATTCGCTTCGATAGTGAAAAATACTATGTAATGACAATTATTGAAACAACAAAGAATATAAAATATCAACGCAGCAATTATTAATAAAATATCAATAAGAATTATCGTAACCATTATTGAGTAGTGCCTTCACGTAAGAATCAATAATTGGTGCAATACTGCAGTGCTCTTCGTGTTTTAACCACCGAGTATTTTAATAGTATTAACGGTAACAACTACGCTGTTATTTTTAAACAACTTATATTTGTTGTTTTCTTCATCCAATCGCTTTCCATTATGGGGCCCACAAAAGACGCGCGTATGAATATTCCCCGACAGTACGAATATTCCACGACCAAACGAATATTCCCCGACAACAATGAATATTTTATAACCACTTGCTTATTTTGAAATATTTGCGTATTTTACCCCTAACTATCCACATTAATAAAATCAACCCTTACTATTTCAAAATAATAAATAGAGAAAATTAAATTTCATTTATTAATAATTTGGGGTCTTACAACCTCCCCTCCTTATGAAATTTCATCCTCGAAATTGACGTACATACCTAGTGTTTCGAAAAGGAGAGGATACCTCGCTTTCATTTCCGTTTCCAATTCCCAGGTCATTTCCTCTATAGCATGATTCCTCCACAAAACTTTAACTTGTGGTATGACCTTTTCGGCGTAGGACATGTTCCTTCCTATCCAAGATCTTAACGGGTATCTCCTCATACGTTAAGTCTTGGCTATTTCGTCCGGTTCTAACTCTATAACGTGGTTCGGGTCTTTCACATATTTACGAAGTACGATATATGAAACACATTATGAACACGGACATACTTTGAGGTAACGCAAGTCTATATAGGCTACACTTCCTACTCATCAAGAATTTGAAATGGACCAATAAATCATGGATTGAGCTTTCCTCACTTCCCAAATCTTGTAACTCCCTTCCATGGAGCAACTCGCAACAATACATGATCCCCTACACTAAATTCCACGTCCTTTCGATGAAGATCCGCATAACTCTTTTGTCGATCTTGTGCGCTTTTGTATACGTTGTCGAATCATTTGGATCTTTTCGGTAGTCATACGTATTAACTCAGTCCCAACAATGTTGCTTCACCCACCTCATCCCAACATATTGAGAGCGACACTTTCGTCCATATAATGCTTCAAATGGAGCCACACCTATACTTGCTCGATAAATTGTTGTTGTAGGAGAATTCCACCAATGGTAAATACTTATCCCAACCGCTTTTGAAGTTCAGGACACAGAGTCTTAATAGATCTTCAAGAGTTTGAATAGTCCTCTCTCGATTGTCCGTCTGTTTGAGGATGGTATCTGTGAACTAAATCAAGAATCTGTGCCCATAGCTTTTTGCAACCTAACCCAAAATCTTGAAGTGAATCTTGGGTCACGATCCAAAACTATGGATCTTGGCATGCCATGCAACCTCACAATCTCATTCACGCACATACTAGCAAGACGTTCAGGGAATAAGTCTCCGTGACGGCAAGAAATGAGCGGACTTGGTTAATCTATCAACAATAACCCAAATAGCATTGATGCCTCGAGAAACCGTAGGAAGACCGTGAACGAAATCCATGGTAATATGTTCCCACTTCCATTTCGGAATCTCAAGTGGTTGCAACGGACCCTTAGGTACTAGATGCTCCGCCTTTACACGTTAGCAAGTTAAACATATCGAGATAAACTTTGCAATCTCTCTCTTCATATTGTTCCACCAAAATGTATGTCGAAGATCACGATACATTTTAGTACTTCCAGGATGGATTGCAAATGGTGTATTGTGTGCCTCCATCATAATCTTGTGCTTCAAATCAGAGTCGTTAGGAACACAAAGTTTAGAGTGGACTCGAAGTATTCCTTCTTCATCAATTCTCGCTTCCGGAATAGCTCCTTCTTGTACTTTCTTCTTCATACGCATCAACTCCGGCCTGGTGGTCTTGAGCAACCTTAACTTTTTCTATTAAAGTTGGCTCTACGCGATACTTGACATCATCGCACTCGTCCCCGATATGATCTTCTACTCAATGCGTCGCCTACCACGTTCGCTTTTCAGGATGGTATTGAATAGTGTGGTCGTAGTCTTTCAATAGCTCGAGCCAACGCGTCATTGCTGCATGTGTTGAGTTCTTTTTGAGTGAAGAAATATTTAAGGCTTTTATGGTCCAATATATCTCCACTTTCTCCCATATAGATAGTGCCTCCATATCTTTTTAGCTGAAACGATCACCGCCAACTCTAGATCATGAGTAAGATAATTCCTCTCATACTCTTTAAGTTGTCACGAGGCATAGGCTATGACTTTCCCACGTTGCATGAGAACACATCCTAACCCTTTGCTCAAGCATCGTCAGAGATAACAAATCCATCCGAACCGGATGGTATTGTTAGAACATGTGCCAAATAAGTCTCCTCTTAAGCTCTTGGAAACTCTTCTTGCATTCTTCGCCCAAACGAATTTTGTATCTTTTTCGAAATTTGAGTTAATGGAGTAGCGATTCGAGAAAATCCTTCCACGAATCTCCGATAATAACCAGCTAAGCCCAAAAAGCTACGTACTTCGGTCACCGACTTTGGTTGCTCCCAACTTTGTATTGCTTCAATCTTCGCCGGGTCCACGGATACTCCATGTTTCGACACCACATGCCCAAGGAATGCTACTTCCTCAAGCTAGAACTCGCATTTCTTCAATTTCGCATATAGTTTGTTTTCACGAAGCCTTTGGAGTACCAGCTTCAAATGGTGCTCATGATCTTCACGACTTTTGGAATATATGTGGATGTCATCAAGAAAAACAACAACGAACTGATCCGAATATTCCTTGAATACTCGGTTCATCATATCCATAAAAGCCGTAGGAGCATTAGTCAGTCCGAAAGACATGACTAAGAATTCATAATGCCTATACCGAGTTTTAAAGGCAGTCTTTGGAATATCCTCAGTTCTAATCTTCAAATTGATGATATCCGGAAGCTAAGATCAATTTTGAAAAGAATTGTGCCCCTCAGAATGGTCAAACAAGTCATCAATACGAGGTAGAGGATACCTATTCTTGATGGTGACATGGTTCAATTCCGATAGTCAATACAAAGTCGCATACTCCCGTCTTTCTTCTTTACGAATAAAACAGAGCACCCCAAGGAGATGTCTTAGGACGAGATGAAACCGATGTCCAACAATTCTCGTAGTTGGACCTTTAACTCCGAAGTTCAATAGGAGCCATTCGATATGGGGTTTTAGAAATGGGCTTTGTACTAGGTTCAAGATCAATAAAGAATTCAACTTCACGTTCTGGGGTAGGCAGGAAGTTCTTCAGAAATACGTCAGAAAGTCAATAACAACAACAGAATATTATTCAAATTTGACGTGTCTTTATTCAAATCCATAACATGGGCTAAGAAAGCTTGACATCCGTTTTTCAATAAACGAATAGCTTTATGATTAGATATGATGTTGATTGATTTTAATGGTTTAGTTGCTTGAATTGCATACAACAAAGTTGTTTAGGAATATGAAAGCTAACAACCTTACGAAAATAATCAATTTTGGCATGATGTGTAGTTAACCAATCAATCCCTAAAATCACATCAAAAGCAAGTATCTTTAAAGAGATAAGGTCAATGGTAAGGTGATGGTGCCAACTTGAATCAAACAAGATTTATAAAGCAGTGGATGTGATGAAAGTTTCTCCTAACGGAGTTTCCACAGATAGGTCAAAGTCTAATTTCTCCTGAGTCAAGTTTAAACGTTGAGCACAAGCGGAGAGATAAATGAATGAGTAGCACCCGGTATCAAGTAAGGTATAAACTTCGCAAGAATTTATAAATAGCTTACCGTGATCACCTTGTTTGGGTTCCTCGCATTTTGACCGATCCACAACAACAACGCTTCTTCCAGAGCCGTTGACTTTGACTTTTTTACGGGAAAGTCTTTTGAGTCGTAATCCCTCATTGAACTAGGTTTCGCTACATCGTATAATCTCGAAGCGATATGTCCTTCCTTTCCACAATTATAGCATACCTTGAACTGTTGTGGGCGTTTGGACCGATATGTCCCTTTTCCGCATTTGTAGTATATGACCGATGGTCGTTCTCCTCCCTTAGAACCGATTCTTTAAGACCGCTCGCCTTCACATGATCGTTGTTAAATCTCCTCTTTTTAAAATCTCCTCCCGACTCGCTTCTTCTATTTTCATGGCCATGATTTCCACCAGAGTGGTTACAATTTTTGTAAAATACGCTTCTTTCTCCATTTGGTTATCATTATTACGCTGATCGCTATCTCCGTACGATCCTCGTTATGGTCCCTCGGTTGACCGCAGTACTCGTTATCTCACTCTAATAATTGAGCCTCATTTACAACATCGAATAGAGAGAAAATTTATGAGAAATGAGATATTGACGACGTCCGGGTTTCAAACCTCTAAGAAACATCCAGTGTCATACGCTCCTCATTCTCCACCAAATGAGGTGCAAACTCGGATAACTCGCAAACTTTGCCTCGTCATCGAGACACCGCCATGTTGTTCTCGCTCCGATCTAATAAACTCCACTTCCTTCATATGACGAACACTTTCGGGAAAGTATTTGTCATTAAATAGTTTCAAATGTCTCCCAAGACATGCCGAAAAGTACCGGATGGGTACGCTTCATGCAGACTCCCACCGAGTGATCCGCCTCGCCACGGAACATAAAGGTGGCGAATGGAACCTTCTGTTCCTCCGTGCATCCCAAGACATCGAATATCTTGGTAATTTGCTTGACCCATGTTTCCACGGCATGATCGGATCCGGCTTTCCTTAAATTTCGTGGTCCCAACTCTTTGAATCGCTTGGCATGTGACAACCCGTGAATTGCTATCATTTCTCCTCGTATTTTGAACACGAAGTCTCCTCGTCGATTTTGTATGAGCTGCAAAAAGCTTCTAAACATCCCTCGTTCATCATCCGCTCGAGTGGTGTTGTTCACGGGAGGAACATTGCCACTTTGTTACGCGTTCTCCTCGTTGGTGAGTACAAAGCGTCTCCACGGTCTCATTTCCATTGTTAATATTCTCGATCGACATTCTCAAATACCGTCATAAAACAATGGTTAATTAAGGAAATCAATATATCACATAATATCCCTATATCTTGACCAACTAACAAATAAGCTTAGGTAGGACACACTAGCGAAGGATTTACTCGTTTCTCCCTCCTAGTTCTATTCCCGATCTCCGCCAGAGATCATATCCCTAAGCTCGATACCAACCGTGACGCCCCCCAAAATAGGTATACATCACCCATTCCGAGTTGTCAATACATACGGTATGTAAACAACTACAACTTTATTATTACAACAAGAAAGCGTGAGTTTGAATACAAATATTATCTTCAGACAATATCTATACTCAAATAAATCCTCATCACATTTATTGATACATTTATTTTAACAAAATGGTGAGGACTACTAAACAACTCTCTCTAGAACCTTCATTCCATACCCAGACTGCACTTTCGCTATATTCTCGCCTCCCGAGAAGAAAAATGGAACAAAAAGAAAAGGGTGAGCTCAACTAGCCCGAGAAAGAATATTATGACTAAGATAATATACAACAAATTATCGTTAGTCTTCAACAGGAAAAATCTAATAGAATACAATAGACAACAAATTTTAAATCAATATTCGCAGTGAAATAATAATTCATTGGAAGAGTTAAGTAGAGTATGCAAACTACTATCTTCTATGTATGAATTTAAAAGTTCATCGCTCTATCTTTTATCCCCAGTAACATCAATCAATATATATCCGAATCAAATATTCATCTTTGCACTACAGCCAAAGATATTCATCGACCGTGGTCATGTTCATCTAAACACTGCTCATCTTTGCACTACGGCCAAAGATATTCTTCAAAATCATTCATCTTTTGCACTACAGCCAAAGATATTCCATAATATCATCATTTAAGATCAAGATGATGAAAATATTTTTAAAGAAAGCGAATCCGGTGAAATAAAAATGACAAGGATTAAGGATTAAGGATTCGTACTTTGTTTTATCCACGTCCAAAAATACCTCAAAATAATCACAGTGGTGTAAAATTCAAGAATGATCAAAACATGGATACAATCAAAGCTAGTATCCAGAATAGATATTTTGGACGAAAAGAAAATTTTTCATTTTTCGATGAATAAATGCCAGATTCGTGAATAGTGTCGTATCGTGAATAGTGCTTAGTATACGTGAATAGTAACTCCGACACCAAAAGTTCCAAATTTGATAAAAAATTTCAGATCAATATTTCAACATAATGATATTGAAAGAATAATATCATTACGAAAAAAAATTAATATCCCTTACCTCGAAAGATCAGTACCTCTAGCTGAAACACTGGATATAGGCAATGACTTGGACTTGCACCGTATAGAAATACTCAAAGTATACTCAAAATACTCACAAGAATACGCTCGATAATATAGAGAGAGAAAACTTTGATTTACGGTGTGATTTTCAATTCTAACCTAAGCACCTATTTATAGGAAATGCTTAGAACACTAAAGCAGAAAATTTAATAAAATATTAATATATATATTAAAATTTCTACGCCAACCTTCTTAGATCTGATCTCAGCTCATTATGCACATGTTGTAGCCCACAAAACAAACAAAAAACGTTTTTGTTATTTAAAATAATTTAAACTTCCAAAAATTAATTATTTCGGAGCTTCGGAACTTCAATAATTCACAATTAATAACCCTTTTGTTAGAAAATTCGAAACTCGCGACTTTTTATAGAAAATTCAATTCTCTACAACTTTACAGAAGAAAGTTTTTCCGAATTCCAAATGTAAACCGAAGAAATCCACAAACAAATGATTTATAAAAGCTATAATCAAATTTCATTCAATAAATGGGGTCCACCGACATGTTTAACATGTTTTAAACATTTATTGCAAAAAAATACTCATCCTCCTCGATACTCATATATCCCACATTCGTTGTAAAAATATCACCATTATTATATTATTAAAATATAATAATATATTTAAATGAATTATTTTATCGAAAAAGATAAAATTTCAATTTTCAACAATTGTCACAATAAAAATTTTCTCCATCTATATCCATATAAAATTAATATTTTTCTCATCATATGAATCAATAATTAATTATTCACAAATAATATTACGAATCACAATATTGACAACAGACGGTTCCTGGAAGAGGGGCTTTCAATAAGAATTTCTCCTTACTAGCCTTGCAATTAGGTGACCAAACCTCTCCTTGGGCAGAACTTTCTAGACATTGCCAATAATGTTATCTCGATAATATTATTCGAGATAATATGAATTATTGCTTCGATAATGAAAAATAATCGTGTAATGACAATTATTGAAACAACAAAGAATATAAAATATCAACGCAAAGAATTATTAATAAAATCTTTCAAGCAAGAATTCTTGTAACTATTATTGAGTAGTGCCTTCTTACGTAAGAATCAATAATTGGTGCAATACCGTAAAGCTCTTGTGTTTTAACCACCGAGTATTTTAACAAAGATTACTTCAGAATAACAACTACTGTTATTATTTTTAAACAACTTATATTTGTCGTTTTTCTTCATCCAATCGCTTTACGTTATGGGGCCCACAAAGAGGCTGCGTGCCGTCAAATACGAATATTCCCGACAAAGACTGAATATTCCACGACCAAACGAATATTCCCCGACAACAATGAATTTTTTATAACCACTTGCTTATTTTGAAATATTTGCGTATTTTACCCCTAACTATCCACATTAATCAAATCAACCCTTACTATTTCAAAATAATAAATAGAGAAAATTAAATTTCATTTATTAATAATTTGGGGTCTTACAAGGTGGAGGTAGTATCATTTAAAACGGTAATACCTACGGAGGAGATAACACCGAAGGAGTCGATGAAAGCATTATTCATGACGATCTTATATAGGAATGTTCAGCTGAGTAAAAAGGTGTGGGAGCTGAAGGAAGAAGTCCATGACATCTTGGAGGACAAGAAGGACATGGAGTCCTTTTGGGAGGTGGAACATGATGAGGAAGTTTTGGCTAAGGACAATGTCCAAGAGCTGAAACATGAGACCTTTGAGCTTAGGGAGGAGCTACAAGCAAAGAGGTAGAAGATTAGGAGAATGTCCTATATCCATAGGAGTTCTCATGAGGATTATCAGTGACAGGTTGCTAAATATCCAGTGGAGGCGGGGCAGACTCAACATACTATCAGCAGGGATGTGGTGGCCAGTCTTGCCAAACGCGGATTATGCTAATGCTGTTAGGCAGATGTAGTCTAGTTAGAAACTAGAGTAGGTATAGATATGTAAATATTGTGTATCTATATAGTGACGTAAAACCCTCTTTTGTATAATCAAAGGGTAATCTTTTGTAATTCCTAATTTTTTTGAAAGTAATTGCGGAAAGTAATGTAATTAGCTAAGGTTATATAATGGGGAACGTTATAGTATTATACTATAAGAAAAAAAGTATATCAATATAAGAAGTTTATTGAACATGTTTTGCAGTGAGTTTGAGTTATTATGAATTGTGAATAATGACCAACTAAAAAGAATAAATAATAATGAAATTTTATTTATTTTAACAGAAATATGCCTCCAAGAAGAAGACAACGAAACCAGAAAGCGGAATCCCGTAATGAGAACCAACAAGAAGGGGGTCCAGTTAACCCAATGCAGGAGTTTGTTAATTTATTAACAGTTGCCATTAATAGAACTGAGGCGAATATACCCATTAATCTTGTGGTAGTACGTGCTACTACATTTAAGGATTTTAAGAGCGTAGGTCCACCAGAGTTTAAAGGAACTACGGACCCTATAGAAGCCCAAACTTGGGTGAAATAAATAAAGAAGGCGTTTGTAATTGCAAATGGCAGAGAGGAGCAAAAGACTTTTTTTGCTACTTATATGATGAAGGGAGAGGCCAACTTTTGGTGGGAGGCAAACCAAGGAGGGTCGGAGTCGAGGTGGTTACGTGGACGCAGTTCAATGAGATATTCTTCAGAGAACTACTTCCCCACAGTATGCAGACTAGGATGGAGATTAAATTCCTATAATGAAATAAAGGGATATGGATTTGTTTTTCAATTGATAAGTGGGTTTTACACCCACTTATTGAATATAAATTCATGCTAACTGTGCCCATCTCAAGTACATTTTAATGTGTTTTTAGTTGCATTTCACGTTATTTTGCATTGCATGTATTGAGAAATCTTTTGGTGTAAAAGTGCAGGAAATGGCCTAAGTTGGTGGTGTTAGATGGCATAAACTAATGGAGGCATGGCGTGAGGATCAAGTGGAGCGAGGAGACTAAGCATGGATGGACAAAGGAATGAGCAGCAGAGCAAATCAGTAGTAGTAGCAACAATGTAGAACCAAAATCAGAAGCAAACAAAGTCGAGTGCAGATTTCTGAGCGCATGGGCGGGTAGATTAAACTTGAGGGCCTTACCGGCAATCACTCTACCGACGGATATCAGACATCAGAACTCATGCGCGCCATGAGGATTATGAAGGAAGACGTATGCATATGCTTGTGATATCGTTCTTCGGGCCGAAAGTTATTTATTTTAATTTTTAATTTTAAAGGTTGTAATTAATTAAAACAATTTCTGACTCGTGTCAGACATATCATTCAGTATTTTGATGTATTTTCATATCATAACTAGGGTTTTCACTTTGGGAGAGATTCCAACGGAGAACGAATCCTAAACTCCATCTTTTCTAATTCTCCCTGGGATTTTCTATCATTGTGGATACTTCTTGTTATTTTGCTGGATTTATATGAGGATTTGAACGTTAATATTGGTTTATAATCAGTAATTGGGTTTGATCATTTCTATCCCTTCTCTCTCAATTGTTTGCTTACTATCCATGTATTGCTTTGATCCCATGAAGGTTTTGGTTCAGTCATGAACTAAACTCCATTATGGGATTCTAACGGATTTTAATATATAGTTTGGTTGCGTACTTGATTGCTGGACTGTTTTGCTTATCAATAGGAATTTCTATCATGGTTGTTTTGCATGCATGAATGATTGATCACCATTCGTTTCAGTACTTGTATGGAATTGACAATGAACATACGAGTATGGATTATAATCATGATAGCATATGTATATGGGGCTGTTTTGCATGGCTTGTGTATTTCGTGAATTAGATAGACATATACTAATTCACCGTATGAGTTAATATAAGGGCTTGTGCTTAAATTCAATATAGTTGCAATTTCACATAGACATATAGTGATTTTGGCTATATTGATGATTACATGGTGTCTATCGCATGTGGATGTTGTGTAAGTAGTTGAAAAATGGCTATGTCTATATTAGTGCTCTTGGCTACTTTCCTGTGATAGGTGAACGTTCGTGCATGATGGTGGTAATTAAATGAAGTATTAAATATAGTTAGGATCTCATTATTTCCAAATTTGTTTTATTCCATTCTTATACTCATTTTAGTTGTTATTTGCATTTAGAATAATTCACAATTTTACTCATTAGTTTAAGCATATAAAAGTAGTGATTTAGTTGATGCATAAGAGCTTAAATTGGACAACTTTCTCTGTGGGATCGATACTTTACTTACTCTGTATTACTTGTTGACACATGTATGCTTGCATTAGTGAGAGCTCTTTTGTTAGAAGTGAAAAAGAGGCAACAAGTTTTTGGCGTCGTTGCCGGGGAAAGGCGTTAAAATTTAAATAATTATCATCAATTTTAAGCTATATTGTATGACTTAGACAATTCTGATCGTTTCTCATTTCTATTTTTTTTTCATTTTTGGTCTCAGGTACTTGTAGATTTTTATGCACACGCGATCATCCAACTCAGAATTAACACCAGCGCAGGATAACATTAACGGAAGAGGTTGGAAAGCAAGTGTGCAGAGAAATTTGCAAGCCTAGTTAGAGAGTACTATACCGGACATGGCAGAAGAACAAAGAGAAGAGCACAAGGCTCTAAGGGATTATTCCATGCCAAATATAAATGGACTACAGTCGAGTATAGTCAGATCGGCCATAGCAGCAAAAACTTTTGAGATTAAACCGGGCACTATTCAGATGGTTCAGAATTCGGTACAGTTTGAGGGTGCTGCTACGGATGATCCGAATGAACACTTATTGAGCTTTATTGAGATTTGCGATACATTCAGATACAACGGTGTGACGGAGGATGCTATCAGACTTAGGCTATTCCCATTCTCATTGAGGGTTAAGGCGAGGAGTTGGCTTCATTCTTTGCCGTCAGGGTCAATCACTACATAGGAGGACTTAGCACAGAAATTCTTAGCCAAGTTTTTCCCAATGGCTAAGACTGCAAAGATGAGGACAGCTATCTCTCAGTTTGAGCAACAACAGGGTGAGTCCTTATATGAAGCATGGGAGAGATATAAAGAGATGCTAAGGAAGTGTCCACATCACGGTATGCCAGATTGGATGGTGATCAACACTTTTTATAACGGATTGGGATGGCAGTCGAGACCTATTATGGATGCAGTTGCAGGAGGGGAATTATGGGCAAAGAGCTATGACAAGGCTTATACACTTATCAAAACTATGGCTGCAAATGATTTTTAGAATACTACATCTCGGATGCCATGCCCCAAGGTTGCGGTGTGTGTTGAGGTAGATGTTATTACTCGGTTGCTTCAAGACGGATATAGCAAATGATGGCAAAGAAAATAGATACTTTGGCAGAGAGCAAAGTGAAAAGCAGTTGCCTTCAGATATGTGAAATTTATGACGGATCACACTCCACATATCGGTGTCTTTATCATTTCGGAGTCGAGTACAAGATGTGAGTAATTACAGGAAAGACCAAGGACAGTTCCAGAACACATACCACCCCAACAACCGAAATCATCCAAACATCAGTTGGTCAAACAATCACGGAATCAAAAAAAATCGGTTTCAGTAGAATCAAAATTTCGATCACAAATTGTCTCAAATACAATTTACACCAAAACCACCATTTTCGCCGGGATTCTCTCAACAAAAACAACATCACACTCCAGCTCCACCTCAGCAAGAAAAGAAATCAGAAATGGAGGAGATGATGTTGAAATACATGGCAAACACAAAGGTAATGATCAAAAGCCAAGCAGTGGCTATTAAGAATTAGGAGACTCAAATGGGGAAAATGGCGAGCATGCTTAACAATAGGCCCCAAGGTTGTTTGCCAAGTAATACAGAGACACATCCAAAAATAGACGGGAAGGAGCAGTGTCAAGCGATCACATTATGATCTGGAAAAGATCTTGTAGGTACTGCAAGTCGTACGCCCGCGCAG
Source organism: Panax quinquefolius (assembly GCA_020205615.1). Classification (NCBI taxonomy): domain Eukaryota; kingdom Viridiplantae; phylum Streptophyta; class Magnoliopsida; order Apiales; family Araliaceae; genus Panax; species Panax quinquefolius. The sequence goes on along the minus strand of CM035173.1, from coordinate 73,293,503 downwards.
GACTACATCGAGAATGTCGCGCAGCCGCGCGAGGCAGAGCAGGTGACTAAAGAGAAAGAAAAGCTGGAAAATTTTGAGGTACAACATGAAGAGAAAGATAAAGCAGGATCAGTTGAGAAGCCTATGAGTGCAGCACCACCAGTTCACCCTCTGGTTCCGTATCTGCAGAGATTAAATAAGCAGAGGGAAGATAAACAATTTAGCAAGTTTCTGGAGGTATTTAAAAAGATGTAAATCAACATACCGTTCGCCAAGGCATTGGAACAAATGCCAAGCTATGCAAAGTTCATGAAGGGTATATTGTCAAGGAAAAAGAGATTAGATGAATTTGAAACAGTAGCCTTGACAGAGGAATGCAGTGCAGTGCTTTAGCAGAAATTACCTCCAAAACTGAAGGATCCGGGCAGCTTCATAATTCTGTGCACAATCGGGAAGACGAGCTTCAGTAAGTGTTTATATGATCTTGGGGCAAGCATAAAGTTGATGCCCTTATCAGTATTCAATCAGTTGGGATTGACGGCACCAAGGCCGACAAACATTTCATTCTGACTAGTGAGCAGATCCATCATGTATCCATGGAGAATTGTTGAAGATGTGTTGGTAAAGGTGGACAAGTTTATCTTCCCGGCTGACTTCATCATCTTAGATTACGAGGAAGATAAAAGCATTCCAATCATACTTGGGAGACCATTCTTAGCCATAGGTAGAACTTTAATAGATGTGCAAAAGGGGGAACTTACGATGCGTGTACATGATCAAAAGCTCACCTTTAACGTTTTAAACCCCATGAAGTTCCCAACAGATGAAGAAGAATGTTTTCGGGTTGATTTGGTGGATCGAGGCCTAAATGATGAGATACAGAAGTTAGTAAACTATGAGCCGTTGAGTTGTGTAATTGGTGAAAATTCAGAGTTGAAGGTAGAGCCATTAACGAAAGCTGAAGTCATTAAATTACAGGGTGAGGTGGACAGGCAGAAAGTCACCTCAATTCTTTCTTTGATATGAGAGTCTGAGACAGTCAAGCTAATTGACTATAACTTAGCGCTGGATAGAAGGCAACCCATTACTTCTATCTCTATTGGCTTTTTATTTATTCAGTTTAGATTGTTTTAGTTGGTTCATCTTTAGTTCATTATTGATAGTTTGTTGGATTTGCATAATTGAGTGTGTAGCAGGAATTGTATTAAGAATATTTGAAAGATGTTAACATATATTTGGCCATTAATTCATGACCTAACAGCGTGCATTAATGTTTATGCAGTTTAGGAGTAAATTCAAAGATGCGAGATATCAAAGAAGCATGCCACTGACAAGGAATGCAAGATAAATGCGCATGTACCACGCGACATGCCAATCACAAATTAAAGCATACTCGTGGCCACCACACGACCTAAACACATGATGAATACCCATGCCGCCATGCGATACTGAACCGATCGAGACTTAAATGTTTTAAAATCGTGTTGGAGCTAAGTAGGACTCTCATTTGAAATTTAAACAGAAGCGAAATCACAATGCTCTCTCCTACAAATGCACGTTTCTTCATCTTCTTCCCTATCAGTTACAAATTGGAGCTGTACATCTCTCAGCACATTCCCACGATCATCTCCACGTTCAAAGCTCAAACCCACGCTCTCATTTCATCGATACCCCAAATAGGTATACATCACCCTTACGAGTTGTCGATACATGATGCGAAACAACTACAACTTTATTATTACAACGATAAAAGCGTGAGTTTGAATACAAATATTATCTTACAGACAATATCTATACTCAAATAAATCCTCATCACATTTATTGATACATTATTTTTACAAAAATGGTGAGGACTACTAAACAACTCTCTAGAACCTTCATTCCATACCCCAGGCTCGTACTATTTATATTCTCGCCTCACGAGAAGAAAAATGGAACAAAAAAGAAAAGGGTGAGCTCAACTAGCCCGGTAAAGAATATTATGACTAAGATAATATCTGACAAATTATCGTTAGTCTTGACGAGGGAAAAATCTAATAGAATCTGATAGACAACAAATTTTAAATCAATATTAGCAGTGAAATAATAATTCATTAGAAGAGTTAAGTAGAGAATGCAAACTACTATCTTCATGTATGAATTTAAAAGTTCATAAATCTATCTTTTATCCTGTAACATCAATCGATATATATACGGAATCAAATATTCATCTTTGCACTCTGGGCCGAAGATATTCATTGATTAAGTGTATTCATCTAAACACTGTTCATCTTTTTTTCTGGACTAAAGATATTCTTGAAAATCATTCATCTTTGCCTACTGGGCCAAAGATATTCCATAATATCATCATTTAAGGTGAAGATGATGAAAAATATTTTTAAAAAAAGCGAATCGGTGAAACAAAATGACAAGGATTAAGGATTAAGGATTCGTACTTTGTTTTATCCACGTCAAAAATACCTCAAAATAATCATAGTGGTGTAAAATTCAAGAATGATCAAAACATGGATCTGATCAAAGCTAGTATCAGAATAGATATTTTAGACGAAAAGAAAAATTTTCATTTTTTGATGAATAGTGTTTTAGTATTACGTGAATAGTATAAATAGTATCGTGAATAGTCAAGTATCGTGAATAGTAACTCAAACACCAAAAGTTCCAAATTTGATAAAAAAAAATTAGATCGATATTTCAACATAATGATATTGAAGAAATAATATCATTCTGAAAAAAATAATATCCCTTACCTCGAAAGATCGGTACTTCAGTTGAAAACAGGATATAGGCTATGACTTGAACTTGCATAGTATAGCAATACTCAAAGTATACTCAAAATACTCACAAGAATACGCTCGATAATATAGAGAGAAAACTTGAGTTTACGGTGTGATTTTCAATTCTAACTAAAGCACCTATTTATAGGAAAATGCTTAGAACACCAAAGTAGAAAATTTAATAAAATATTAATATATATATTAAAATTTCTCGCTACCTTCTTAGATCTGATCTCAGCTCATTATGCACATGTTGTAGCCCACAAAACAAAAAAAAAACGTTTTGTTATTTAAAATATTTTAAACTTCAAAAATCAATTATTTTGAACTTGAACTTCAATAATTCATAATAAATAGCCCTTTTATCAGAAAAATTGAATCTCGCTGACTTTTTTTTATAGGAAATTCAATTCTCTACAACTTTGCGGAAGAAAGTTTTTCAAATTCCAAATAGAAATTGGCCAGAAATCCACAAGCAGGCGATTTTTACAATTTATAATCAAATTTCGATTCGATAAATGGGGTCCCATGAGCATGTTTAACATGTTTTAAACATTTATTGCAACAAAATACTACTCCTCTCTCGTATACTCATATATCCCACATTCATTTGTAAAAATATCACCATTATTATATTATTAAAATATAATAATATATTTAAATGAATTATTTTATCGAGAAAAAGATAAAATTTCAATTTTCAACAATTGTCACAATAAAAATTTTCTCCATCTATATCCACATAAAATCAATATTTTTCTCATCATATGAATCAATAATTAATTATTCACAAATAATATTCTGAGAATCTGATAATACAATGACGGCGGTTCAGGAAGAGGGCTTTCGATAAAATTTCTCCTTCTTGGTAGCGCATGATTAGGTGACCAAACCTCTCCTTAGATAGAACTTTCTAGACATTGCCAATAATGTTATCTAATAATATTATTAGGATAATATGAATTATTAGCCGATAATGAAAATATTGTGTAATGACAATTATTGAAACAATGACAATATAAAATATCATATGACAATTATTAAATCGATAAAATAAAATCTTGAGCGATAATTCTGTAACCATTATTGAGTAGTGCCTTCTTACGTAAGAATCAATAATTGGTGCAATCTGGTATCTTCTTGTGTTTTAACCACCAAGTATTTTAACAGTATTAGCTTGGTAACAACTTCTGTTAGTTATTTTTAAACAACTTATATTTGTCGTTTTCTTCATCGATCGCTTTTTAGTTATGGGGCCCACTTTTACAAAAATGGCTTTTGTCGTAAATACGAATATTCCCAAGCGATACGAATATTCCACGACCAAACGAATATTCCCAAACAACAATGAATATTTTATAACCACTTGCTTATTTTGAAATATTTGCGTATTTTACCCTAACTATCCACATTAATCAAATCAACCCTTACTATTTCAAAATAATAAATAGAAAATTAAATTTCATTAATAATAATTTGGGGTCTTCTGACCTCCCCTCCTTATGAAATTTCGTCCTCGAAATTGGCGTACGTACACAGTGTTTGAAAAGGTGAGGATACCTCGCTTTCATTTCGTTTCAATTTCGGTCATTTCCTCTATAGCATGATTCCTCCACAAAACTTTAACTTGTGGTATGACCTTTCTTGGCGTAGGACATGCTCCTTCTATCCAAGATCTTGTGGTACCTCCTCATCGTTAAGTCTTGGCTATTTCGTCGGTTCTAACTTCTATAGCGTGGTTTGGGTCTTTCACATATTTACGAAATGCGGATATATGAAACACATTATGAACACACGAGACATACTCGGAGAATGCTTGAGTCTATAGGCTACATTTCCTACTCGGTCGAGAATTTGAAATGGACCCGATAAATCGTGGATTGAGCTTTCCTCTCTTCCCAAATCTTGTAACTCCCTTCCATGGAGCAACTTCATGACAATACATGATCCCTATACTAAATTCCCGTCCTTTCGATGAAGATCGCATAACTCTTTTGTCGATCTTGTTGGTTTGTATCGTTGTCGAATCATTTGGATCTTTTCGGTGAGTCATACGTACTTAACTTCGGGTCCCAACAATGTTGCTTCACCCACCTCATCCCAACATATTGGAAGCGACACTTTCGTCCATATAATGCTTGAATGGAGCCCACACTATACTTGCACGATAAGCTTTGTTGTTGTAGGAGAATTCCACCGATGGTAAATACTTATCCCAAGCGCCCTTGAAGTCTAGGACCACGAGTCTTAATAGATCTTCAAGAGTTTGAATAGTCCTCTCGATTGTCCGTCAGTTTGAGGATGGTATCTTGAACTAAATCGTAAATCCGTGCCCATAGCTTTTTGCAAGCTAACCCAAAATCTTGAAGTGAATCTTGGGTCGCGATCAAAACTATGGATCTTGGCATGCCCTGCAACCTCACAATCTCATTCACGTACATACTAGCAAGGCGTTCGAGGAATAAGTCTCCGTATCGGTGAGAAATGAAGCGAGACTTGGTTAATCTATCAACAATAACCCAAATAGCATTGATGCCTTGAGAAATAGTAGGAAGACCCGTACTTGAAATCCATGGTAATATGTTCCCACTTCCATTTCGGAATCTCAAGTGGTTGCTGCGGACCCTTAGGTACTAGATGCTCGCCTTTACGTTGGCAAGTTAAACACATCGAGATAAACTTTGCAATCTCTCTCTTCGTATTGTTCCACCAAAATGTATGTCGAAGATCACGATACATTTTAGTACTTCGAGGATGGATTGCAAATGGTGTATTGTGTGCCTCCATCATAATCTTGTACTTCAAATCAGTCGTTAGGAACCACAAAGTCTAGAGTGGACTCGAAGTATTCCTTCTTCATCGATTCTCGCTTAGGAATAGCTCCTTCTTGTACTTTCTTCTTCATCGCATACTCAAGATTCGGTGGCTTGAAAGCGACCTTAACTTTTTCTATTAAAGTTGGCTCTGTCGTATACTTGACATCATCCTTTTCGTTCCGCATATGATCTTCTACTCAACGCGTCATTTACCGTTAAACTTTTCGGGATGGTATTGAATAGTGTGGTCGTAGTCTTTCAATAGCTCGAGCCAGCGTCATTTGCCGCGTGTTGAGTTCTTTTGAGTGAAGAAATATTTAAGGCTTTTATGGTGCGAATATATCTCCACTTTCTCCCCATATAGATAGTGCCTCCATATCTTTAAGCGAAGCTTATTTGCTTGACTCTAGATCATGAGTAGGATAATTCCTCTCATACTCTTTAAGTTGTCGCGAGGCATAGGCTATGACTTTCCACGTTGCATGAGAACACATCCTAACCTTTGCACGAAGCATCATTTGTAGATAACAAATCCATCAAGAACCGGATGGTATTGTTAGAGAGCAGTCTTAGAAATAAGTCTCCTCTTAAGCTCTTGGAAACTCTTCTCGCATTCTTCGCTCCAAGCGAATTTTGTATCCTTAGGAGTTAAATTTGAGTTAATGGAGTAGCGATTAGAGAAAACCCTTCCACGAATCTCGATAATAACCGACTAAGCCCAAAAAGCTTCGTACTTGATCATGACTTTGGTTGCTCCCAACTTTGTATTGCTTGATCTTGGCGGGTCCACGGATACTCCATGTTTTGACACCACGTGCCCGAGGAATGCTACTTCCTCGAAGCGAACTCGCATTTCTTCAATTTGGCATATAGTTTGTTTTCACGAAGCCTTTGGAGTACCGACTTCAAATGGTGCTCATGATCTTCACGACTTTTGGAATATATGAGGATGTCATCAATAAAAACAACAACAATTGATCAAATATTCCTTGAATACTCGGTTCATCATATCCATGAAAAGCCTTGAGGAGCATTAGTTCGATCAGAAAGACATGACTAAGAATTCATAATGCCCGTCTACAGGGTTAAAAGGCGGTCTTTGGAATATCCTCGATTCTAATCTTGGTGATGATATCCGAGCGAAGATCGATTTTGAAAAGAATTGTGCCCCCTTGCATTTGGTCAAACAAGTCATCAATACGAGGTGAGGATACCTATTCTTGATGGTGACATGGTTCGATTCGATAGTCAATACAAAATCGCATACTCCGTCTTTCTTCTTTCTGAATAAAGCAGGAGCACCCCGAGGAGATGTACTGGGGCGAATGAAAGCCGATGTCCAACAATTCTGTAGTTGGACCTTTAACTCTGAAGTTCAATAGGAGCCATTCGATATGGGGTTTTAGAAATGGGCTTTGTGCGGGTTCAAGATCGATAAAGAATTGACTTCACGTTACGGGGTGGGCAAGGAAGTTCTTGAAATCGTCGGAAAGTCGATAACAACGGGAATATTATTCAAATTTGGCGTGTCTTTATTCAAATCCATAACATGGGCTAAGAAAGCTTGACATCCGTTTTTAATAAGCGAATAGCTTTATGATTAGATATAGCGGTGATTGATTTTAATGGTTTAGTTGCTTGAATTAAATACAACGAGGTTGTTTAGGAATATGAAAACTAATGACCTTACGAAAATAATCAATTTTGGCATGATGAGTAGTTAACAATCAATCCCTAAAATCACATCAAAAGCAAGTATCTTTAAAGAGATAAGGTGACGGGTAAGGTGATGGTGCTGACTTGAATCAAACAAGATTTATAAGCGAGTGGATGTGATGAAAGTTTCTCTAGCGGAGTTTCCACGAGATAGGTCGAAAGTCTAATTTCTCGGTCGAGTTTAAGCGTTGAGCACAAGGGAGAGATAAATGAATGGTATGCCGGTATCAAGTAAGGTATAAACTTTGAGAATTTATAAATAGCTTACCGTGATCACCTCGTTTGGGTTCCTCGCATTTTGACCGATCTGACAAAGCGCTCTTCGAGGGCGTTGACTTTGACTTTTACGGGGACGATCTTTTGAGTCAAATCCCCATTGAACTAGGTTTTCGCTATCTGTCTAATCTCGGCGATATGTCCTTCCTTTCCACAATTATAGCATACCTTGAGCTGTTGTGGGCGGTTTGGTGATATGTCCCTCTTTTCGCATTTATAGCATATGGTGGGTGGTCGTTCTCCTCCCTTAGAACCGATTCTTTTCTTAAACCTTTGTCGTCTTCACATGATCGTTGTTAAATCTCCTCTTTTAAAATCTCCTCTGACTTCGCTTCTTCTATTTTCATGGCCATGATTACCACGGAGTGGTTACCATTTTGTCGTCTGTTTCTTTCTCATTTGGTTATCATTATTACATTTGGCTGCTATCTACAGTGCGATCTGGTTATGGTCCCTCGGTTGGCCGTACTCGTTATCTCGCTCTAATAATTGAGCCACATTTTAACAACATCGAATAGAGAAAATTTATGAGAAATGAGATCTTGGCGTATTATTGGGTTTCAAACCTCTAAGAAACATCGCGTCATCGTTCCTCATTCTCCTGAATGAGGTCTGAGCTGGATAACTCTGCAAACTTTGCCTCGTCTTTGAGACACACCGTCGTGTTGTTTTGTTCTAATCTAATAAACTCCACTTCCTTCGTATAGCCGAACACTTTTAGGAAAGTATTTGTCATTAAATAGTTTCTGAAATGTCTCCCGAGACATCTTTGAGTGCAATTTGGATGGAGTGCGCTTCTGAGACTCCCACCGATGATCACGCCTCGCCACGGAACATAAAGGTGGCGAATGGAACCTTCATTCCTCCGTGCATCCAAGACATCGAATATCTTGGTAATTTGCTTGACCCGTGTTTCCTTGTGATCGGATCGGCTTTCCCTTAAATTACGGTGGTCCTGACTCTTTGAATTTGCTGCATTTGTGACACCAGTGAATTGCTATCATTTCCTCCTGTATTTTGAACACGAGTCTCCTAAATGCGATTTTGCATGAGCTGCAAAAAGCTTCTAAACATCCCTCGTTCATCATCGCTTTCGATTGGTGTTGTTCACGGGAGGAACATTGCCCGACTGTTTGCGTTCTCCTCGTTGGTGAGTCTGAGGCGTCTCCACGGTCTCATTTCCATTGTTAATATTCTCGATCGACATTCTCAAATCTTTGTCGTAAAACAAGGGTTAATTAAGGAAATCAATATATCACATAATATCCCTATATCTTGACCAACTAACAAATAAGCTTAGGTAGGACACCTTTAGCGAAGGATTTACTCGTCTCTCCCCTCTAGTTCTATTCCCAGATCTCTTGGAGATCATATCCTAAGCTACGATACCAATTGTGGCGCCCCCAAAATAGGTATACATCACCCATTACGAGTTGTCGATACATGAGTGCGAAACAACTACAACTTTATTATTACAACGATATAAAGCTGTGAGTTTGAATACAAATATTATCTTCTAGACAATATCTATACTCAAATAAATCCTCATCACATTTATTGATACATTATTTTACAAAAATGGTGAGGACTACTAAACAACTCTCTCTAGAACCTTCATTCCATTACCAGAGCTCGTACTCATTTATATTCTCGCCTCACGAGAAGAAAAATGGAACAAAAAGGAAAAGGGTGAGCTCGACTAGCCCGATAAAGAATATTATGACTAAGATAATATACAACAAATTATCGTTAGTCTTGACGAGGGGAAAAATCTAATAGAATCTGATAAATGACAAATTTTAAATCAATATACATGACGTGAAATAATAATTCATTAGAAGAGTTAAGTAGAGAATGCAAACTACTATCTTACATGTATGAATTTAAAAGTTCATAAATCTATCTTTTATCACTGTAACATCAATCGATATATATACGGAATCAAATATTTCATCTTTTTACTCTGAGGCGAAGATATTCATCGATTAAGTCGTGTTCATCTAAACACACATTCATCTTTTACTTCTACGGGCCAAAGATATTCTTGAAATCATTCATCTTTTGCACTACGGGCCAAAGATATTCCATAATATCATCATTTAAGTGAAGATGATGAAAAATATTTTTAAAAAAAGCGAATCGATTGAAACAAAATGAAAAGGATTAAGGATTAAGGATTAAGGATTAGTACTTTGTTTTATCCCGTCAAAAATACCTCAAAATAATCATAGTGGTGTAAAATTCAAGAATGATCAAAACATGGATCTGATCAAAGCTAGTATCCGAATAGATATTTTAGACGAAAAGAAAATTTTCATTTTTCGATGAATAGTCTTAGTATTAAGTGAATAGTATCAGTATCGTGAATAGTCATAAGTATCGTGAATAGTAACTCAGACACCAAAAGTTCCAAATTTGATAAAAATTTAGATCGATATTTCAACATAATGATATTGAAGAAATAATATCATTCTGAAAAAAAAATAATATCCCACCTCGAAAGATCGGTACTTCATTTGAAAACAGGATATAGGCTATGACTTGGACTTGCACATAGTATAGCAATACTCAAAGTATACTCAAAATACTCACAAGAATCGCTCGATAATATAGAGAAAACTTTGGTTTACGGTGTGATTTTCAATTCTAACCTAAGCACCTATTTATAGGAAAATGCTTAGAACACCAAAAGCAGAAAATTTAATATAATAATATATATATATATATATAAATTTCTCTCGCCAACCTTCTTAGATCTGATCTCAACTCATTATTATGCACATGTTGTAGCCCACAAAACAAACAAAAAAAATTTTTGTTATTTAAAATATTTTAAACTTCAAAAATCAATTATTTGAACTTGAACTTCAATAATTCACAATAAATAGCCCTTTTATCAGGAAAATTGAATCTCGCGACTTTTTATAGGAAATTCAATTCTCTACAACTTTACGGAAGAAAGTTTTCCAAATTCCAAGCAAAATTGGAAAAGAAATCCACAAGCAGGCGATTTTACAATTTATAATCAAATTTCGATCGATAAATGGGGTCCGCAGAGCATGTTTAACATGTTTTAAACATTTATTGCAACAAAAATACTCTTCCTCCTCGTATACTCATATATCCACATTCGTTGTAAAAATATCACCATTATTATATTATTAAAATATAATAATATATTTAAATGAATTATTTTATCGAGAAAAAGATAAAATTTCAATTTTCAACAATTGTCACATTATAAAATTTTCTCCATCTATATCCACATAAAATCAATATTTTCTCATCATATGAATCAATAATTAATTATTCACAAATAATATTACGAATCCTGATATTATTGACAAGGCGGTTTCAGGAAGAGGGGCTTTCGATAAAATTTCTCTTCTTTGTAGCTTGATTAGGTGACCAAACCTCTCCTTAGAAGCGAACTTTCTAGACATTGCCAATAATGTTATCTAATAATATTATTAGGATAATATGAATTATTGCCGATAATGAAAAATCTTGTGTAATGACAATTATTGAAACAATGACAATATAAAATATCAATATGACAATTATTAAATCAATAAAAATCTTGAGCGATAATTACTTTGTAACCATTATTGAGTAGTGCCTTCTTACGTAAGAATCAATAATTGGTGCAATCTGGTAATCTTCTCTTGTGTTTTAACCATGCTTATTAGAGTATTTTAACGGTATTAGCAGTAACAACTTCTGTTATTATTTTAAACAACTTATATTTATCGTTTTCTTCATCCATATCGCTTTTTAGTTATGGGGCCCACACAATTTGGAAATTATTTGTGGCAAATAAATACGAATATTCCACAAGCGAGTGCGAATATTCCACGACCAAGCGAATATTCACAAACAACAATGAATATTTTATAACCACTTGCTTATTTTGAAATATTTGCGTATTTTACCCCTAACTATCCACATTAATCAAATCAACCCTTACTATTTCAAAATAATAAATAGAAAATTAAATTTCATTAATAATAATTTGGGGTCTTCAGATCAAGTTTTATCAATTTTGGAACTTTTTTAAATCTTGGGTTGAATTGAGTTACTATTCACGATACTATTATCGGCGCATTATTGACTATTCACGATACTTTAGATTATTCATTTAATAATTTACACTATTCATCTAAAATGAAAATTTTCCTTTTCGCCTAAAATATCTATTGTTGGATACTAGCTTTATTGATTGTATCCATGTTTTGATCATTCTTGAATTTTACACCACTATGATTATTTTTGAGGTATTTTTGACGTGGATAAAACAAAGTACAAATCCTTAATCCTTAATCCTTGTCATTTTGTTTCACCGGATTCGCTTTCTTTAAAAATATTTTTCATTATCCTCGCCTTAAATGATGATATTATTGAATATCTTTGGTCAGTAGCAAAGATGAATGATTTTCAAGAATATCTTTGGCCCAGAAAGTGCAAAAGATGAATGTGTGTTTAGATGAACATGACCAATCGATGAATATCTTTCGCCTCAGTGAGAAAAAGATGAATATTTGATTCCAGATGTATATTGATTGATGTTACAGGATAAAAGATAGATTTATTTAACTTTTAAATTCATACATAGAAGATAGTAGTTTGTATTCTCTACTTAACTCTTCTAATGAATTATTATTTCCGCTACGTAATATTGATTTAAAATTTGTTGTCTATTGTATTCTATTAGATTTTTCCTGTTCAAGACTAACGATAATTTGTTGTATATTATCTTAGTCATAATATTCTTTATCGGGCTAGTTGAGCTCACCCTTTTCCTTTTTGTTCCATTTTTCTTCTCAGAGGCGAGAATATAGCGAGTACTTAGCCTGGGGGTATGGAATGAAGGTTCTAGAAAGAGTTGTTTAGTAGTCCTCACCATTTTGTAAAATAATGTATCAATAAATGTGATGAGGATTTATTTGAGTATAGATATTGTCAGAAGATAATATTTGTATTCAAACTCACAGCTTTATTGTTGTAATAATAAAGTTATAGTTGTTTCGTACCATGTATTGACAACTCGTAATGGGTGATGTATACCTATTTTGGGGGCACGGTTGGTATCGAGCTTAGGATATGATCTCCATGAGATCGGGAATAGAACTAGAGGGGAGAAACGAGTAAATCCTTCGCTAGTGTGTCCTACCTAAGCTTATTTGTTAGTTGGTCAAGATATAGGGATATTATGTGATATATTGATTTCTTAATTAACCATTGTTTTAATGACAAGATTTGAGAATGTCGATCGAGAATATTAACAATGGAAATGAGACCGTGGAGACGCTCAGACTCACCAACGAGGAGAACGCGGCAGTCGGCAATGTTCCTCATGTGAACAACACCATCGAAAGATGATGAACGAGGGATGTTTAGAAGCTTTTGCGCTTCATGCAAAATCGCACGAGGAGACTCGTGTTCAAAATACATGGAGGAAATGATAGCAATTCACGGGTTGTCACAAATGCCAAGGCTTCAAAGAGTTGGGACCACCGTAATTTAAGGGAAAGCCGATCCGATCATGGCGGAAACATGGGTCAAGCAAATTACCAAGATATTCGATGTCTTGGGATGCACGGAGGAACAGAAGGTTCCATTCGCCACCTTTATGTTCCGTGGCGGCGAGGCAACCATCGGTGGAGAGTCTGTGAAGCGCACTCCATCCACCAAGACTCAAAGATGTCTTGGGAGACGTTTCAGAACTATTTAATGACAAATACTTTCCCGAAAGTGTTCGCTATATGAAGGAAGTGGAGTTCATCGATTAGAACAAAACAACATGACGGTGTCTCAAAGACGAGGCAAAGTTTGCAGAGTTATCCGTGTTTGCAGACCTCATTTGGTGGAGAATGAGGAACGATGACGCGGATATTTCGAGAGGTTTGAAACCCTAGATACGACAATATCTCATTTCTCATAAATTTTTTCTCTATTCGGATGTTGTTAATGTGGCTCAATTGTTAGAGCGAGATAACGAGTATGTTCAACCGAGGGACCATAAACAGGATCGTATCGTAGATAGCGATACAATGTAATAATGATAACCAAATGAGAAAGAAACAAAGGACAAAAATGGTAACCACTCACGGTGGTAATCATGGCCATGAAAATAGAAGAAGCGAAGTTAGGAGGAGATTTTAAAAAGAGGAGATTTAACAACGACTATGTGAAGACGACAAAGGTTTGCAAAGAATCGGTTCTAAGGAGGAGAACGACCACCGGCCATATGCTATAAATGCTGGGAAAGAGGACATATCATTCAAACCGCCCACAACAATTCAAGGTATGCTATAATTGTGGAAATGAAGGACATATCGCTCGAGATTGTACTTGCAGAGAAACCTAGTTCAATGGGATGGTGACTCAAAAGATCGTCCCGTAAAAGTCAAAGTCAACGATTCCCGGAAGAGCGTTTGTTGTGACTTGTCAAAATGCGAGGAACCCAAACGAGGTGATCACGGGTAAGCTATTTATAAATTCTTGCAAGTTTATACCTTACTTGATAATTGGGCATACCCATTCATTTATCTCTCCGCTTGTGCTCAACGCTTAAACTTGGCTCCGAGAAATTAGACTTTGACCTATCTCGTGGAAACTCCGTTAGGAGAAACTTTTATCACATCCATCGCTTATAAATCTTGTTTGATTCAAGTTGGCACCATCACCTTACTCGCTGACCTTATCTCTTTAAAAATACTTGCTTTTGATGTGATTTTAGGATTGATTGGTTAACTACTCATCATGCCAAAATTGATTGTTTTCGTAAGGTTGTTAGTTTTCATATTCCTAACCAACCTGTTGATTTAATTCAAGCAACTAAACCATTAAAATCAATCACCATCATATCTAATCATAAAGCTATTCGCTTATTGAAAAACGGATGTCAAGCTTTCTTAGCCCATGTTATGGATTTGAATAAAGACACGCCAAATTTGAATAATATTCCGTTGTTATCGACTTTCCGACGATTTCAAGAACTTCCGGCCTACCCCAAGAACGTGAAGTTGAATTCTTTATTGATCTTGAACCGGTACAAAGCCCATTTCTAAAACCCCATATCGAATGGCTCCTATTGAACTTCAGGAGTTAAAGGTCCAACTACGTGAATTGTTGGACATCGTTTCATCTGGCCCTAATACATCTCCTCGGGTGCTCCTGCTTTATTCAGAAAGAAGAAAGACGGGAGTATGCGACTTTGTATTGACTATCTGGAATTGAACCATGTCACCATCAAGAATAGGTATCCTCTACCTCGTATTGATGACTTGTTTGACCAGATTGCAAAGGCACAATTCTTTTCAAAAATCGATCTTCATTCGGATATCATCATCAAGATTAGAACCGAGGATATTCCAAAGACCGCTTCGTAACTCCCTCGGTATGGGCATTATGAATTTTAGTTATGTCTTTCGGACTAACTAATGCTCGTAAGCGGCTTTCATGGATATGATGAACCTAGTATTCAAGGAATATTTGGATCAATTCGTTGTTGTCTTTATTGATGACATCCTCATATATTCCAAAAGCCGTGAAGATCATGAGCACCATTTGAAGTCGGTACTCCAAAGGCTTCGTGAAAACCAACTATATGCTAATTGAAGAAATGCGAAGTTCGCTTCGAGGAAGTAGCATTTCTTGGGCACGTGGTGTCAAAACATGGAGTATCCGTGGATCCGCCAAGATTGAAGCAATACAAAGTTGGAAGCAACCGAAGTTCTGGCGGGATCAAGCACGAAGCTTTTTGGGCTTATTTGGTTATTATCGAGAGATTCGTGGAAGGGTTTTCTCGAATCGCTACTCCATTAACTCGCCTAACTCGGAAGGATACAAAATTGCTTGGGAGCGGAAGAATGCGAGAAGGGTTTCCAAGAGCTTAAGAGGAGACTTATTTCTAAGACTGTTTCTAACAATACCATCCGGTTCGGATGGATTTGTTATCTACAATGATGCTCTGCAAAGGGTTAGGATGTGTTCTCATGCAACGTGGGAAAGTCATAGCCTATGCCTCATGACAACTTAAAGAGTATGAGAGGAATTATCCTACCATGATCTAGAGTTGGCGCAAATAAGTTTTGCGCTAAAAATATGGAGGCACTATCTATATGGGGAGAAAGTGGAGATATATTCGCACCATAAAAGCCTTTAAATATTTCTTCACTCAAAAAGAACTTAACATGCTGCAAATGACGTTGGCTCGAGCTATTGAAAGACTACGACCACACTATTCAATACCATCCCGTAAAGTTTAACGTGGTAGCCGACGCGTTGAGTAGAAGATCATATGCAGGAATGAGTGCGATGATGTCAAGTATATACGACAGAGCCAACTTTAATAGAAAAAGTTAAGGTCGCTAAAGCCACCCAATCTTGAAATGATGCGTATGGAAGAAGAAAGTACAAGAAGGAGCTATTCCTAAGTTTAGAATTGATGAAGAAGGGATACTTGAGTCCACTCTAGACTTTGTGTCCCTAACGACTCGATTTGAAGTACAAGATTATGATGGAGGCACACAATACACCATTTGCAATCCATCCTCGGAAGTACTAAAATGTATCGTGATCTTGACATACATTTTGGTGGAACAATATGAAAGAGAGATTGCAAAGTTTATCTCGATGTGTTTAACTTCACAACGTGTAAAGGTGAGCATCTAGTACCTAAGGGTCTCTGTTGAACCACTTGAGATTCCAAATGGAAGTGGGAACACATTACCATGGATTTCACACGGGTCTTCCTACGGCTTCTCAAGGCATCAATGCTATTTGGGTTATTGTTGATAGATTAACCAAGTCCGCTCATTTCTTGCCGATACGGAGACTTATTCCTTGAACGCCTTGCTAGTATGACGTGGATGAGATTGTGAGGTTGCATGGCATGCCAAGATCCATAGTTTTCGGATCGTGACCCAAGATTCACTTCAAGATTTTGGGTTAGCTTGCAAAAAGCTATGGGCACGAATTTGCGATTTAGTTCAAGATACCATCCCCAAAACCGGATGGACAATCGAGAGGACTATTCAAACTCTTGAAGATCTATTAAGACTCGTGTCCTAGACTTCAAGGCGCTTGGGATAAATATTTACCATTGGTGGAATTCACCTACAACAACAAATTATCGTGCAAGTATAGGTGTGGCTCCATTCAAGCATTATATGGACGAAAATGTCGTTCTCCAATATGTTGGGATGAGGTGGGTGAAGTAACATTGTTGGGACCCGAGTTAGTACGTATGACTCACCGAAAAGATCCAAATGATTCGATTAACGATACAAACGGCACAAGATCGATAAAAGAGTTATGCGGATCTTCATCGAAAGGACGTGGAATTTAGTATGGGGATCATGTATTATTGCGAGTTGCTCCATGGAAGGAGTTACAAGATTTGGGAAGAGAGGAAAGCTCAATCCACGATTTATTGGTCCATTTCAAATTCTTAACCGAGTAGGAAATGTAGCCTATAGACTTGCGTTACCTCCAAGTATATCTCGTGTTCATAATGTGTTTCACATATCTGTACTTTGTAAATATGTGAAAGGCCCGAACCACGTTATAGAGTTAGAACCGGATGAAATAGCCGAAGACTTAACGTATGAGGAGGTACCTGTCAAGATCTTGGATAGGAAGGAGCATGTCCTACGCGCAAAGGTCATACCACAAGTTAAAGTTTTGTGGAGGAATCATGCTATAGAGGAAATGACACAGGAATTGAAACGGAAATGAAAGCGAGGTATCCTCACCTTTTCAAACACTGTGTACGCGACGCCAATTTCGAGGACGAAATTTCATAAGGAAGGGAGGTTGTAAGACCCCAACTTATTATTAATGAAATTTAATTTTCTTTATTTTGAAATAGTAAGGGTTGATTTGATTAATGTGGATAGTTATGGGTAAAATACGCAAATATTTCAAAATAAGCAAGTGGTTATAAAATATTCATTGTTGTCGGGGAATATTCGTTTGGTCGTGGAATATTCGTACTGTCGGGGAATATTAAACGACGGCAGTAAAGCCCATGTGTGGGCCCATATAACCCGGAAAGCGATTGGATGAAGAAAACGACAAATATAAGTTGGTTAAAAATAATTGGCGTAGTTGTTACCAAGTAATACTATTAAAATACTCTATGGTTAAAACACAAGAGTTAGATACATTATTGCACCAATTATTGATTCTTACATAAGAAGACACTACTCAATAATGGTTACGAAGAATTCTTGCTCAAAGATTTTATTGATTTAATAATTGTTTGCGTTGATATTTTTATATTGTCATTGTTTCAATAATTATCATTACAAGATTTTCACTATCGGCAATAATTCATATTATCCGAATAATATTATTAGATAACATTATTGGCAATGTCTAGAAAGTTCGCATCTAAGGAGAGGTTTGGTCACCTAATTGCGGCGCCAAGAAGGAGAAATTCTTATTGAAAGCCCTCTTTCCTAGAGGCGCACGGTCATCAATATTGTGATTCTCGTAATATTATTTGTGAATAAATAATTATTGATTCATATGATGAGAAAAATATTGATTTTATGTGGATATAGATGGAGAAAATTTTTAATGTGACAATTGTTGAAAATTAAAATTTTATCTTTTTCGATAAAATAATTCATTTAAATATATTATTATATTTTAATAATATAATAATGGTGATATTTTTACAACGAATGTGGGATATATGAGTATACGAGAAGGAAGAGTATTTTTGTTGCAATAAATGTTTAAAACATGTTAAACATGCTCGGTGGACCCCATTTATTGATCTGAAATTTGATTATAAATTGTAAAAACTCGCTTGTGGATTTTTGGCCAATTTCTGCTTTGAAATTTGGAAAATCTTTCTTCCGCAAAGTTGTAGAGAATTGAATTTCCTATAAAAACTTGTGAGATTCGAATTTTCCGATGAAGGGCTATTTATTATGAATTATTGAAGTTCAAGCTCAAATAATTGATTTTTGGAAGTTTAAAATATTTTAAATAATAAAAACGTTTTTTGTTTGTTTTGTGGGCTACAACATGTGCATAATGAGCTGAGATCAGATCTAGGAAAGTTGGCGTAGAAATTTTAATATATATATTAATATTTTATTAAATTTTCTGCTTTGGTGTTCTAAGCATTTTCCTATAAATAGGGTGCTTAGGTTAGAATTGAAAATCACACCAGAAACTGAAGTTTTCTCTCTCTATATTATCGAGCGTATTCTTGTGAGTATTTTGAGTATACTTTGAGTATTGTTAGACGGTGTAAGTTCCTTCAAAGACTATACCCGGTATTCCAGCTAGAAGTACTAATCTTTCGAGGTAAGGGATATTATTTTTTTTCGTAATGATATTATTTCTTCAATATCATTATGCTAAAATATTGATCTGAAGTTTTTATTAAATTTGGAACTTTTGGTGTCGGAGTTACTATTCACGATACTAAGGCATTATTCACGATACTGAGATTATTCACGAATCATCAAGACTATTCATCGAAAAATGAAAATTTTCCTTTTCGCTCTAAAATATCTATTGTAGATACTAGCTTTTATTGTATCCATGTTTTGATCATTCTTGAATTTTACACCACTATGATTATTTTTGAGGTATTTTTGGACGTGGATAAAACAAAGTACGAATCCTTAATCCTTAATCCTTGTCATTTTGTTTCACTGGATTCGTTTCTTTAAAAATATTTTTCATCATCCTCTACCTTAAATGATGATATTATTGAATATCTTTGGCTGTAGTGCAAAAGATGAATGATTTGAAGAATATCTTTGGCCCGTAGTGCAAAGATGAACAGTGTTTAGATGAACATGACCAATCGATGAATATCTTTGGCCCTGTAGAGTAAAAGATGAATATTTGATTCGGATGTATATTGATTGATGTTACGAGGATAAAAGATAGACGATTTAACTTTTAAATTCATACATAGAAGATAGTAGTTTGCATTCTCTACTTAACTCTTCTAATGAATTATTATTTCCACCATAATATTGATTTAAAATTTGTTGTCTATTGTATTCTATTAGAATTTTCCTGTTGAAGACTAACGATAATTTGTTGTATATTATCTTAGTCATAATATTCTTCTTGGGCTAGTTGAGCTCACCCTTTTCCTTTTTGTTCCACTTTTCTTCTCGAGGAGGCGAGAATATAGCGTGAAAATGCAGTCGTGGTATGGAATGAAGGTTCTAGAAAGAGTTGTTTAGTAGTCCTCACCATTTTTGTAAAATAATGTATCAATAAATGTGATGAGGATTTATTTGAGTATAGATATTGTCTAGAAGATAATATTTGTATTCAAACTCACAGTTTTACTGTTGTAATAATAAAGTTGTAGTTGTTTCTATACCATGTATTGACAACTCAGAATGGGTGATGTATACCTATTTTGGGGGCGTCACACCCTGCCATCAGAACCATTTTCAGACTCACTGATACACCGCCAACAGGGACTGCCAACTGGGTCACTGGTGCACATATGGAAACAGACTTGGAATTGGTAATTGCGGAGTTTTGCGTGCCTAGCATGAAATTAACGTATAAAGCTGGCACGAATTAGCCACACAAATTCCCAATCGCTACCCTGAACCAATACGCAAAGGCATGGAATCTGTTCATATGTGCCAAGCTAGTGCCTTCGACTCATCAGCACGAGATCACAGCGGAGAGAGCAATTATTCTGTTGGGCATAATCACCGGGAAATACATTGACGTTGGCCATCTCGTCCATCAGAATATGTTGTGATATCTGCGGGGAAGCACCACTGGGAGCATTCCACACGCATCAGTGGTAGCTATGCTATGTGCTCATCAGGGATGCAACTGGGGCAATGAACAAATGCAATACCCAAGTCAGGACATAACTCATGCCACCATTGGAAAATTTGAGGATTGGGCAGGAGGCGAACCACACCCGCGCGGATGAGAATTTATTCTCTGGCCCATATTCCTAGAGCCATCACAGCAGCCTTCTCAGACAGATGAGGCGGGCCGTCCACGCAAGTACCTGATGCCCATGGTGATCGCCAGCTCCGAAGGTTGGAGCGAAGGGTCGATGCCATATACGATAATTTTGGAGCGTTTGCTACGGGTCTCACGAGGGCCTTGGCCGAGGCTTTTGCACAGCAAGGAACAATGTTAGAGTGGCCTCAGTTCAGGACAACAGTGCCATATCCACCACCAGATTCACCACCCGAGGAGGGTGGTGCTGCCGATCATTAGGGGAGTTTTTCGTTTACCCTTTACCTTCATTCAATGGAGTATTGAATATTATAAGTTTGGGGGTATTGGGGTAATAGGATAGTTGCATGTAGTTTTTGCATGATTAGTTTAAAATTTTGCATGTTTATTTGTCATGTCGCATGTTTAGTTAATTTGTTTATGTGTTAGAAATTTTTTGTTTTAGTTAGTTTGCATGTCTCACAAAGTTCTCGCTTTATGGAAATTGTGTCTAGCCGATGATGATAGTGAATTGTGAAGGATTTTTGAATATTTAGGATAACATGAACGTAGTTATAATGTTTTACACGATGTAATTCATGTTGTTATTTAAATGCTTTTGGTATGCATGGAGGTGTTCACTAGGAAATGTAGTGTCCAAAAAGAGAAATATATGGAACATGGATGTAGACTTGCAAAACATTGACATTCAAACTTTTGGAAAACATGGGTATGCTATGTATAAAAAAAATAAAAAATCAAATAGCAATAACGTGGCTAGTCTTATTTCGGGGCCCTGACTACTTGAGTAAGTACGCCCAAGGGGATTGTCTCTACACCTAGCGCCCTAAGGTCTTTCATGGTCTGGGAGTCGTTGGTTGAAAGCTCGCTAAGGGGTAGCAGTGTTGCCTAATGGAATAATGCAGTGCATAGTCATGTGAAAAAAGAAAGAAAATGAAAATGAAAATGAAAAGAAATATAGCAATAAACACCGCGGGAAAGAGCGAAAATCGCCCTCGTGAGTAGTAATAAAGCAGTTAAACCCATTGTAGAACCTCAGTTTGTCTTGATATGTTGGAACAGTCTTCGTTGCATAAGTATACATGAGTCTTGAGTTAGACTATAATTTTCTGTTTTGAGTAGTTTAGCATATGTATTCTTTGCTTAAATAAAGTTTTGGTGAACACAACACACACACACAGCATCTCTATAGAATTTATGAATTATCTGAGTGTATGATATTATGCCTATCGTTTGGTTTGAATTTGTATTCTTGAATCTGGATAATTCGCTGAGGCATTTTTGGACTAAAACTCTGTTAGAGTTGGAACAATGTGAGACAAATTTGCATATAATTTAGTTGCATAGTAGTGCTTTTGCATTTTCATTGTTATTTAGCATGCATTGCTTGAAGGCAAGCAATAG
The DNA here is from genome assembly GCA_020205615.1 of Panax quinquefolius. Classification (NCBI taxonomy): domain Eukaryota; kingdom Viridiplantae; phylum Streptophyta; class Magnoliopsida; order Apiales; family Araliaceae; genus Panax; species Panax quinquefolius. The sequence goes on along the minus strand of CM035173.1, from coordinate 73,271,557 downwards.
TTCAAGTTTGGGGGTATTTGATAAGTGAGTTTTACACCTACTTATTGAATATAAATTCATGCGAACTGTGACAACCCGAAAATCCGGATTGTCCAGAAATTATGATTTAAAGAATTAGTTATTAATAAAATGAATTTTTATTAATACTATTATGTGCTATGTGTTTATTAATCGTTCTATAACCTAGAATGATTATTAATCGGGAGTATTCTGGCTATGAGCTAGACTGAACGAGTAGGAATTTTCAAGACGAAAATAAAATTTTTCCAGAGACAAAATATATTTGGAGAAAAAGACGAAATAGGCACTATTCACCCGATGAAACCTAAGGGTTAGGGTTTGAATAACCTAAGCCTTTCCGAGAGTTCGATATATCGAAATGACATTTCGTCGAAAGATTTGACGATAATATATCGTGAAAAGTTAAGAAAGCCGATAAAAGTTTTTCTCAAAAAATGTGCAGAAATCGGATAAAATAAAAACGACGAAAAGTACTGTTATGTACTTTTCACTTGTTTAGCTATGTTAGGGGAAAACGTGAAGGAAAACGCTTAACATCAAAAAGTGTTTTTCAGTTTTTCGAAAATCCAAAGAATACGTAAAAGTTAATCGGTAAAGGAAAGACGAAATATCCAAAAATATTTGGATTCCGAGAATCGCAGTTTTTAAAACTGTCGAACGAACCCCGAAAGACGGAACTACAAAACTTAAGGGCTAAGCAAACTTGAGGGCTAAGTTAACTTAGTCCTTAAGTAATGAATAGTAAGGAGGTTAGGGTGTGAAAAGACCAAAATGCCCCTAGCCATGAAAATTTATAAATAGGAAGCTTAATCTCATTTGAATGGGATTTTGAAAATCCTATCATTTGAGAGAGAAAGAGAGAGAGTTCGGATGGAAGATGAAAGGGAGAAGAAAGAGGAAAAGTTGGCTCGTGAGTAAACTTTGTCCGACAGAAGGAATTTAAGGATGAACGGTAATCCGAATCCTAGTTTTTTCTAATTTTCTTTAAGTTTAATATGTTCAATACATAACTTAATGAAGATAAGAAGTAGATAATGTTAATAAAGAATTCATATAGTTGAATTCATGAGAAAACGAAGAAATAAGAATTAGAAATTTAGTTTGTAAATTTCTTAAGGAAGTATAAGATTTGTAAGGATTTTGAGCGATCCGAATGAATCTTATGAATGAGTAGGTCAAATAAGTAAGGAATGATGTTCTATAACATCAAATTCCAAGAAAAAGTGAAATCATAATCCAAAATATCGATTAAAAATGAAGAACGAACGAAAAACACGAAGAACGCGAAGAACACGCGAAGAACGTTGTTGATGGACAAATTTAAAACCATCGTAGTGTAATTGTTGTTGATGGACAAGTTTAAAACCATCATGTATAAGTTAGATTCTTATTGCCTGGTTAGGAACGTTGGAAACATTATTGAAGAACGGATTAGAATTGAGCTATAACGAAGTTATGGTGAAAATTTTGTAAAAGAAGATCGAGAATTTGAAAGTTAGTAAATGAACCCGAACATGTAGGGTTTCATAAGAATGTAAGAGAATGTATAAAACGTGAGTTGTAGACTCAAGAACAAATGAGTTCCGAGTTCGGATGACCGAATTACGGACGAACGAACGAAGAACGTTAAAAACGTTAAAATGAACGAATGGTGAAGATTAAGCCAATTGAATGGCATGTTAACGGATTTAGAAAAAAGTTCTGTCTAGGGGTAATCAAAGTACGTTAGATAACAAAGAAAATGGCTTTGGAACGATCTCGTTCCGAGTTATAACGAAGAAGTTATGAGATTTCAAAGTACGCGTCTCGTAAACGCACCAAAGACTTAGAAATTTTTTTCGGAAGAAGGTCTTGGCGCCATGGTTAGCCATGCCTAGAATGGTGGCGCCGCAAAGACTAGGCCGGAGGGTCACATATCGCTAACTCACGCGCAGGCGTGAGTCTTAATCTTGAGAGTGGCACCGCATGACATGATCAGAAGCAGCAATGCCGAAATGAGATTTTTAATCGCTTTCAATTTCTTGGGGGATGCAAGAAAAGAGATACTGAACATGTAGTTCAAGTAATGTAACACTTAATCAAGTGTTTTAAACCTTTAATGAAGGTTGAACGGAAAGATTAAACGAGATTAAAAGAATGTAATTACGGGTTACGGGACCGATAGCCGGGGACCGTAGTCGCAATGAATCGAACGTGAGGGATTGCTATGATGGTGATTCCTTAGACGTTGATGGACGATAGTAATGTATAACATTTCGATGTTATGACATGGTAATGAGAGATGAATGTAAAGCGTATAGACGCTGTGAACGCAACGTTGTTGCAATGAACGATCGGTCTTAGCATACAACGATCAGTATGGCTTCGACATTAAGAAAGAATAATGAACATGGGGTTCATGGGATGGATAACGATCGAAAGTGATTAAAACCTTTAGTAAAGGTTGAATGAGAGATTAAGAGACGAGCAACGTGAACGTTGAATACGTAAATGATCCTTGTGAATCGTATTCGCATTGGATGAACGTTCTAAGTATACCCTAGTTGTATGACTTGGACGTTGATGAAAGTAGTAAGTAAGATACGAATGGTATCAAGAAAGCCGTATCGAATGGTAATAAGATTAATGAAAGCCGAATGTGAGTCGGATAAGAATGAATCCTGAGGTATGACATTTAGTTGTCAGAAAGCCATAAGGAATAAGAATTTGACTTAACGATCATTATATTTAATAGTTCGTATAAGTTAAGATAAGTTAGGTTGTGGTAAAATCGTAACCTTTGATGGTTGACATATGGGAGCTGAGCTAAACAATTCCTTCAGAGAGCGAAGGTATATACGAAACTGGCAACTAATCTAACTCACTATGTGGGCAGTGTAGACGAGACGGGAACTTGTTTGTTGGTTGTTTGTGGGAAACCACTCAGAGTACCATATGGACTACCAGCAGAGAAGCGATGTGTGCTGAGTCCTAGAGAAGTTATAAGAAGAAGATAAGAATTTAAATCATCAAAGATGAAGAACGTTTTGAGTAAGACATCTCCGTATGTCATGAAGCCGTAGAATGGTAATAAAAGTTGGTCGCGTAAACTTAGATTGCAAGAACGCGAACCTTAAGAAGTAAAGTTAAGTAAACCAATGCGTAAGTCAAGTATATGACTAATTGGTGTATGTGTTATTTCCTTATGTGTTATAGGGAATGGAATGAGCGATCAAGTGTAAGCTATAGGCGTAATGTAAGGCAAGTTTCCTAACTTCATTCATATTTTAAATGAATGCTAGTTTCTTAAACTTCTCAGATGTTGAACTTGAGAAGTTCTGTCTATATGCGAATGTGTGATATTTGTACAAGGTGGTAGAACGTATGAGGCCTTGTGCCACAATATGAACACTTCGGTGTTTCTATGATATGAACTGTTCTGTGATTGAACTGTTCAATAAGAGAATGTTCTGTTTATACATGAACCGTTATTGTTAAGTCTCGTGCTATTGATTCTAATTTACGGAATGTGTATGAAAGACAAGTAGAGAGGAAAGTATTTCAAGTGAATGTGACTAATGTTTTAAAATGATAGGAATCGAGATTATTCCTAGTATTCAAGCTGCTTCATAACCTTTGTTCGGTTATTGAAGTCTTAAAAGAATGATTAAAATTCTTGAAGTTGTTTGTTCAACTGTTAAGACTTGGTGGGCAATTGAATGCTCACACTTGCTTTAAATGAAAAACATTTTCAGCGAACGATGTTAGAAGAACTTAAGGATCCCGTATAGATCAAGCTGTCGGTATCCAGATGAAGTGCCATTCAGAATGTGAATGAGCGAGAAGATCAAGTGAAGACTTGTAATGTAGAAAGATGAGAATTAAACTATAGAATAGTTTAATGAACGATTATGTATCCTTGGTGGCGGATAAAAGTCACTCGTGCAAGATGTAAAGAATAATGTAATTATCATTATTTGTAATGAGAAAAGCTATAAGGTTTTTAGAACCTGGGATTTGAGAGTGTATGTTGTTATATTTTAGTATATACTGATGTATGTTGGATGAATGATGTACTAGTGACGCACGGAATCTGGGTGTGAAGATAGACCGAATTTCGGGGCGTTACACGAACTGTGCCCATCTCAAGTACATTTTAATGTGTTTTTAGTTGCATTTCACGTTATTTTGCATTGCATGTATTGAGAACTCTTTTGGTGTAAAAGTGAAAGAAATGGCCTAAGTTGGTCGTGTTAGATGACATAAGCTAATGGAGGCATGGCGTGAGGATCAAGTGGAGCGAGGAGAATAAGCATGGATGGACAGAGGAATGAGCAAAGAGCAAGCAAATCGATAGTGATAGCAACAATGCGTAACCGTAATCGAGCGAGAAAGTCAGAGTGTAGATCGCAGAAGCCATGATCATGCCGCATGCAGTAGATTAAACTTGAGGACATGCACCCGCGCAAGCACTCGGCTAGACAGATATTGCACACTACAAGTCGCACGCCCGCGCGAGGATTGTGAAGGAAGGGCGGTAGCGTCTGTGCCGATGGCTATCTTCGCCGAAAACATTTATTTTAATTTTTAATTTTAAAGGTTGTAATTAATTAAAAACGATTTCTGACTGGTGTCAGACGTATCATTCAGTACTTTTGACGTATTTTCATATCGTAACTAGGGTTTTCACTTTGGGAGAGATTCCAACGAAGAACGAAGCCTAAACTCCATCTTTTCTAATTCTCCCTGGGATTTTCTATCATTGTGGATACTTCTTGTTATTTTGTTGGATTTATATGAGGATTTAAACGTTAATATTGGTTTATAATCAGCAATTGGGTTTGATCGTTTCTATCCCTTCTCTCTCAATTGTTTGTTTACTATCCATGTATTGCTTTGATCCCATGATGGCTTTTGGTTCAGTCATGAACTAAACTCCATTATGGGATTCTAATGGATTTTAATATGTAGTTTGGTTGCGTGCTTGAGTGCTGGACTGTTTTTCTTATCAATAGGAATTTCTATCATGGTTATTTTGCATGCATGAATGACTGATCACCATTCATTTCAGTACTTGTATAGAATTGACAATGAACATGCGAGTATGGATTGTAATCATGATAGCATACGTATATGGGGTTATTTTGAATGGCTTGTGTATTTCGTGAATTAGATAGACATATACTAATTCACCGTATGAGTTAATATAAGGGATTGTGCTTAAATTCAATATAGTTGCAATTTCACATAGATATATAGTGATTTTGGTTATAATGATGATTACATGGTGTCTATTGCATGTGAATGTTGTGTAAGTAGGGCATGGTACATTAAAAAATGGCTATGTCTATATTAGTGCTCTTGGCTACTTTCCTGTGATAGGTGAACGTTCTTGCATGATGGTGGTAATTAGATGAAGTATTAAATGAAGTTAGGATCCCATTATTTCCAGATTTGTTTTATTCCATTCTTATACTCATTTTAGTTATTATTTGCATTTAGAATAATTCACAATTTTACTCATTAGTTTAAGCATATAAAAGTAGTGATTTAGTTGATGCATAAGAGTTTAAATTGGATAACTTTCTCTGTGGGATCGATACTTTACTTACTTTGTATTACTTATTGACACATGTATGCTTGCATGAGTTAGAGCTCTTTTGTTAGAACTGAAAAAGAGGCAACACCAATATGCTGCCAAGTTTAATGAATTGGCAAGATTCGCTCCACATCAGGTGGATACTGAGGTGAGGAAAGCATGGAGATTTGAGTAGGGCTTAAAACCCTGGCTCTATAGCCAGATATCATGTGACGCCCCCAAAATAGGTCCACATGACCCATTCTGAGTTGCCAGATATCATACTATAAAAATCAAATACAAACTTCAATTATATAACTGTTGAACTGTCGTGCAGAATACGACCACAGTTAAACTGTGAGTTTTAATACAAATGTATGTAACTCTCGTGGTGCCTTGACCACAAGACCTTACAACGGTACCTTACATAAAGGTAAAGTCAATAACTATTTTAGAAATTAAAATCTTTAGAAAATACTCAAGGAAACCTGCGTACATGGGAGGCCATGTGTCTAGGTTATGATAGATATCATATGTCCACAGAATTATCCTTGGTTGACCCAAAAGTCCCCAAAGAAAAATAAGAAGATTACTATCATCTTCTTTCCAATGGTGAGTCTTCTCTTGATATATAATTATCTCCATTGTCTCCAAGTGAAATTTATATTTCAAATAAACTCCAAGATTATATAGGTATTGCTCGTAGATATACTCAGCAAGTGGATGTGCACAACCCTGTCTTATGATAACACGAGTTTGTATGTCATTAGACATCTTGTATGATAGTGGCCAAACACCCTTCCATAGTTGGGTTCACCTCACCCTATTCTGTTCACCAAAATTAAATATCAAATGACGTATATAATACGACACACTTATCTAAAGTTCTCAACAAAATTATTTCCATACTATTTAGGGAGAACCTCAACAGCTATAGACCACCGTTCTATTCTCCTATTACCCCCGCTCAACCCAGCTACACTTTTACTACCTGAAAGGAATTGTGAAGCAAAAAGGGTGAGCACAACTAGCTCAGTAAAGAATATCATGACTAAAGATAATTAAATTATCAATAGTCTTCGTCAGTAATAAATCAGAGATTTAGAACATATGGTAGATGATAAAACTCTTCAACCATAGTTGCAGTGGAATGAGAAATCCATTAGAAGAGTCAAATAGACTATAAAGTCTATTATCTTCTCCACATTAAAATTCCACCAACAACGTTTTATCTCTGTAACATCAATCAACAATTCCTTTCCACAATCCTGTGAACAATTCATAATCATAATTGTGATTCTAAATTCCTCTTCTCACCCAGGACGAAGATAATTTTCATCACCTATCTTCACCTGAAACATCAAAAATCATGGTTATACCAAATCAAAATTCCTGCTCATAATCATACTAATAAATTCATCTTTGCACTATGGCTAAAGATATTCATTAACAATTTATCTTTGCACTACAAGCCAAAGACATACAACTGTATTTTAGAAGAGTCAAATAGAGCATGATATCTACTATCTTTTACGAATTAAAAATGTATAATCAATATTTTATCGCTGAGACTCAGCTTAATAAATAATTCACATCATCGAATCATCCCTGCACTACGGCCAAGGATATTCATGTAATCATCAATGGTCCTGATTATACCGAATAATGCCTGGTTATAATCATTCCAATAACTGTCCATCAATGCACTACGGGCCAATGAGGACTTTTACCACATCATCTACAACATTACGGATGATCCCTGGTCATAAGCATACCAATAAACAGTTCATCTATGCACATAAGCCAAAGATACTCATCAATCAATAGTTCATCTTTGCACGTAAGCCAAAGATATACAACTGTAAAACCAATAATCAATAGTCCATCTTTGCACGTAAGCCAAAGATATACATTTGTAAAACCAATAATCAACAGTCCATCTTTGCACGTAAGCCAAAGATATACATTTGTAAAACCAATAATCAACAGTCCATCTTTGCATGTAAGCCAAAGATGACTTTCATCTCAATATAAGAATGAGGATGATGAGAATGATATAAGCATTAATCAAACGAAACAAGGATAAATATTAAAGACTTTAAATTTATCCAGAGTTTAAAAAATCCAAATGTTATCAATCACTTAATAATCTCATAATCTAATATCATTAATATTATAACAATATTTTAATCATTTCTTAAACTTATAAACAATTTATTTTAATTGTTTACACTTTACCAAATAATGCATTTAATCATTCAAAATGTCATACTCATAAGATTTCATCACCAATGATCAAATCCTCATCAAAAATCAGATATACCTTATATAGGATTTCAAGCCATAAAATCCTATTTACCAATTTTTCAACTTCACATAACATATTTAATTCATATATATCAGTAACTAAACTATTTTCATGAAAATACCAAATCGGTCCCAAAATTATTCTTTTCGGGATTTAGTATAATATAGTCCCATATTGAACATATATTTTTCTAGAAATTTTTAAAATTCATTTACTATTTTTCATATATAAAAGCTGTAGAATATTTAGACATTTATCATAAATTGTACTTTTGTCTAAAAATTCTGACATTTACAGGGTATACTCCTGTTATATACATGTACTCTCAATAAAAATTTTACCAATTTTGGAGTTAACCACAAGGAGTTACAAGGATTTACTTTTAAAATAGTTATTTCCCATAAAATTCATAACTCCTAATCTATACATCCAAAAATCGTCATTTTTGGACACAATCTAGAAAACTCAACAAGTTATCATTTCTAATTTTTCCAGAATTTTGAGGGTCAAAAAAATTACGAAACTGCAAATGTATTTATGCGGTAATCCACATAGACATGTTATTTCCACAATTTAATAAGGAATGAATACTAAGGATCATTCACCATGCATGCAATAATCCATATAGACAGTTTATTCCAACAGAATAATAAAGAATGGAATAACAGAAGAATTCACCATTCATGCGATAGAGCGCAAAGTTATTCCAATGTAATAATAAAGAATGGAACCGAAGTCATGCGTAATCGCATGACAGCATGTGATATTCTAAATGTAATAATAAAGAATGGAATAACAATGTAATTCACTAGGCATGCGATAGATCGCATGCAGATGAGTTATTCCAATGAATAATAAATAATGGAACTGTGTCATGCGTATTACGCAAAGACAGGATATTCCAACAGAATAATAAAGAATGGAATAACATAAGAATTTCACCATGTATGCAGTATTTTGCATAGACAGGTTATTCCAACATAATAATAAAAAATGGAATAACAAAAGCTCTATTAATGAATACGAAAGAAATTATATCCCTTACCTCAAAAGAAGACTGTATACTGGAATAGTGAGGTAGCAGACTTCTCTTCTTCTTTCTCTCTATAATTTCTCTCTATAATAATTGCTCTATAGCTTTAGTGAATTGGTGAGAAATGAAGAAAGAATGAGCTTCTATTTATAGAAAAATATAGTTTCGATAATTTGCGTTTTGGGGCTCAAAATATTACAAAGATAATACCTTCCTCTTTTTCTTCCATTTTTAATTTAGTCCCGCAAGTATTATTAAACTTGCACCACCTCCCCTAATAGTAAATAATGTGAATCAATAGTTCAATCATGTGAATCAATAGTTATAATCATGTGAAAATACAAATTACAGTATAGTACCTCCATCTATACCTCCATTTTTAACTTAGTCATGCAAGTATTATCAATCTTGCACCAACTCCCTTAATAGTACAAGAATGTGAATCAATAGTACACACATGTGAACAAATAGTTATAATCATGTGAATTAATAGCAATTAAATGCTCATTTATCCTGTTAATTACCCGATTAGTCAATATAACTTCCAGACATCAATTAATATCGAAATAAATGTCAATTTCCACTAACACTAATAATCCCAACGCAATGGAACTATTTTTATCAAAAAATTATTTTTGAAATTTCGAAGTTTGACTTTTTTCCAAAAAGTCAACTATTGACTTTTTGACCAAAAAGTCAACCTCGGAAAAATTTGTGTTTATAGTCCATTTTTTACTAATTTCATCATTCCAGACTCAAATATCACGTCCGCGTCTCCAAATTCAACTCTGAACTCAAATTCAATTTTTAATAACATTTATTCATTATTAGTATAATTCGCAATATTTAACAAACCGTGTCGATTCCCGTGAAAGAGGGGCTTTCGATAAGGATTTCTCCTTATCGGCGTAATTAGGTGACTAAACCTCTCCTCGATGTAACTTCTAGACATTGTCAATATTGCAAATAATAATATGAATAACTTTGTCGTCTCAATTATTGATTTAAGAATATAACATATTATGTAGGTGATATTGTGACAATAATTGAATCAATAATATGAGAGATATGATGTAGCAATTACTGTAGCAATAATTGAGTATAACTGAGTGACTTCTCACGTAAGCATCAATAATCAATATCGTGTGCTACTATGCAACCACGCCAGACATTGTACTTTTACTACCGGGTAGTTCAACAGTTTTAACGGTAACACTTTTGCCGTTATTTTTATAAAATGATAATTATGTCATTTTCTAACTACGACAATACTTCCGTTGTGGGGTTGACCAATGGTTGTGCCGTCGTACGAATATTCCCTGTTAAAACAAATATTCCCCAACCAATCAAATATTATATAACCACTTGCTTACTTTGCAAAAATTTTCAAATATCACCCTTAACTTTAACCTTTATCAATTTAACCATTTACTAAATAGAATAATTATAAAAAAATTGAATACTTTCATTTCATAAAATTCGGGGTCTCACATATCAGTGTTCCAGAGTAATTCCTTTGGAACCATTTTGGAGAAGTCAATAATAGCGGAGGGTGGTAGCGAGGCTTTAAGCCAGTACCACAGAGAAAAGAAGAATAAGAACAAAAGTAACGGTGAAGTCAAAACGGAGGGAGCCAGCGGGAGTGGTAGTGGACAAAAGAAGAAGGGTTTTAACTTTGGGAATACCAGAGTGAAACAAGGAGATCCTAAGAGGAGGATCGAGGCGTGCAAGAACTATGGGAAGGCTCATTTAGGAGTCTGTCTCAAAGATAAAGCAGCGTGCTACAACTGTGGGCAGGAAGGGCATATTTCGCCTAACTGTCCAAATTTGAAGAAGAACCACGGACGTTTCGTATGTGGATCAACTGACCACATGACGAAGAACTGCCCGAAGAAGGGAATAGATGGTAATATGGGCGCTAATAGTGGTAAGTTAGCTATTAGTGATCTAACTCAGTTGAGCAGACCAACGTCCCGCACATTTAATATGACGGTTCAAGATGTAGTTGAATCGGGAGATGTGGTTGTAGGTATTATCTCAATCAACGATATGAATGCTTATGTGTTGTTTGATTCAGGTGCTACTTGTTCTTTTATAGCATGTGAATTTGCTAGACGGTTAGGGTTACTTCCTGAAAGATTTCCAATACCTTTATATATTAAGGTAGCAAATGAAGAGATAATTCCTGTTGAACATATTCATAGGAGTTGTTGCATAAAAATAAGAGGTAATAAATTATCGGTTGATTTAAAACCAATAAAGTTGGGAGAATTCGATGAAATTCTCGGGATGGATTGGTTGTTTAACCATGGGGCAATTATAGATTATTAAAAAAAAGTGTAAACCTTCGTACTTTGAAGTAGCCTAAGATAGTATTTTATGGTAGTAAGTCACCAGGACGTTCTTGTTGCCTTAGCATGACACAAGCTAGAAAATTGTTGAAGAAAGGATGTGTAGGTTATTTGTGTCATGTTGTTGATACTCAGAGAGTGGAAGCAATACTGGAACAGATAGCTATAGTAAAAGTATACACAGATGTATTTCCTAGGGTTAGAGGGATACTATAAAAGTTTCATCTAGGATTTTTCTAAGATAGCTATCCCATTAACAAATTTAACAAGGAAGACGGTGAAATATATATGGATAGAGAAATGTGAAGACAGTTTTCAAGAACTAAAGAAAAGGTTGAGTGAAGCTCCTGTGTTATCTTTACCAGATGATACGAGGAATTTTGTAGTTTATAGCGATGCTTCGCATAGAGGACTGGGTTATGTGCTCATGTAGCATGACAAGGTCATTGCGTATGCATCACGGCAGTTAAAGGATTATGAGAAATGTTATCTTACTCATGACCTAGAGCTGACAACAGTGGTGTTTGCCTTAAAGATTTGGAGACATTACCTATACGGGAAGAAATGTGAGATATACACGGACCATAAAAGTCAAATGTATCTTCACATGGAAAGATTTAAATATGAGACAGAGAAGATGGCTGGAGTTGATAAAGGATTATGATTGTGATATCCTGTATCATCCAGGGAAGGCGAATGTGGTGGCCGACGCTTTAAGTAGAAAGGGTAGGGAGAAACTATCGATGTTAACGTCTCAGAATGAGTTAATAACAGAGATAGCTAGAATGGAATTAGAGGTGAAATTATTGAGTGAATTGGGAAAGAAACTATTTACAATAAAGGCTCAACCTTCCATTTTGGAAAGAGTCAAAGAAGTATAACTCAAAAATGATGAGTGTGGGCAGATGAAGAAAAGACTAGCAGAAGGAGAAGAGACAAATTATAGTCTTGATAACGAGGGGTTATTAAGATTTGAAAGAAGAATTTAGGTTCCGTGTGAAATAGAATTGAAGGAAGAGATATTACAAGAGGCCCATAGTTTGAGTTACTTAATTCATCCTGGTAGTACTAATATGTATCAAGACCTTCGACAGAACTTTTGGTGGCCGAACATGAAGAGGGAAATAGCAGAATATGTAAGTAGGAACTTAACTTGTCAAAAAGTTAAGGTCGAACATCAATGACCAAATGGCTTGTTACAGTCATTGGAAATCCTGGAATGGAAGTGAGTGCATATCATGATGGATTTTGTGGTGGAACTTCCAACTACGCAGAAAGGGTACGACGCTATTTAGGTAATAGTGGGTCGTTTGACTGAAAGTAGTATGCATACAAGCCAATCATGTTTGATGATAAAGCATATACTTTGTAATCAATCTTATTCATTTATTCATAAAAATATTATTTATTAAAGGCATTTAATTATCTACATGATGATGTTTTAATAATATGTGATAAACCCATAGTTTTAAGCAATGCTTTTAAAATTATGATGAGATTATGCTAATGAGATCTAAATTCTTAGATAGCTTAAAAACTAAAATATTCTCAATCAATGGATTACTAAAAAGGGGAATAGTGAATCCGGATAGATTGGTACATACGTTGCTTTCTCATTGGATGAGGATGGTTAATCTCATGATCATTTGTGTGGAGACACTAAAGCAAGTATGTAGGTGCTTATTGGAGAATAAGTTCACTGAACGTGACTCACTAAGGAATACCTAATGGAGTTTTACTTGATTGTCAATAGGAATTCCTGTAGTGATAGTAGTACAAGTGATCCTTAGACTTGAGATCATCATAGTATCTTGTGTATAATGAATTACACTTTGACTTATTCCTTAAGACCTCAAGGTATATCAAAGGGTATGCTTGGGTGTAATAAATTATATATGGAGATAATGAATGATCAATAAAGAATCTACCACTTCTAGTAAAAGAGAGAAATATCCTATGTAATTCGATAAATGACAATCCAGGAATCCTTGACCAAGGTGGAATGAAATTAGAAATAATTTTCTAATTTGCATTCATTTGGAGTTGTGCATTTGGGAATCGAAATACATATAATTAAATAAAATAAGACTTGACAGTAATTCCATGTCTTATATTTAATTGGGACATTGTATGGTGGAAGGATTGAATTATACAGTAGTTATTTACTCAAATGATCTTTTATGATTAATGTTAAAATCTATATTATCTGGAAAGTTATTGATCGCTAAGAATGTTTATCCTTATTATAGAATAAATATTGTTTATTTAAATAAATTAATAGTTTAATTTATTTATTTAAATGAGATTAGAATTGTTCTAATTGATTTATTCTAATCGGTTTAATATGGAGAACCTAAAGGGTCACACCATAAAAGGAAGAATAATTATTTAAGAAGATAATGACATAATCTTAATAATATGTTAAATGTGTTTAATTTAATCTATGGTGATAGAATAAATTAAATAGCTTAATATTTATTATTTAATATTTTAGAAATATTAAATATAAATTAATAAGAGGAGTCTTATTAATATTATTACAATTAATATTATTTTAATTTCTAAAGAAGTTTGGGAATTAATTTAATATAAGTACTCTCAATTATTCCTAATAAGATTAGGAGGAAAATTAATTAAAAGATTTTAATTAATTATCCCTAATAAGATTAGGGAGCTTAATTAATTAAATAATACCCTATTTTCTAATTAGATTAGAAGGGTTAACTGATATATTTATTAGATGAGTCTTATATCAGATATCAATATACATAATTCCAATTGTTGGAGAGTACACCCCTTTTTTTACAAAGAAAGAAAACTAGGGTTTTAGCCAAACCACCCTTCTTCTTGAATATTCTTCTTCCTTATTGGATCACCTCTAGAGACCATACACTTGGGTCACTAACATTGATCAAAGAAAAGGAATCTAACCCAGAGATTCAAGGAGATCACGGAGAAGTGAGAGTTGAACTCGTACTTGTGGAAGCTCGTATCTACAAGAGTATGATTCTATAACTTCTTATTCTTTGTTCTAATTAATAACATGCATAAAGGATGATCCGGTAATTGGTTTGTGATTTTTTTTAAAATCTGATTTTGCCTTGTTTTCGCTATAGTATGCAATTTGATTGCGTCCTTGATTTTCACAAAACCTAGCAGTGGTATTAGAGCCAAATCTTTATGCGGTTATTAATTGTTTAGATTTGATATATTTGATTGATGTGTGTTTTGTACAGATTTTTTGGGCTTAATTGTTAGTATAGAATTGAGTTTTTGAGAAAAATTGCAAAATTCGCGAACTGAAAAAATAGTTTATGTGAACTGGCGTTGCGTTGTGTAGCCAGAGGTTTTCAAATCGTCCATGGGCCGCTGCGATTGCCTCTTTGTAGTATAAACTTTGGCGCTTCAAATTTCGTGACCAGGAGTTTCAAAATCGGATGATCCAGTACTGCAAAGACGCAAAACCTAGTATATTTGAAGTATTAAAATACTTGCATTTCAAGAAAGGAATAATATTTATTTTTATTTATAAAATCTAATTTCTAATTAAAATAAAAGGTTTATTTAAATTTAAAATTGGATTTCATGTTTTTCCAGAAAGTCTAAATTAAAATAAAGTTGTTTATTTTGTTTTTAGAATATAATTTCATATTGATTAAATAAAGGAGTTTATTTTAAATCAAAATTGAAATTGATGCTAATTAAATTTTCCCATTAAATCGATATCATATATATATATATATATATATATATATATATTAAATGTTTATTATTCATAAGATGAATGTTTTATTTATTGATACATATGGTGATATGTATGATAATAAATTGGATTAATTATGTACTATTGACTAATGAGATTGGATTTTATTTTGGATGGATGCTTGAATGAATGAGTTTTATTAAATGGGGTTTGTGTACCTCGTCTTTTCTTGTTTTATTCTTGATGTTAAATCTATCTCTCTCCTATGTACTTTTCCTTGACTGCTGATCAAGATTTCTATTTAAATTAAATTGATTATGTAATAGGATTAGTTAGAATTTCTCGAAGAACCGGAGATCAAGGAGCAAAGAGCGCTTGAAGACCCGTTTGTAATGGAGTCCGGGTTTAAATGTAATAGTTATATTTAAATGTTAATTATTGCACCCTAGGATTTGACCTTTTGGTTCACCTCGTGGCTCTAGTGAACCAAACTAGAATAAAATTCCATAATCAATTTGGGTAGAAATAGTATTCTATAATGCATGCTAGTATTATATATATTATATATTATGCAAACATGCTTCACATGTTTAATAATATGACGCGTATTTTATATATATATATATATATATATATATATATATATATATATATATATGTGTGTGTGTGTGTGTGTGTGTGTGTGCGTGTTAAACAAGATGAGACAATTAATAATAAATTCATCAAAGAAATTCTATTAAATTCTAAGCGTTCAAAGATATTTGGAATATCGAATGCCGTCTTCTAGTATGATAAAATTATTAGAGTATTAAATATTTAATATGAGTTTGTTGTGTCACCACAAGGCAAGTATTAAGTATTTAAGATGTTAATTTATCACATTTGATGCTTATAAAGAAAAATGAATAATATTGTTTTATTGTGTCACCACAAGGATAATATTTTTCTTTTTTGAATATATGGAAGTGCTAGGTTAGACTTAACTTAGATAATTTTAATTCTGATGTGCCACCACTTGATCAAAATAATCTAAGAGGCAAAAGAAAAGGAGTTATAAGATGATGTAATTGACAAGGAGTTGTCTACCTATTTATTTATATATAGTTTGTTGTGTCACCACAAGGCTATATACATTTGAAATGAGATCCTTATTCTCATTAGCAAAAAATTTAATTAGATTTTGTCGAACTATGTAGATGAGGGTAATATAGTTTGAAGAAAATAGTGGGAGATACCAAATAAAATAAGACCTAATTTATTTTGGTAAAATAAATTAATTAAATGAATGTTTGCTAAAATATTTTTTTTTCACATGCAAAAATTTGAAAATGTCACACTCACTAATTTCACTGTGTAGTATACTTAATGCTAACAAAATGATCGGACCGAACTTAATGGACTGGTTAAGGAATCTGAGAATTGTTTTCACTATTGAAAAGATTTCTTATGTCCTAAATTCGCTCGTCCCTACAAAAGTTGCAGAAACAGCCTTTGAGGAAGAGATTGACACTTTTAGAAAGTGGCAAGATGATGCATCTATGGCTCAATACATCATGCTCACATCCATGAGTAATAAGCTTCAGCGTCAGCATGAAACCATAGATGCTCCAACTATACTGCTGCACCTACAAGAGTTGTATGGTGAGCAAAGTAGGTGTGACGCCCCCAAAAGTAGGTATACGTCACCCATCTTGGGTCGCCACTTACATGGTACATAAATTCAAATACAACTTACTAACCTAACTGTCGTGTACAATACGACATAAACTGTGAGTTTGAATACAAATATTGTCTACTAGATATTATACAAACTCAAAAGGAGTCCTCATTACAACTATTATCACACTATTTCACAGAATAGTGAGGACTACTAATGCTATCCTCTGGACCATTACTCCGTTCCCAGGCTTCGTCCTACTATTTATGTTCTCACAGAAGAGAACGGTGAAAGAAAGGGTGAGCTCAACTAGCCCAAGAAGAAATATTATGACTAAGATAATGCGAGAATAAATTATCATTAGCCTTCAACAGTGTTAAACTGATAAAATACAATAGACAACAAGTTTAATCTGCTAGTGGAATAAGCAATCCATTAAAAGAGTCAAGTAGAAAATAAAATCTACTATCTTTTATGATTTAAAAGGTTTTCATCAATTTTATCATTAAGACTCAATTTAATGAATAAACCACAATATCTAATCATGCCTGCATACCACTGGCCAAGGATTTTCATCAAATTATCAATGGTCATGACTATACCGAATCACCCCCGGTCATAATCATACCAAAAACTATCCATCATCGCATTACATTACAGAACCACCGAGGACTTTTATCACATCATTTATAACAAGCATGATTATTATAGGATGATGATCCTGGTCATAATCATACTAAGTTCATCTATGCACGTAAAGCAAAGATAACATAATATATCATGAGGATGATGACAATGACATAATAATTCAATAAAACAAGTTCAAGAATTATTTTATCCAGAATTAATAACTTCCAAATTGTCAACAAGATCTTTGTTTTGTAGAGTAAAATTCAAGAATGATCGGAAGAATATTTCCATGAAAGATCTTTGGATGAAACGCAAATATCAAGGATATTCTACTAATTTCATGGAGTATAGAAGTCAAAGTTTTAACCATTTGGGTATAATAAAGAATGGAATAACAAAAGAAATCACCGTGCATGCAGATTGCCAGCCATATGCGAGTTATTCCAATGAGAATAATAATAACGAACCGAGTCGGTGAAATTCACACCGGCTGTGATGATCCAAATGTAATAATAAATCTTTGAATAATAAACAATGGAACCGGTTAGGTGTAAAACACATGATGGATATTCCAAATGTAATAATAAATGCGGAATAATAAACAATGGAACCAGTGTAGGTGTAAAACATACGATAGGATATTCCAATGAGAATAATAAAGAATGGAATAATGAAGAAGATCACCAAGTATAGGGATTCCGGCAGACACTGAGTTATTCTAACGTAATAAATAAGAATGGAATAACATAAAGATTTCACCAAGTATAGGGTATGTCCGCATATACGAGTTATGTATAGGGTATACCACTTTTACGAGTTATTCCAACATAATAATAATGAATGGAATAATGTAAGTTCTCTTCATGAATAAGAAAGAATAACACCCCTTACAGGTACAACAAATAATATCCCTTCGTAGTAAAAAGACCTTTTGGATATCAAAGTAGTGAAGTACCGAATACTCTTCTTCTTTATCTCTATAGATTTTTCTCTATAGCTTCTCTCTATAATTTCTCTCTCTAGAGTTTCAGGTGAATTCGTAAGAAAATAATGAAGGAATGAGCTTTATTTATAGGAAAATAGAATGCATAGTAATTAATCCATGAGCGGTCCAGATTGATTTATTTTAATCTGACGGTCCATATTTAAAGCAAAATCTTTTAAATAAAATATAATATATTCTATTTATATAAAAACATTTTACTATACAAACACTATGCAACACTATGCAAAAAACACTACATAACACTATGCATAATAAAATATAATATATTCTATTTATAGAATAACTTTAATAAAGTATTACATTTTATATAAAAGATGTTTTCGCTTTTATTACGTTAATAATACTGAATAAAACAAAAGCGTCATTATCGCTTATAATAATTCATATTATTAATCGACAATAATGGAATCAAACCGAAAGTGACTTCTCACATAAGCATCAATAATCAATACCTGGTGTGCTACTATGCAACCACACGTGACATCGTACTTTTACTACTGAAAGTAGTTCAACGAAGATCAACGGTAAAACTTCCGTCGTTATTTGATAAAATATTTTTCGCGTTTTCTCAATCCGACAATAATTACATTAATAGGGTCCACCAATGATTGAGTAGTTAATACGAATATTCCCCGCTAAACCGAATATTCCCCACCAATCGAATATAATATAACCACTTGCATACTTTGCAAAATTTATAAATACTACCCACAACTATAATATTTATCTCAAATTCACACCATAATATTAAAAATTATTTCGACAAAATTTAAATCTTTATTGATAAAATCACTGGGTCTCACAATCTCCTCCTTATGGAATTTCCCTCGAAATTAGGGTACGATACTGGTATGATAAAGAGGTGAGGATACCTTGAATACCTTTATCGTTTAAAATATTAAATTCATCTTCGCAATCCGCCAAAGATATTCATTAACAATTCATCTACGCACTACAAAGCCAAAGATATACAATTGTAAAACCAATAATCTTTGAGGCCGCGACTTAATAGTATCACGACCACGAATTATCCATGCACCAATCGCAAGGATATTCGTGTTTTCAATTACTGGCCATGATTATACCGAATAATCCTCGGTCATAATCATACCAAGTCCATCAATGTACTACTACCAAAGATGACTTTTACCACATCCATGAATTAATATTTCATTCATTGAGACTCATTTCAATAATTAATCCACATCATCGAATCATCCCCGCACTACGTGCCAAGGATATTCATTAGATATCACGACCACAAATTATCCCATGCACTCTGTACCCAAAGATAATTGTGTATTCATTAGTATCACGACCACAAATTATCCATGCACTACCGCCAAAGATAATTGTGTATTCATTAGTATCACGACCACAAATTATCCATGCACTACTACCAAAGATAATTGTGTATTCATTAGTATCCGACCACAAATTATCCGACCATAATTGTGTATCCATTAAGATATCACGACCACAAATTATCCTACACTACTACAAAGATAATTGTGTTTTCAATTACGGTTATGATTATACCAAACAATCCTCGGTCATAATCATACCAAGTCCATCTATGCACTACTGAGCCACGAGATGACTTTCAACATAATATAAGCGTGAGGATAATGATATAAAGAATCAATCAAATGAGATAAAGGATAAATATTAAACATTTATAATATAATTTATCCAGGATTCAAGAATATCCCCATGTTATCAATCACTTAATAATCTCATAATCTAATATCATTAATATTATAACAATATTTTAATCACTTCTTAAATTTATAAATAATTTATCTTAATTGTTTACGCTTTACCATATAATGCATTTAATCATTCAAAATGCCATACTCATAAGATATCATCACCAATTATCAAATCTCTCAAAAAATATGCATATACTCTATATAGGATTCTCTAGCCATAAAATTCTATTTTCAACTTTGTTACTTCACATAACATATTTAACTCATATGTTCGTAACTAAACTATTTTCATGAAAAATATCAAATCAGTCCCAAAAATATTTCTTTTCTGGGATTTAGCATAATATAGTCCCATGATGAAAATATATTTTTCTCGGAATTTTTAAAATTCATTTACTATTTTTCAAAAATCAATTTCTAATTAATTTCTTAAGAAATTAGCTGCCTCAAGTTTAACTCCAAAAATTCCCAAATCTTGGCAGGACCTTACACATGTTAACGTGAGCTTCTAGTTTAAATTTCATGGTCATCGGAGTTATAGAACTCCGGTAATAGCATTTTTCGTCGGAAAAACCTAAATATTAAAATAGTCATAACTTGCTCATTTTAAGTCAGAATGAGCTCATTTTTGGACAGGAGGTACTTTATACCATATACTTTCATTTCCCAAAAGGCCAGAAATTTTCTCATAATTTAAGTGGCCGAAACAGCCTCTCTAAAATCATGGCAGAAGCTTTTTCGGTTTTTTGCAGCTTTGCACTCCTTTGCTAAAATCAGTCCACACAAAAATCTACAATACCTTTTCCAGTAATTCCACTTGGATTAGTTAGGTAACTCATAGATCTAACTCTAGGACTTGACCACACTCAAAAATTCAAAATATAATAGGAGATATGGTCAATTGAATTTCATGTTACGTTTTTCACCAAAATCTGATTTTCAACTCTTTGTGATTTCTAAGAAACTTTCATGTTTTCACATACTAACCAACATAACTCATCATAACACTTACTAATACTTCATATACCCATGATTTTCATTAGTCCAATGCTTTTATTATGACTTTCATCATAATCCTCGTAAACAGATCCTTTTAGTTGAAGAAATATTTGAGGGTTTAAGAAATGGGTTTTTAGATCGGGTCAATACAAAATTCGATTTCACGCTCTAGGGTAGGCTAGGAAATCTTCAAGAATACGTCAAGAAATTTATCAATAATAGAAATATCATTCAAAACTGTGACTCTCATCCAAAAACTTGGATAGTACGTCACATTGATACCAACTGTGGCTTCTATCCCTTAACCTAGATAGCACCTCACAATGATACCTATAAACTTGCCATCTTCATTCACGATGTCGCCTACTTAAGTCTGGCTTCGGTGCATTCCACACAAGGAAGTCGACAACGAAAGGTTCGGGGCTCTTTACTTATGGCTTGATATAACAGTGATTAACTTTAGGGTTTGGTTACTTTGAATTCAGTATAACAAAGTTGGTTAGGAATATGAAAGCTAACAACCTTACAAAAAGAATAATGAGTAGTTAATCAATCACTTTCAAAAATTACCTCAAAGGCAAGTATTTTCAAAGAGATAAGATCGTGAAAGTGTTTATTTGAAACAACAAGATTAATAAGCATGTGGAGGTGTGAAGGTTTCTCCCAATGAAGTTTCAATAGATAAATCAAAGTCTAATTTCTCCTGAGTCAAATTTAAGCGTTGAACGCAAGCAAGAGAGATAAAAGAATGGGTAGAACCCAGGTATCTAATAAGGTATAGACTTCGTAATTTATAATTAACTAACCCGTGCTAACTTCCGTCGGTTTACTCGCTTTTTGAGAAGTCATGAAAAATGCACTTCCTAAAACCAACGACTTTGTTTTGTCCATATCCACCTTTGGTGCCACCGTAGTCCAGACTAGACTTGACTTTTGGTGCACAACAAAATTGAGCTAAATGACTTTCTCTTCTTGCAATTTCCACTTCTATTATCTTTGCCATGATTACCACCGAAGTGGTTACCATTCTTGGCATGATAATTTCCCCCACGATGGTTATCATTGTTACGATAAATGGTGCCACCAAGATGATTATTATCATATTGTTGGTCGTTACCTTTTGTTCGAAATTTGAATCAACACTCTCATGTGCTTCATTGCTTATCTCAAAGCATTTTCGGATGTCATTCTCAAACACTTTGTCACAAAACAAGGGTTAATTAATATATCAAATATTATCCTATACTCTAACCGACCAATTAAATAACAAATAAACTTAGGTAGGTCATACTAGCGAAGGAATTCCAAATCTCTCCCTCCTAGTTCTTATCTCGCATCTCACCGGGGATCATATCCCTAAGCTCGATACCAATTGTGGCGCCCCCAAAATTAGGTATACGCCACCCATCTTGGGTCGCCACTTACATGGTACATAAATTCAAATACAACTTACTAACCTAAGCGTAATGTATATAATACGACATAAAGCGTGAGTTTGAATAAAAATATTGTCTACTAGATATTATACAAACTCAAAAGGAGTCCTCATTACAACTATTATCACACTATTTCACGAGAATAGTGAGGACTACTAATGCTATCCTCTGGACCATTACTCCGTTCCCGACTCATCCCGGCTATGTTCTCATTTCACGAGAGAACAAGTGAAAGAAAGGTGAGCTCAACTAGCCGAAGAAGAAATATTATGACTAAGATAATGCGAATAAATTATCATTAGCCTTCAACAAAGTGTTAAAGCGATAAAATACAATAGACAACAAGTTTAAGCTGCGTGAATAAGAAATCCATTAAAAGAGTCAAGTAGAAAATAAAATCTACTATCTTTTATGATTTAAAAGGTTTTTCATCAATTTTATCATTAAGACTCGGTTTAATGAATAAACCACAATATCTAATCATCCCTGTACCATGGTCAAGGATTTTCATCAAATTATCAATGGTCATGACTATACCGAATCACCCCTGGTCATAATCATACCAAAAACTATCCATCATTTGCATTCTGCCACCGAGGACTTTTATCACATCATTTATAACAAGCCATGATTATCTAGGATGATCCTCGGTCATAATCATACTAAGTTCATCTATGCACGTAAGCAAAGATAACATAATATATCATGAGGATGATGACAATGACATAATAATTCAATAAAACAAGTTCAAGAATTATTTTATCCAGAATTAATAACTTCCAAATTGTCAACAAGAGAATCTTGTTTTGTAGAGTAAAATTCAAGAATGATCGGAAGAATATTTCCATGAAAGATCTTTGGATGAAACGCAAATATCAAGGATATTCTACTAATTTCATGGAGTATAGAAGTCAAAGTTTTAACCAACTGGGTATAATAAAGAATGGAATAACAAAAGAAATCACCATGCATGCGGTACTTAGCATATGCATGTGTTATTCCAATGAGAATAATAATAACGGAACCAGTCAGGTGAAATTCACATCGCGGGATGATCCAATGAATAATAAATCTTTGAATAATAAACAATGGAACCTGGTCCGGTGTAAAACACACGAGACATGGATATTCCAGCGAGAATAATAAATGCGGAATAATAAACAATGGAACCGTGTCAGGTGTAAAACACACAGATAGGATATTCCAGCGAATAATAAAGAATGGAATAATGAAGAAGATCACCAAGTATAGGGGATTTCAGCGTACAAAAGTTATTCTAATGAATAAATAAGAATGGAATAACATAAGGATTTCACCAAGTATAGGGTACGTCGCATATCTGAGGTTATGTATAGGGTATACCATTTTTACGGAGTTATTCCAACATAATAATAATGAATGGAATAATGAAGTTCTCTTCATGAATAAGAAAGAATAACACCCTTTACAGGTACAACAAATAATATCCCTTACCGTAAAAGACACCTTTGGATATCAAAGTAGTGAAGTACCGAATACTCTTCTTCTTTATCTCTATAGATTTTTCTCTATAGCTTCTCTCTATAATTTCTCTCTCTAGAGTTTCAATGAATTCGTAAGAAAATAATGAAGGAATGAGCTTCTATTTATAGGAAAATAGAATGCATAGTAATTAATCCATGAGCGGTCGAGATTGATTTACTTTAATCGGCGGTCCATATTTAAAGCAAAATCTTTTAAATAAAATATAATATATTCTATTTATATAAAAACATTTTACTATGCAAACACTATGCAAAAAACACTATGCAACACTATGCATAATAAAATATAATATATTCTATTTATAGAATAACTTTAATAAAGTATTACATTTTATATAAAAGATGTTTACATTTTATTACGTTAATAATCTGAATAAAACAAAAGCGTCATTATCGCTATAATAATTCATATTATTAATCGACAATAATGGAATCAAACTGAGTGACTTCTCACATAAGCATCAATAATCAATACCAGTGCTGCTACTATGCAACCACCGTACGACATCGTACTTTTACTACCGAGTAGTTCAACAAAGATCAATGGTAAAACTTCCGTCGTTATTTCAATAAAATATTTTTGTCGTTTTCTCAATCCGACAATAATTACATTGTGGGGTCCACCAATGATTGGTAGTTTATGCGAATATTCCCTGCTAAACCGAATATTCCCCACCAATCGAATATAATATAACCACTTGCATACTTTGCAAAATTTATAAACACTACCCACAACTATAATATTTATCTCAAATTCACACCATAATATTAAAAATTATTTCGACAAAATTTAAATCTTTATTGATAAAATCTGGGGTCTCACAGTAGGACTACCAGATATGAATTATATAATGAGCTCTTCCGATCTCAGATGACCGAGGGCACTGCTGTTGAGACTTGTGTCTTAAGGATGATCAAATTGATTAAACGACTTGGACATCTTATATTCGTTATGGATGGGGAGTTGAGTCAAGATTTAGTCTTGCAGCCACTCCCGGACACCTTCTCACAATTTGTTGTGAATTTTCACATGAATAAGTTAGATGTCAGCTTGCCTGAATTACTTAACATGTTGAAAATTACTGAAGGTCATTTCCCATCCAAGAAGGGTCATGTCTTAATAGTGGATGATCCTTCTAAGAAAAGGAAGAGTCCCAAGGTATCTTCTGAAAAGATGAAATCCAAGAAGGCTAAGGGTAAGGTGAAAGTGAAGGATCAAAAGAAACCTGATCCAACTAGAAAAGGAATTTGCTTCCATTGCAACAAGCCGGGTCATTGGAAGAGGAACTACAAGGATTATCTTGCGCAACAAAAGCAGAAGATGCTTGTAGAAGGTTCGAATCCTAATCAAGGTTTGTTTATAATTGAAATTAATTTTTTAGAAAGTCAAAAATCTACTTGGGTATTAGATACCAGCTGTGGTTCTCATATATGTAATACTATGCAGGGACTGGTCAGAAGTAGAAAGCTGAACAAGGATGAGGTCGTCCTATGAGTGGGAAATAGAGCAAAGGTTACTGCATTAGCTATAGGAACTTATTGTTTAGCACTGCCTACGAGCAAGTTCATTTATTTAAATAATTGTTATTTTGTTCCAAATATCATTAGAAACATTATTTCAATTTCTATACTAGATATGGGTGGTTTTGACATTATAATAAAGAACAACAGTTGTTCTATTTATAATAATAATGTTTTATCTGGTGTTGGTAATTTGCGAAATGGACTGTACATACTTGACTTGCATGAAAATATACTTTAAATTAAACAAACTAAGAAAAGGAAAAGAGATGGTGTTAATTATACCTATATGTGGCACTGTAGACTTGGTCATATTAATGAAACAAGATTATCCAAGTTGCATCAAGATGGACTCCTAGAGCTATTGGATTATGAATCATATCCAACTTGTGAATCTTGTCTTATAGAAAAAATGACTAAATCTCCTTTTAGTGGAAAAGGAGAAAGAGTTACAGAGTTGTTAGCGTTGGTACACACAGATGTATGTGGACCTATAACAACGACTGTACAAAGAGGATATTCTTATTTTATTACATTTACTGATGATCACTCAAGATTTGGATATGTGTATTTAATGAAATACAAATCTGAATCATTTGAAAGGTTCAAAGAGTTCAGAAGTGAAGTAGATAAACAAACTGGCAAAAGTATTAAGATTCTTCGATCGGATCGAGGTGGTGAATACTTAAGCGGTGAGTTTCTCAATTGTCTCAAAGAAAATGGTATAATCTCACAATGGACTCCACCAAGGACGCCACAACTCAATAGTGTATCTAAAAGGAGAAATCGAATATTGTTTGACATGGTTCGATCCATGATGAGCTTTACCGATCTTCCAGTTTCCTTCTGGGGATATGCCCTAGAATCGGCTGCATACCTACTTAACTAGGTACCTATCAAATCCATTCCTAAAACTCTATACGAGTTATGGACAGGGAAAAAACCTTATTGTAGAATAAATATTATTTATTTAAATAAATTAATAGTTTAATTTATTTATTTAAATGAGATTAGAATTGTTCTAATTAATTTATTCACAACCGGTTTAATATGGAGAACCTAAAGGGTCACACCATAAAAGGAAGAATAATTATTTAAAAAGTTAATGGCATAATCGTAATAATATGTTAAGTGTATTTAATTTAATCTATGGTGATATACTAAATTAACTAGCTTAATATTTATTATTTAATATTTTAGAAATATTAAATATAAATTAATAAGAGAGTCTTATTAATATTATTACAATTATTATTATTTTAATTTCTAAAGAATTTTGGAAATTAATTTAATATAAGTACTCTCAATTATTCCTAATAAGATTAGGAGGCAAATTAATTAAAAGAGTTTAATTAATTATCGCTAATAAGATTAGGGAGCTTAATTAATTAAAAAAATTTAATTAATTAAATAATACCCTATTTTCTAATTAGATTAGAAGGGTTAACTGATATCATTATAAGAGGAGTCTTATATCAAATATTAATATACGTAATTCCAATTGTTGGAGAGTACACTCCTTTTTTTACAAAGAAAGAAAACTAGGGTTTTAGCCAAACCACCCTTCTTCTTGAATATTTTTCTTCCTTGGTGGATCACCTCTAGAGGCCATACACTTGGGTGACTAACATTGATCAAAGGAAAAGAATCTAACCCGGAGATTCAAGGAGATCGAGGAGAAGTAGGAGTTGAACTCGTACATGTGGAAGCTCGTATCTACAAGGGTATGATTCTATAACGTCTTATTCTTCGTTCTAATTAATAACATGTATAAAGGATGATTCGGGTAATTGGTTTGTGATTTTTTTTTAAAATCTGATTTTACCTAGCTTCCACTATATTATGCAATTTGATTGCGTCTTTGATTTTCACAAAACCTAACATTGACGAAGTCAGCTCACTTTTTGTCGATAAGAGTCAAGTTTAACTTGGAGGAGTTAGCTAAACTTTATGTTAAGGAAATTATTTGAATACATGGAGTACCAGTTTCGATAGTGTTAGATCGTGATCCACGATTCACATAGAATTTATGGAGAAGTTTGCAAAAGTAGATAGAAACGTAGTTAAAGTTGAGTACGGCGTATCATCCACAGACAGATGGTCAAAGTGAAAGAACAATTCAAACGCTAGAAGATATGTTAAGATCTTGCATTATGGATTTCAAAGGTAGTTGGGATGATCATCTATCGTTAGTAGAGTTTGTTTACAACAACAGTTATCACGCAAGTATATGCATGCCGCCTTACAAAGCGTTATATGGAAGGAAGTGCAGAACTCCACTTTGCTGGGATGAGGTAGGTGAACGTCGAATGCTAGGACTTGAAATGGTGCAGTAAATGACAAATGTAGTTTAGTTGACACGAACACGACTTGTGGCAGCTTAAGACAGACAGAAAATGTATGCAGATCCGCATTGAAAAAAGTGAGAGTTTGAAGTCGGTTTGTATGCGTTTCTGAAGGCATCTCCTTGTAAAGGAAAGATACACTTCGAAAAGAAGGGAAAATTAAGTTCGAGGTTTATAGGACCTTTTGAGATTTTGAAGAGAATAGGAGAGGTAGCTTATGTGATAACATTGCCTCCGGAGTTAGAACATATACACAATGTGTTTCATGTATATGTATTAAGTCCTTATAAGTCAGATTATAAGCACGTAATAGATTATAAACCTATTCAGGTTAATAAAGACTTAATGTGTGAAGAAACTCCTATTCAAATTATTGATAGAAAAGAGCAAGTCTTAAGGACTAAAATAATACCTTCGGTGAAGGTATTATGGAAAAACCACAATGCTGAAGAAGCAACGTGGGAACTCAAAGAAAAGATGAAAAAGAATTACCCTCAATTATTTGACTAACTTGTATCGAGATTATGGGGACATAATCCTTATAAGGGGGGAAGAATGTAACGACCGAGAAAATTGAATTATAATATAAATTAATTTTATTGATTATATTGAATAAAATAATATTATATGTTGATTATAACGAGTAAGTAACTTGAAGGTTATTCTATAACCTAGGATGAAGATATAATCGTAGGATTCTGGCTACGTGCTAGAAATAAAGTGTATGAATTTCCAAGACAAAAATAAAAGTTTTCGGAGAAATTTTCCAAAAAATACTATTCATCCATTTCTGCTCAGGAATTATTTTTGAATTTTTGAGAAATATGTAATGATGGAATTTTGAGGAAAGATGGATTATCAAATAATAATTCAGTTGTGGAAAATGTAGTTTTTCACCTGCGTACTCAATTTGAGAATGTTAGGTAAAGTGAAAATTTGAATAAATAATGATTAAGTATAATAAGAAAGTTATTATACAGGAAAAAATATGAGTATAATACAATGTATTCTACAAGTATAATACGAAAGATAATACAACATATAATATGAATATTATACAAACTATTATACGAGAAGAATACGAGAAATATACGCTAAGAATACAAATAAGTCTTAAATGACTAATATAGATTGGACTTAGACCTTGTCAAGCCCAAGTTAATGAATTGGAAAGCCCAAATGAATGATGAACGAGGCCAAATAAAGATTTATATCAAGACCCAAAGATAATTTAATTCAAGCCCAATGTTAGGCCCAAATTGAATTAAACCTATGCCTAAACCAAGAATCAAACTCGTGGATCGATCCATTGGATCTCTTGGTGGGTAAAACCCATAGGGAAACCCATGTGGGCCCCCATAGTAGATTTAGACAATGGACTTGGGTTCTAACAATATATGCACAAAATAACCAGTAGAATCTCTAAATCTACCAACTACTATACAAAATATATGTAAAACAACAAGTCTAACTATATATAAACAATATACGAGGTAAATCTATATATTGAACAAGCTTTACAAAGGAAAAGGCTAAAAATAAGTGTTTTCACCTTGAGGATAACAGAAACAAGCTTCTTTTAGCTTGGGATCAACTTGTATCACTCTAAACACTCAATATGTATAATATAGATGATCAAATAACTCAAATTAAACACAAGCTTTTCTCACTCTAAAATTACTCTCTCTCTCCAATTTCTTTTTTTAAAGAGCTGCTGGCTGTTGGTTAAAGGCCTTTAGGCCAGTCGCAGTTATACTTGCGGTTGGGCCCTGTCGTCTCAAAGTTCATTCCTTCGGTCTCGGTCTGTTGAAAGTTGAGCTCCATACCCAAAAATCGTAGAAAGTCCTTGCGAAAGGCTACGAAATAAGGTCAAGTTTGACTGAATCGGAGTCCGGGAAGATGATGCTATTAGCAGAAAGGTATCTTTCGGTTCCTAAGGATCGTTAATTGGCTCATCTTAGATAGCTCGCATTTAATGATTGTTGTGGTGGCTTCTTGTGGCCTTTTCCTCAGCTTTGTGATCCCCGTTCGGACAATGTCATGCTTAGGCGACGTTGCACTTTGATTTCTCCACGGAGTTGTCTCCGGGGTGAAATGATGTTTTTTTCTTGCCTCAGGGTTTTCTCTGAAGTGAAATTACACTTTTACCCTCCTGCAAGGTTAGTCTAGGGAAAGAGAAATTTCGAGTGTTTACTAATGCCTCTCTTTGATATGTTTATGCAATGCAATGGAATGAACACGAAAAAGATTACTAGGCATTCGATACACAACAAGGTATATCTAATGATGCAATGTCATGTATAAAGTATGCAATGATATGTAAATGTTAGACTTAAAAAGGTTATTTGTAAAGCCCCCAAATTCGGGTACTTGAAACCCGAACTCGGTGCTTTACGATACCATTTCTATGAGCGGAATAATACTAATAATAATAACAATAATATAGATACCAACTTAATTTACATATTTATCAAAGTCTAAATCACAAGTACGCAACCTTTAATACATTCCTCACAATACATGATATGTAATATATATCATACTTGTCTTAATAAAGATAACTATTACATAAAATGGCATTGAATTCATTCTGCAACCTTTCCTTTCCCTTTATTCTTTGTCGAGCCTTCTACTTGTTCACACTTAGCTGGAAACATTTAAATTAAGTAAGGATGAGCATTTGAGTGCCCAGCAAGTAATATCAAATATATATATATAAGCTGAAAGAATTTAAATGTTTTCTTTATACTACCCTTCTACGACAAATCGATAGCTGTGAAGTAATTCTGAACCAATAATAATAACATAACAACCCTCTTTCAAATTTTTGAAACTACGTACTGACAATAAATAGGGTTAAGGTGACATACTATGAACATTGTTTTCATTTTCAAAAATGTTTAGCATAACTTCATCTGCAAACCGTCATAACTTATGGGCACGAAAGGTGATCAGCCCGTTGTACCCTATATTGATCAATACTACATAACAAGAACGATATTATCGTTCACTCTAGCTGCCTTGGGCACAAAAAATTTCCCATGAATGGGATGTTCATACCTGTCGGGGTTCCAAACCAAAGCAATTCGGTTGGATAATAGTAGGTTTTATCTTGTTCAACAATAATCTATAATTCAACATATATATATACGGGTAATTGACAAAGGTGTATCAACATGTGATTAAATGCAATGATTATCCAAGTGGGGACACTTGTATAACCATTTATAGAAATTAACGAATAGAATATATATCTGAATTACCATATACTAACATGTTGATAATCAATGAGCGTATATAATATAGGGTTAATAATCTATACAATAATAATATAATTCTGAAACATTCTTACTCATGTCCATTGCATAAAGGAGATGCAAAGGTAAGATACTTGCCTGATGCGCTGCTTACAAAATGCAACTTAGTTTTATCTTTTATGTAATCACCTATCATTAATCAGATCATTCGTTCGATTAGAACAATATACCATAACACATAGTACTACATTTCGTAGTCAGCACATAACCTAATCACATTATCACACATGTTCAACAGTCATTGCATCACAAATAAACATTAATACAGTCAAAATATCTAAGTCCAGCTCAATTTTTGAAATATGTCGGTGTACCGACAGCTTTATTGGGTAATTATCGAGTCTAAGACTCCATTCTATAACTCAATATCTGTAAATATTAGTCATATTATTTTAAATGACTCAATAAACATTTATTATAATTTATCATAAATTTTTAAACACCGGAATCATTATCAAATGATTTAAACATCAAACAATTCTATTATCACTAATATTTAATTAATATTAAACTATTAACGAAACCATTGCCAAAATATTAAAGTTACTTATAATAACTTAGAATATTTTTAAAGTATTAACATTGCCCTTAAATGATTTTTAAAACATTTAATATCATTTATAAATAATTACCATTAATATTTAGATATTGATGTACTATCTATCCAAATATTAAAAGTAATTAAGTATAACTTAAAATATTTTAATTCATTTATATCCTTTTAAATGATTTAAATCAATAAAACCATATTTAAACTATTTATTTAATATAATTATTAAATAAATTTAATATCATTAATGTTAAATAAATATCATTAATATTAAATTATTAATAAAATTATCTTTTAAATATTAAAAGTTATATTTTATAACTTAAAATATCTTTAAACGCTTTATTTTCATTTAAAATGATTTTTATAATACTAAAATAATTTTTAAACTAAATTATTTAATATAATTATTAAATAACTTTAATATCATTAATAATAATTAATTAATGAAATCCACCTTTAAATATTGAAAGTTATATTTTATAACTTAAAATATTTTTAAATACCTTATTATTATTTAAAATGATTTTAATATAATAAAATCATTTTAATCTATTTATTTAATTCATTTATTAAATAACTAAATTATCATTAATATTAATTAATTAATGAAATTCATCATAAAATATTAAAAGTCATTAAAAATAACTTAAAATATTTTCTTATTCAATAATATAATTTTAAATAATTTTTCAAGTATTAAAATCATTTTAAATAATTTATTATTAAATAAATTAAATACCTTTAATATTCCAAAAATATTAAATATTTGTGAAATATATCCAAAATAATTAAAATATAATTTTTGGACTTTAAAATAATTTTTAATAATTTATTATGTATTTTTAATAATTAAAAACTAATTTTCTATAATTATTTAATAAAAATATAATTTTTATAAATAATCTATCGCTAAAGACCACCTATAGCGACAGAACTGTTGCTGTAGGTGTTCTTCACATTCTTCATGCAAACCCAGATCTTCAAGCCAGTTACCGGGTGGGTAGGTTTGACCAAGTGTAATTCAGTGTGTGTTGTGTTTCTCGACTCGTTTTTGGTCAGATCGTGTAGTACAAATGCACCACTACACGACCCAACAACATAAATGATTAAAACATGCATAACCGAAGAGATCTAAGGGCCTAAAGTAACTGTCAGAGGCTGTTCTTTATTTCTGGGTTACCTAGAAATGAAGAACAGTTCATGTAGCCTACTTTGGGCTTCCACAACTTGTGATCTAAGTGTTATTTTTGTGATCTAAAAGTTCCTGCTTGTAGACAACATGCAAGACAACATATCGAATACATAAAATCGATCTAACAGCATCACATTAGTTAGATCCATGCCGGTCAAAGGCTGTCAGAGACAGCGTTCTTGAGTTTTCTAGAAATTCCAGAAAACGCCATTCATGTTCTTACAGCCTACTTTAACCGTCGATTACTTTATTTATCTTGTTTATATAAGCGATCTAAGAGCATGCATCTATAGTACATATAACCAACAATAACCCTGATACAACATCAACATCAAAACATCATAAAAACGTAAGATCTAGCCTCAGGAATAACTTGTCAGACACTTGTTCATGGATTCTGTGCTGCCCAGAAAAGGCCCGGTCAATGTCGGTCAACGGCGTTTGACCGTTAATAACTACCAATTTGTACATCAAATGACTTTGATTCTTTTTGCATATTAAAGACCACATTACAAGCTACATAAAACAACTTAAAAACAAAAAAAATCATAAACGACCAAAGATCTGTGGCCACTAACATTCGTTGTTAGACCACAATTTGATTTATTTCCAGATTTTGCAAATCTTCAAATCCGAGCTTCTAAATGTTATGGATCCAACATTTAGCAACCCAGATCATCATTAGACACTACTAACAACACATTTAACACAAAAATTTTATCATTTAACGACAGATTAATGGACAGAAATCAAGCTAAGGTTTTATACCTTCTTTGATCAATTCTTGTTTCTAGCTTTCTGATTTGATTGTGGTGTTAGTGGGGCTTGGTTTATGACTGATATATCTTGTTATTTTCGGAGGTGAGAGCTTGAGAGAGTTAAGATGTGACACCCCCAAACCCAGGTACTTTATATTCCCACAGGATTTGGTGTTCACTTAATCAAACATTCATATCTAACTACCCAATCACAATAAAACTGGATAAATAAAATCTTTCTCATTAAAGGGTTACATAATAAAATCTCCCAGGTTGTCTAACCTTTAAACACAATCATTCAAATGCGGAAAATAAATAATCTTTATTACAACCATTCAATCAAAAACTGATAATAAACTATCATATTACAAGTCTTCAAAACTTATTCATCTTTCCTTTTCCCTTACTGGTGCTAGGTACATCAGCCTTCTCATCCTTAACTGTAATAGTTATATAAGCAAGAGTGAGCAAACAAAGCTCACTTGAAATAATAATGAATGACAAACTTTTTTACAACAAATGTTAGGTAAGAGACTCAATAGGATTTTAAACAATATAATTTGTCAACATTTCAAGTATATAAGCGAGGGTCCTAAGACCACGAACTATGTCCATAGTTATAAGTAATGTTTCAACTTAAACTTTAACAAATCATAAGACTATAGGGACTCCTCGTACTTAGGGGATCAACCCTTCGTATAAATGTATTGTGCATTAAACATTTCAACGCTAAGCGTAAGTTACCCCTAATAATAGGGTTGTTCATCTCAATATTTAGAGTACAAGTCCGCACCAAAGTGAGTTTGGTTTGGATACATTTAGGGTAATTTAGAATTCAACGAACATCAACTAAGGATTAGTTGAATAAAACCAATAACATCATACTATAGAATAATCGTAATTGAATCAACATGGTAAACCAAAATCATGCTTTAGGAATAATCTAATAGCATATACTTTGAATAACTATAACATGTCTTACTTGAACAATATTAAGTCAAGGTTAATTAGAATTGAGTACTAAGCATGCATAGCAATATGAACGATAAACTATTCAAATATATTCGGGCATGCTAAACAACAAGTTAAATACAAGAATAACTTGTTCAATATCAAAAACAAAGTTTAGAAAGCTTGCATCATTTATAAGGTAATCGAATTGAAACAATAAATAGTTCAACAAGATAAAGAATTAGAAAACTTGCCTTGCTTGTAGGCTAAACCGAATCAATTCGGATCACAATACCCTATATGTACATATATATATATATATATATATATATATATATATATATATATATGTCATCATGACATAGTTAGTCACTACTACTTTACAAATTTAACTAACTACATTCATCATATAGGTTTGATTATTTAATCATATAATCAAGTTATAACACAAGTTAATTGTTAATAACATACTTATTCATAGTATAGAAGTACTAAAATTAATATTTTACAGTCCTACTATCATCACATAATTATTCCTTAAAAATTCGAGTTCAAAAAGTACCCTGTCAGACCATTCTGCTAACTCATGCTAACATGCTTGTACTTAGCTTTATATCTTGTGGTAGCAATTATACAGCGTTGAAGCGTTAAGGCGCGAGAATAAGTTGACGAGATGCACATTGGCACAGGTATAAATATGAGCACAAGCAAGATTTATACTACCAACAAGGCTTACTACTAGCACTCTGCAGACTTGACGACATACCACAAAAATCATATGCACAAAGCCAATTTTGGCCTACAAGTTCGTTTCTAACAGTCTAATTCACATATAATTCATACAAAGACTTCATGTAAACATAATTCAAGAATTCCTAACATGTTTCTATCCATACAACAACATAAACAACAAGTTTAAAACATCCAATTTCACTATTTTTGATAAAAATTCATTTTTTTGATATTTTTGATGAAAATCAATACTGTGAATTTGTTTTTCAACCAAAACAGTTAATTTAAAGAATTTTATCAAAGTATATACATACTCTAACAAATGGAATAGCCAATTTATCAATAAAACAACTAAACAACCCATAATTTCTATTTTAAATTAACCCATATTCATTCACATAAACTCTCTTTAAAAGGTTTTCTTCACAAACTACATACATAACAATAATTCATTGATTATAATTATATAAAACTTATGAAAATAACTTTACAACACTAGTTAATCATATGAATACCCATAAAATCAACAATTTACCCTATCACAAGAATTTTACAGAGAAATAGGAAGAGAAAATTAGAACTTTAAAACTTAAAAAAGGGTAGGAGAATACCTCGATCAGAAGATGATGGCTATCCTTTTGATTATCAAACTTCTTTTCCCCAATTCTTTTCTCAAATTTCTAGCCTTTCTTCCTCTCTTCTTTTTCTCTCACTTTTCTTCTTCTTCTTCTTCTTCTTCCTCTAAGTCTTTCTTTTCTTCCTAACTCTATCTAGCGTACTAGATATCTAACGTATGATAATAATAATAATAATAATAATAATAATAATAATAATAATAATAAATATATAATATAATACTAACTTAACTGACATCAGTTATGTTTATTTGAAAATCAAAAGCCATAAGGCTTATTTGGCTAACCACTAAAAAAAATAATCAATTAACCCTTATGCCTTGTGTGGTAAAACACAATTAGAATAAAGACTTAATAATCAATAGGCCTTGTTTGGCAAAACTGAATTAAAACTCCTTTAAGTTATTTTAATAACTCCTTCACCTTTTATTAAATTATTACAACACATAAATCAATACCACAAAATTAGAATTACAAATTCAAATAAAAGGATAATAATTCAATTAATCAAAACTTTCCAAATTAATAATTAAATTAAATTAGAATAAAATAATTAATTTCCTTAATTATTTATTTAACAAATAATTAACCAAATCGAATCAAATTTGAACAATTACAAATTCAACCATAAACACATCCATTAAATATTTATCTAATTCAACAAATATTTAATATAACAATTAAAATTCCGGAATGTTACATAAGATGGGTGTTGTGCATAAAATGGCATAACAAATGATTATTTCTCTCTCTCAAGTCTATTTATACAAGTCTAGCAAATGTGGGATTTAACTATTATCCCCCATACACTTGTTGTCCCTTGGACAAAACCCCTTATCTTGTTCTTAAGTATGCTTAGAGAGATTTCCACCAATGAGGTGTAGACAACATTGTACTTTGTGTAAAAAATTAAGGAAAGTAAGGTCATTAGCTATTTAAGGAAAGTGGGTTAGCAAATAAATTTGCCTTAAATGGACACAAGGGGGGCCAGCCCTAAGCTCTCCAAATCCTCATTTTGCTTTTATTTTTAATGCATAGATTAGATAAATCAAAGGTCTAAAATACCCTTAATTATGTGGACTAAGTTTGGGCTTGTATTTGATTTCTTTTGGGCTTCTCCCATAATTGTTTTGGGCCATGTAATAATCATACTCTACCAATTTTAATATATGTTATCCAAATTGTTTATTTAGGGTTTAAAATAAAATATAATTAGTTTGCAAAATTTATAATTAGGGTTTTCTTAATTTGATTAGGGTTCTAATCATACATGAACATTAGGGTTTATTATATAATAATTATAATTATCCTTGCTAATTTAGCAATTATGGTTTATAATTAATAATTAGGATTTCAAGAAATTAATATATCTAAATGTTAATTAGGGTTGACCTAGCTAGTTAATTGCAAAATCATACAACACAGTTATATAATAGTCTTGAACTCACAATTGAGTTTCAAATTAGGGTTTCCACAGTAAAACTAGGGTTTGACATAATACACCATACTTGACCAATCATTGTTAGTCCACATACATACAGTATATAATTATAGCACTGAAAAATCAAAATATAAATAATATTATATTATTATTCTCATGCCTTGATCAAAATCCAAAAAAATTAGGGTTTGGATTCCATATCTGATTTATCTGTCATACTTAACATTATTAATTAAGTTAAAATAATTAACTTAATAATTTGAACAAAATCCATATAATAAAATAATTATTATAATAATTTAAAAATCATTTCACATATTATATAAATAATATATGATTATATTTTCATGGAAAATAATTAATAAAACATTTCTACTATTAAATTAATTATTATAATGATCAATAATTCTAAAATAAAATTATTTGCAAATATTAATATTTTTATTTATCACATAAATACATATACACATTATCTTGGCACATATTCCCCAAAAAAAAATTTATACGCAAAATTTCTAATTTATTTGTATAGAAAATATTGGGTTGTTACATTCACCCTCCCTTATAAAGATTTCGTCCCCGGAATCACCATTTTAAAACCTACACATACAAGTGTATGTAGCATATACAATCATTGCAAGTAGATCTTGATCATAAATGATCGTACTGATCTTTAACCTATTCACGTAAAGCTTGTCAATCTGATTAAACGAAAATTTGATTTCTAAAAGAACTCAAATTCCTTCTTCAAAATTTCTTTATAAAATAATTTACTATATATATGAAAATCATGCATAAGAAAATAAAAGTTATACGAATAATACCTGGAATTGCACTTCCAGCTGCTATGGTATCCTAGACCGTCATGTTGTAGACCCTTGCTATTGATTTTGTTGGCTTGCTCGATGACGTAGGTCCCGTGATTGCTAGAGTTCCACTACCCTTGCCAGTATTCACACTCCCTGCCTCCATCCTCCTCTTCGGACAATCCTTCACCTTGTGCTCAGTCGATCCGCATAGAAAACATCCACTGTTCATCCTAGGATTGGGGCAGTTGGGAGAGATATGGCCTTCCTGCCCGCACTTGTAGCACACGAACTTCCCCTTCAAACATTCTCTAAAGTGGTTCTTTCCACAGTTTCCACACTGCACAACTTGTTTCTTAGCTCCTTCCTGTTTTACCTGCATACTTCCAAAATTGCTTCCCTTCCTTTTGTTACTACCACCGCTACTCCCATTATTAACTTCCACCTTCCCAGTTCCTTCGACCTTACTCTTGTTCTTTTTCTCTTTGTTGTAGAGGCTCATGGCCTCACTCCCTTCCTCAGCAATAATTGTAAGACCCCAACTTTTATGAATAAAGATGAATTTTATATAATTATCATTTTTGAATATTATGGAATGAATTTGATATAATATTATAGTTGTGGGTAATATTTATAAATTTTACAAAGTAGGCAAGTTGTTATATAATATTCGATTGGTCGGGGAATATTCGTTTTAATAGGAAATATTAAATACGATGACCACAATCATTGGTGGACCCTGGCGGAATTATTGTCGATCGAGAAAACGACAAAAATATTTTATGAAAATAACGGCGGAAGTTTTACCGTTAACTGTTGAAACACCCAGTGTTAAAAGTACAGGAATACGCGTGGTTGCATAGTAGCACACAGTATTAATTATTGATGCTTACGTGAGAAATCACTCAGTTTTGTTCAATTAT
The DNA here is from genome assembly GCA_020205615.1 of Panax quinquefolius. NCBI lineage: Eukaryota > Viridiplantae > Streptophyta > Magnoliopsida > Apiales > Araliaceae > Panax > Panax quinquefolius. The sequence continues at coordinate 73,232,447 of CM035173.1, read as the reverse complement.
TGCTACAGTAATTATTGTATAATATCTCACGTTATTTGATTCAATTATTGTCGATATTTTATATATTATTAAATCAATAATTGAGATGACAGAGTTATTAATATTATTATTTGCAATATTAACGATGTCTAGAAGTTCTGCCAAGGAGAGGTTTGGTCACCTAATTGCGCGCCAATAAGGAGAAATCCTTATTGGAAAGCCCCCTCTTTCCTGGGAATGACCTGATCTATTAATATTGTGAATTATAATAATGATGATAAATGTTGTTAAAAATATTAAGTTTTTTATGGAGTATTTGTTGTAGATTTTGGCGTATTTTTGGACCCCCATCTACTCATTTTTCAAAATAATGTGTTGAGTGTAATAGTATATATATATATTATATATATATAGGTTGTCACGTTCGGGGAATTTGGTTTTAGTGTCAGGTTATATTATATATATATATTATATATAAATCAAGTGGGAAGTTCAGGCAATATCACAGGATTGAATCCTGTGAAGTTTATTTTTTACACATGTTATTTACATATATAATATATATTATATTTAAAAGTTTTGTTTTATTTGAATATTTTATTAAATCAATATGGACCGTCCGTTTAAAAGTGAATCGATCTGGACCGTTCATGAATTAGTTACTATTTAGTCCATTCTCTTATAAATAGAAGCTCATTCCTTCATTATTTCTTACGAATTCACTGAAACTCTAGAGAGAGAAAATTATAGAGAGAAAGAAGAAAGTGTTCTGCTACTTCACTACTTCTATATCCAGTTCTTCTAAGGTAAGGGGTATCATTTCTTTTGTATTCATGAAGAGAACTTCTGTTATTCCATTCTTTATTATTCTGTTGGAATATCACATGCGTGTGTTTTCTGTGGGACTCGGTTAAAATCTTTATTATTACTCCGTTGGAATATCCATGCATGCATTTTACAGGACTGGTTCCGTCTTTGTTATTCTGTTGGAACATCACGTCGGTCTGAATTTTGTGCGACCTGGTTCCGTTATTTATTATTACATTGGAATAACTGCAATACATCAAATACCGCATGCATGGTGATTTCTTTTGTTATTCCATTCTTTATTATACTCAGTTGGTTAAACTTTTGATTTCTAAACTCCATGAAATTAGTGGAATATGTAAGACCCCGAAATTTTTAAATAAAAAGGAATTTCCTTTATTTATTATTTTGAAATAGTAAGGGTTGATTTGATTAATGTGGATAGTTAAGGGTTAAATACGCAAATATTTCAAAATAAGCAAGTGGTTATAAAATATTCATTATCGTCGGGGAATATTCGTTTGGTCGTGGAATATTAAATCTTTGTCGGGGAATATTAAATTTGACGGTAGCGACCATGTGTGGAGCCCTATAACGAAAAAGCGATTGGATGAAGAAAATGACAAATATAAGTTGTTTTTAAATAACTGGCGTAGTTATTACAATTATATTTGTTGGAATACCCGGTGGTTAAGACACACTAATACTGGCGTTGTTGAGCAAGTAGCACACCAGATTGCACCAATTATTGATTCTTACGTGAAGGCACTACTACTCAATAATGGTTACGATAATTACTTTATTCAAGATTTTATTGAGTTAATAATTGCTTTGCGTTGATATTTTATATTCTTTGTTGTTTCAATAATTGTCATTACGGTATTTTTCATTATCGAAGCAATAATTCATATTATCGAATAATATTATTAGATAACATTATTGGCAATGTCTAGAAAGTTACATCTAAGGAGAGGTTTGGTCACCTAATTGCGCTACTTGAGAAGAAGAAATTCTTATTGAAAGCCCCTCTTTCTGAAGGCACTGGTTGTCAATATTGTGATTCTCGTAATATTATTTGTGAATAATTAATTTTTGATTTATATGATGAGGAAAATATTGATTTTATGTGGATATAGATGGAAAATTTTTAAAATGACAATTGTTGAAAATTAATATTTCATCTTTTTACGATAAAATAATTCATTTAAATATATTATTTTAATAATATATTAACGGTGATATTTTTACAACGAATGTGGGATATATGAGTATACGAGGAGGAAGAGTATTTTTGTTGCAATAAATGTTTAAAACATGTTAAACATGTCGGTGGACCCCATTTATTGGTGAAATTTGATTATAACGTAAAATAGCCGTTTGTGGATTTCGGTCAATTTCTATTTGGAATTTGGAAAAACTTTCTTCTACAAAGTTGTAGAGAATTGAATTTTCTATAAAAACTCGCGTGATTCAAATTTTCTGATGAAAGGGCTATTAATTATGAATTTTTGAAGCTCAAGTTCGAAATAATTAATTTTTGGAAGTTTTAATTGTTTTATTTAAGAAAAACGTTTTTGCAATCCCACATGTGATACAAATGTGCTGAATTCAGTTGGTCTAAGGTGGGCTTGAATTTGTTTAATTATATTATTATTTTATTAAATTTTACGCTTTTGGTGTTCTAAGCATTTTCCTATAAATAGGGTGCTTAGGTTAGAATTGAAAATCACACCGAAGCGAAATTTTTCTCTCTATATTATCGGCGTATTCTTGTGAGTATTTTGAGTATACTTTGAGTATTGCTAGAGTTGCAAGTTCCTTCAAAGACTTATACATCTTATTCTAGCTAGAAGTCTCGATCTTTCGAGGTAAGGATATTATTTTTTTTCGTAATGATATTATTTCTTCAATATCATTATCTTTGAAATGTTGATCTGAAGTTTTTATCAAATTTGGAACTTTTTCATGTCTGGGGTTACTATTCATGGGTTACTATTCATGAGTTACTATTCACGAGTTACTATTCATGAGTTCTTATTCACGAGTTACTATTCACGAGTACTATTCATTAAGCGTGAAGATGTTTTTGTGGAATTTCTATCTTTTGGTGCTCGGAGTTACTATTCACGATATAAGACTATTCACGATATCTGAAGACTATTCACGATACTGGTTTTATTCAATAGAAAAATAAAATTTCTTCTTTTCGTCTAAAACATCTATTCTCGGATACTAACTAACTCGATTGTATCCATGTTTTGATCATTCTTGAATTTTACACCACTATGATTATTTTTGAGGTATTTTGGACGTGGATAAAACCAAGTACGAATCCTTAATCCTTAATCCTTGTCATTTTGTTTCTTTGGATTCGTTTCTTTAAAAAAATATTTTCATCATCCTCGGTCTTAAATGATGATATTATGGAATATCTTTGGCACAGTAGTGCAAAGATGAATGATTTCTTAAGAATATCTTTGGCCCTGTAGTGCAAAGATGAATGATTTTGAAGAATATCTTTGGCCCGTAGTCTGCAAAAGATGAAGCAGTGTTTAAATGAACATGACTAATGATGAATATCTTTGGCTGTGAGTGCAAAAAGATGAATATTTGATTCGAGATGTATATTGATTGATGTTACAGGATAAAAGATAGGCGATGAACTTTTAAATTCATACATAGAAGATAGTAGTTTGCATTCTCTACTTAACTCTTCTAATGAATTATTATTTCACTGCGAATATTGATTTAAAATTTGTTGTCTATTGTATTCTATTAGATTTTTCTGTTGAAGACTAACGATAATTTGTTGTATATTATCTTAGTCATAATATTCTTTCTTGAGCTAGTTGAGCTCACCCTTTTCCTTTTTGTTCCATTTTTCTCGTGGAGGCGAGAATATAAGCGAGTACTTAGTGGGGTATGGAATGAAGGTTTTAGAAAGGATTGTTTAGTAGTCCTCACCATTTTGTAAAATAATGTATCAATAAATGTGATGAGGATTTAATTGAGTATAGATATTGTCAGAAGATAATATTTGTATTCAAACTCACGCAGCTTTTCTTGTTGTAATAATAAAGTTGTAGTTGTTTCTGTACCATGTATTGACAACTCAGAATAGGTGATGTATACCTATTTTGGGGGCGTCACAGAATATCCTTGATATTTGCGCTTCATCCAGTACCTTTTCGTGGAAATATTCTTCTGAGCATTCTTGAATTTTACTTTACAAAGAAGTATTATGTTGACAATTTGGACGTTATTAGTTCCTGAATAAATTAATTCTTGAACTTGTTTTATTGAATTCTTATATCATTGTCATCATCCTCATGTTTATATTTTTTTTAAAGTCATATATGGCCTGTAGTGCATAGATGGACTTGGTATGATTATGACCAGGGATTATTCGGTGTAATCATGACCGTAATGTTATAAATGATATGGTAAAAGTCCTCATTGGCCCGTAGTGCATTGATGGACAATTATTGGCATGATCATGACCATTGATGAATACACGATTATCTTTGGCCCGTAGTGCATGGATAATTTGTGGTTGTGATACTGATATTCTTGGCCGTATTGCAAGGAAGATATGGATTATTTATTATGCTGAGTCCCAGCGATAAAAGTGGTGAGAAACCTTTTAAATCATAAAAGATAATAGATTTTATTCTCTACTTGACTCTTTTAATGGATTGCTTATTCCGCTGCAGTTAAACTTGATGTCTATTGTATTTTATCAGTTTAACATTGTTGAAGACTAATAATAATTTATTATGCATTATCTTAGTCATAATATTTCTTACTGGGCTAGTTGAGCTCACCCTTTCTTTCATTGTTCTCTTTAGGAAATGCGAACGTAGCCGGGACTAGTCGGGGAACGGAGTGATGGTCCGAGATGGTGTCTTAGTAGTCCTCACTATTCTATAAAATAGTGTGATAATAAATTTAATGAAGACTTATTCTGAGAGTGGATATTGTCAAGAAGACAATATTTGTATTAAAACTCACAGCTCTTGTTGTATATTAAAGATTGTATTTGTATTATGTACCATGTATTTGGCGACTCAGAATAGGTGATGTATACCTATTTGGGGGGCGTCACAATAATAGCCTTCTCCATGAGTGCTGCAAATGTAGGGATCTGCAACACCACCACCTTATTATAGAGCCAGGGTTTTAATCCCAGCTCAAACCTTCTAGCTTTCCTAGCCTCTGTATCAACTTGATGCGGAGCAAACCTAGCTAACTCATTAAATTTTGCGACGTATTCTAACACCGTCATATTCTCCTACTTCAACTCTAAAAATTTTACCTCCATTCTAGCCTGCATACTAGATGAAAAATAGTTTTCAAAGAACAGTGTCTTAAACCTATCCCATGTAACTACACCTTCTCCTACCCTCGCTTGATTCGCTTCTCACCAAAAATTTGCCTCACCCTTCATCATGTAGGTGGCAAAAGAGGTCTTTTGCCCCTTAGCTACCCTAGCTATTACGAACACCTTCTCAATCTCTTTAACCCAAGTCTGCGCTTCTACAGGGTCAGTTGTCCCTTTGAATTCGGGCGGTCCCACAGCTTTAAAATCTTTAAAGTTAGCTAAGCGGTTGTCTGGCTGGTTCCCTGTGACTGACATTCCTTGCTGCATAGCTTGTGCTACCATATTTGCAAAGTGTTGCATCGGGTTTGCTTGTTGTTGTCCCTCAACGTTATTGACAGACTCTTCTGCCCTTTGGTTTCGAGTTTGACGTCTTAGCAGCATTATCTAGTTAAGTAAAACCATATATTATTCTTTACATTCTAAATCTTATCATATAAGTTTAGTATATTAACTCATTTCAATACTCATACTTAGATTCATATTCATTTAACGAATATCTTATATAGCATAGCACATACTGCTTCAAACATCAGCTATCCCTTTGTGACTACAAAAATCTGGATTTACAGCCTTGACCAACACAAAGGTTGAGAATATTACATTACACAGACATACTTAACATTAAACAGACCTACACAACAGAACCTATACTACCTATTCACTACGCCTTTTTCTTGGACAACCTTTCGCCTGATGACCTTTTATCCCACAGATAAAACATGCTTCTGATTTATAGCCAGGACAATACAGTGTGGTATGTCCCTCATAGCCACAAAGGTAATATTTCTTTTCCCTTTTTTCTTATCGGATTTTCCTAAGTCATGGTCTTCTATCTTTCTTTTCCCCTTCTTACTCGAAGCTGCACACGATGTGTTGCTTTGTGGCTCCCATCTGATCAATTTGGATTTTAAGCTTATCTTGTTCTTCCATTGTTTCTATTAACGCCTGACGCAGTTGACTATTTAACAATTTTTCTATTTCCCATAGCTTTTCCAGAGAAGAAACCTTGTTCCTCAGATCCTGCACCTCTGTTGATGCTTGTTCAGCTTCAACTTTGGTGTCCGAATCACTATCTGTCAGCTCCACCATCTCCGGATCTGGTACTACATTTTAATAACCACGTCGTCTGAGTTTTTTTCATTGTGAGCCTCTATTTCAGCTATTAGCTTCGATATTAGCTCAGGGGTATGGATTTGATCCTTCTTCATGCTATAAGCATATAACAAGCTTTATCCACCAGATATCTACACACATAAATTATCCTGATTAGCATATAGTATATACACACAGTAAATAATAGCTTTATCTAAGTTATCTTTTATTTTGTTTGACGACGAATTTAGTCAATTCATCTCTTTATAAACTCTATATGAGTTATTTATATTTCCAACGCTTTCCCTCTGTTCTAAGGTTATAGCCTAAGGTCTATCCCACCTAAGGTTTCTAACCCTAAAGCTTTGATACCAACCTGTAAAGCCCCCAAATCCGGGTACTTAAAACCTGAACTCAGTGCTTTACGATACCATTTCTATGAGTGGAATAATACTAATAATAATAACAATAATATAGATACCAACTTAATTTACATATTTATCAAAGTCTAAATCCCAAGTACGTAACCTTTAATACATTCCTCACAATACATGATAGGTAATATATATCATACTTGTCTTAATAAGGATAACTATTACATAAAATGGCATTGAATTCATTCTGCAACCTTTCATTTCCCTTTATTCTTTGCCGAGCCTTCTACTTGTTCACACTCAGCTGAAAATATTAAAATTTAGCAAGGATGAGCATTTGAGTGCCCAACAAGTAATATCAATTATATATATATATAAGCTGAAAGAATTTAAATGTCTTCTTTATACTACCCTTCTACAATAAATCAATAGTTGTGAAGTAATTCTGAACCAATAATAATAACATAACAACCCTCTTTCAAATTTTTGAAACTACGTACTGACTATAAATAGGGTTAAGGTGACATACTATGAACATTATTTTCATTTTCAAAAAGGTTTAGCAGAACTTCATCCACAAACCGTCATAACTTACGTGCACGAAGGGTGATCAGCCCGTTGTACCCTGTATTGATCAATACTACATAACAAGAATGATATTATCGTTCACTCTGACTGCCTTGGGCACAAAAAATTTCCCATGAATGGGATGTTCATACCTATCGGGGTTCCAAACCAAAGCAATTCGATTGGATAATAGTAGGTTTTATCTTGTTCAACAATAATCTATAATTCAACATATATATATACGGGTAATTGACACAGGTGTATCAACATGTGATTAAATGCAATGATTATCCAAGTGGGGACACTTGTATAACCATTTATAGAAATTAACGAACAGAATATATATCTGAATTACCATATACTAACATGTTGATAATCAATGAGCGTATATAATATAGGGTTAATAATCTATACAATAATAATATAATTCTGAAACATTCTTACTCATGTCCATTGCATAAAGGAGATGCAAAGGTAGGATACTTGCCTGATGCGCTGCTTACAAAATGCAACTTAGTTTTATCTTTTATGTAATCACCTATCATTAATCAGGTCATTCGTTCGATTAGAACAATATACCATAACACATAGTACTGCATTTCGCAGTCAGCACATAACCTAATCACATTATCACACATGTTATGGATCCAACATTTAGCAACTCAGATCATCATTAGACACTACTAACATTACATTTAATACAAAATTTTTATCATCTAACGATAGATTAACGGACAGAAACCAAGCTAGGGTTTTATACCTTCTTTGATCAATTCTTATTTTTAGCTTTCTGATTTGATTGTGGTGTTAATGGGGCTTGGTTTATGACTGATATATCTTATTATTTTCGGAGGTGAGAGCTTGAGAGAGTTAAGATGGGTGTTGTGCATAAAATGGCCTAACAAATGATTATTTCTCTCTCTCAAGTCTATTTATACAAGTCTAGCAAATGTGGGATTTAACTATTATCCCCCATACACTTGTTGCACTACACCAAAAATGGCCTCTAGCGAAGGAAATTTTGTGAAGGAATTTATTCCTTCATATGAGGAGTTGTTTAGCGAAGGAACAGTGAAGGAAAAAAGTATACTGACAATATAGTTATTAGCGAAAGAAACATCCTTCACAAATTATATTTTTTCCTCTCAAAATTGGGGCGATAGAAAGATTTTTGGAGCCAATTTATGATGAAAATTTGCGAGGAAAAAATCCATTTAGTGAAGGAATAATTACTCACTATATATCATTATTCAGAAGTTTTTTGCGAGGGATAAAATTGGTCGCTATCTTGTTCTAAATAATTTTTTTTAATTAATTGTGGTGAATATAAATACCTTAAATTTTTTACAATAATAAATTTTATTTTAATAATACTTTTAAGTAACTTACAATATCAACTATTTATTTTAATAAACTATAAAGTAAATAACTTTACACTATGTTAAACTTTAAAATTTCTCCATAAAAGTTTATTTTATGATCATAATTAAATAAAGTTAAAGTTAAATAAAAATAAAATTAAATAATCCAAAAGACTTTAAATGTTATTTTAAGTATATAATATTAATCCAAAAAAGTCTTTTGGAGATTAATTTAAAGTAATTTTATTTTTTAGTATTGTATTTAATATTCAGTTAAATAACAATTTAGGAGGGCTTTAATTAAGAAAGACTTTTAGATTATTTAATTTTATTTTAATTAGTTCAGTATTAAACCATAAGAAAAAATCAAAAAAAAAACTGAACTTTATTTATTTGAAGCACAGTACTGTGCTTGTTTCAAAAAAAAAAAAAGGAGTACAGTAGTGTGCGTGACTTATACCGTCGTACGAGAAAGAGGGAAGCCAGCGATCGAGATAGGAACCAAGCCAGATCAAGGTTTCGCTCAATCTTTTGCCAAAATTGAAGTTTCAAAGATGCTAGGTCTCTCAATTTGGTTTTCCCTCACTTCCTTAGCTATAGTTTAGGCGGGAGAAATAAAAAATTAGCGCCAAATTTTGTCGTCGTTATAAGTGACTGTGTACTACAAAGTTGTGTATATACATTTTTTCCATATATATATATATAATAATATTGTTTAAAAGATTTTTAAAAATTAATAACGATGTTATAATTTTAAGAGAATAAAATATTTTATATATAAATCATTAATTAAATTACTTGGGTACATAAACCAAAGTTGATAGGTTTATACTAATAGAATAAGTTTTTCAATTAGCTAAAATAAAATTAGATGCATATATAACTAAGTTAATTGCTTTGAAGAAGATGTCAAAGTTTATTTCATGATTAAAAGAATGTTCAAAGGATCCCTTATGTTTTACTCCTATTAAACTCAATTTCACCCATCTCATTAATTTATTTTGCTTGAAACAACTTTCACTTATTCTGTCCAAGAAATCTGCCTACCCGACAACATATAAAAAGGGGAAAGTGAAAACACTAGTATTTTGATCACCAAAAACAGGGCAGTAGGAGAAGGGTGGGGTTAGGGTTTCAGTTCACAGTCGCGAATCGAAGAAAAGATGTGGCACGAAGCAAGGAGGTCAGAGAGGAAGGTCCACGATATGATGGACGCAGCTCGGAAAAGAGCACAGAGACGGGCCGTGTATCTGGCAAAAAGACGTGGGGACCCGCAGCAATCCATCCAGGTCTCCGGATCTCGTTGCCGCATGTACCGTGATGACGGCCTTTACCATGCCACCCAGGATCAACAAGGCCTGTAAGTTACCCTATTTTCTACCCAATTCTGTTAAAATTTGCTATGCACACCATGAATTCCTGAATAAGAGATTCCACAGTTGTTTATAGAGAGGCAGAGGATTTGTGGACATAAGGTAGCCTTTTTTCATTATCAACCGACTGATTTATTAATATAGGCAATGGATCTTGTTTTGAAGCAGACCAGTACTGATGCATATGAGCTAGCAATTGTTTTACCTGTTCAAAGTACTGATAGGTTGGTACTAATATCTAATTTGCTAATTCATATCATTTTATGGAGGAAAGGATAAGTCATAAATCTTATAGTTAGACAGCAATTCAGATGTAGTTTAGGATGTGGCTGGTGGTGTGATCGAGTTTATGGTATGATTAGCACTATTGTTTTCCCCTACCTTGTGTTTTATTTGTTCAAAGTACAGATAGGTTGGTACTTATATCTGAACTGCTAATTCATATGAATCATATCATTATATTGGGAAAAGGATAGATCTTCTTGTTGAGACCATCCTTAGATGTGACATTCTATGATCACAAGATGTGACCATCCTTAGAATTCAACACTGTTACATTACAAATAACAATAGAAAGAGTGTGTTGTTAGAAAAATAACAACGCAACAAAAACTATATCAAAGAGAAATAATGAGTGTGTGAGTGTTGTTAGAATGAGTGTTTTTGCTCACGGACTACTTTTCAAAAGATTTTACTCTCTTACATCTGTAGATATATATATTTTTTCCTTATCTAAAAAATGAAAACTTTTTGTAAATAAACATTGAAATTTAAAACACTTGCTGAGACTGTGATAGGAGCTGATCAAATTGCTTTTGGAACAATATTAACCTTAATACATGATGTCCAAGTGTAAATCAGTTCAATGGAACTTGTAGTTGAAGAGAATGCCAGGTAGACTATGGATACTGATGATTGGAAGAACTCTTCCTGTATATGCTCATGAACTCGACTACAAATTCCGCACCATCAAAAAATTATTTGAAATATTACAAAACTTTTATGGCATAAGAAACTAGCACAACAATTTTTAATCAGAAAAGTAGTTTTGGATCCTGCAGGGCGAGTACCAACATTGCATCCTGCAGGGCGAGTACCAACATTGCATCCTGCAGGGCGAGTACCAACATTGCAGGAAGGAGGAAATGCCATGGAAAATGTATTCAATATACCGTGCTCAAAACACAGTCCTATTGTTCTAGGTACTTATATCATTATGGCGTTCTTTTCCTTATTTCTTATTTGTTGACACATAAAGTTTCTAAATCTAGTGATTCTTTAGCTGTAACACAAATTTATTGCAACTTTTCAGGACCAAAATTCAAGGATGCATTCCAAGATGCGAACTCTTACTTCGCTATAGAGCCTGTTTTTGAGGTATAACTCCAGTCTTGGAGTGTAGAATATAGATTCTTTTTATCCGGGGCTTGCTGTTTCTCTTGCACACATCTGCAAGTGCATGTAAACTATTTTTTCTTAACTTGTTGGAATTCTTGTAATCTCAGAGAGAGAGAGATATGTCATGACATATAATCCATCAAAGGTAATATATATATATGCACTGTTCAAAGATCAAGCAAAACCAGATGACATTTTCAAAGCTGCTTTCCGTGTAAGAAATCTGATCGTACTGTGTTATCTTAACAAAAAAAGTTCGAGATTGTTATGGTCAAAGCTAAATTTGCTTGTGTTACAGGCTAAAGTGCTTCTGCATATCATTCGTTCATCTAATGGGAATATGTCTTCCAGTTTTATTGCCCTCTTCTGCTGATCTCGAAGCTCGTATTGCAGAATCTTATAAGATTTTCTCAGCTTTGTTTGGGCCATTTAAGAGCAGAGCTAAATAACAGGTAGGAGAAAGTACTTGTATCTTCCTTTAATTTATTAACATCTGGTGATTCATTTTTGATTTTTGTTAGCAAAATGATTGCCGGGCTGATTACCAGCTTAATCCTAATGTGTTCCTGTTTGTCAAATGCCCAATTACAATAATGCTAGGACGTGCAATGAAGATACAAAAATAAGACACTTATCTGTTGATGCTTGTCATGTCCAATTGTTTCACCTATTGCTGGGGGAACAGAAGTCGTAATATCTATTATCAAATTTGGCTGTAGTAATGAAATGTTATCTTCCCATCATGGTTGATAGGTAGGTAGGTGTCTTGAATGAGCTATGGTTTACAGACTATGACTGAATTGATTCTTACCACATCCTAAAGTACTCTGGTCAGTATGCATGAATTAACGGTTGTGGCGAGCACTCTAGTTAAAAGTTAAATGGTTTGCTTTACACAAGTCAGCTATATGAGTTGTTACCTGCTCGATGATTTGCAATTGTAAGATATTACAAAAATTATACTCATTTCATGAAGCTAACGACTCTTTATATCTTGCAGGGATGGGTGATGTCAGAATCACATCTTAATCCTGGCCGAGCTTGGCTGTGTGAATTGTTTAAGTGACGTGTGTCAAACTCGTCGTGTATATAACTTGGGATTGGATTTCAAGTGCTTAGATTGCTTCCTAATTGAAAACACTTGGAGAAGAGGTGTTGCACATGTAAGTGGGGGAAGCTTGCAGTATATGACTGAGCTCATGGTAACCACGCACGGTTCCTGTGAATTGGTCAGTTCTCCATGGTAAGCATAATGATGCAATGAGTAAAGTGTTGTTTCTGCCTCGTCCAATGTATATTAAGGAAATAAATGTATCAGTCTTAATAGATAAGCAAATTGTAATATATATATATATATATATATATATGTATATATATATATATATTTAAAAAGCAGTTTTGTCAAATATTTTGTAGAGTTTCTCTCTTGATAGTTCATCATTTTTTTTCTTCCAGGTTTTTTTCTTCCAGGTTTTTCTATGTTGTGTGCTGCTGCTGCTGTGGGCTTTGCTCTTGCAACATGAAGCCCAACCTTGATTTTTTGAAGAAAATGATGATGACGTGCACTTTTTTTCTTCTAGTTCGTTGTTATTCTTTCAGTTTTCTTATGTTAGTTAATAAATTTTGTAGGTGCTATAGTCCTTGGGAGACCAAGATACAATAATAAATTTTGTAGTTATTGTGACTCAAGTATTATCTATTTATATGTGAAGTATTGATTTTATTAGCTCTTTATGCATTAACTTATCAATTAGTTTGAAACAAGTATGACAATATTTATATTTACTTGATTTTTTTTTTTTAGAAATTAATAATAAATATGAAATCAATTATAACTTTCAAATTATTTAGCAATTAATATTTTATTTACAAATTTATGATTTGTGAAGGAATTTTTCTCTTACAAAGATTCTCAATTTATAATTAGTGAAGAAAAATGTTCTCTCGTTAAATAAATTTTGTTCTTCATAATATATTATTTGTGAGGGAATAAAGTTATTTACTAATTTCAATTAGTCCTTAAAATATTATTTGTGAAGGAAACTAATCTTTCACTAAATAACAATATTCCATAACCAAATACAATTTGTGAAGGAATAAGTTATTCACAATATATCCTTCACAAAAAATATTTAGTCACTACTTAGCGAATGATACCCAATTGCGAGGAGATCTAATGCGAGCACTCGTGTGAAGGAAATATTTCTTCGCAATAAATCACTTGTGAGAGATATAGGGCCTCTAGTGAAGGATTTATCCTTCACTAGAGACCATTTTTGATGTAGTGTTGTCCCTTGGACAAAACCCCTTATCTTATTCTTAAGTATGCTTAGAGAGATTTCCACCAATGAGGTGTAGACAACATTGTACTTTGTGTAAGAAATTAAGAAAAATAAGGTCATTAGCTATTTAAGGAAAGTGGGTTAACAAATAAATTTGCCTTATATGGACACAAGGGGGTCCAACCCTAAGCTCTCCAAATCCTCATTTTGCTTTTATTTTTAATGCATAAATTAGATAAATCAAAGGTCTAAAATACCCTTAATTATGTGGACTAAGTTTGGACTTGTATTTGATTTCTTTTGGGCTTCTCCCATAATTGTTTTGGGCCATGTAATAATCATAGTCTAACAATTTTAATATATGTTACCCAAATTGTTTATTTAGGGTTTAAAATAAAATATAATTAGTTTGCAAAATTTATAATTAGGGTTTTCTAAATTGTATTAGGGTTCTAATCATACATGAACATTAGGGTTTATTATATAATAATTATAATTATCCTCGCTAATTTAGCAATTATGATTTATAATTAATAATTAGGATTTCAAGAAATTAATATATCTAAATGTTAATTAGGGTTGACCTAGCTAGTTAATTGCAAAATCATACAACATAGTTATATAATAGTCTTGAACTCACAATTGAGTTTCAAATTAGGGTTTCCACAGTAAAACTAGGGTTTGACATAATACACCATAACTGACCAATCATTGTCAGTCCACATACATACAGTATATAATTATAGCACTGAAAAATAAAAATAAAAATAATATTATATTATTATTCTCATGCCTTGATCAAAATTCAAAAAAATTAGGGTTTGGATTCCATATCTAATTTATCTGTCATACTTAACATTATTAATTAAGTTAAAACAATTAACTTAATAATCTGAACAAAATCCATATAATAAAATAATTATTATAATAATTCTAAAATCATTTCACATATTATATAAATAATATATGCTTATATTTTCATGGAAAATAATTAATAAAATATTTCTACTATTAAATTAATTATTATAATGATCAATAATTCTAAAATAAAATTATTTGCAAATATTCATATTTTTATTTATCATATAAATACCTATACACATTATCTTGGCACATATTCCCCAAAAAAAAATTTATACGCAAAATTTCTAATTTATTTGTATAGAAAATATCGGGTTGTTACATTATTCCTATCTACTGGGGGATGATGATTTAAATTGATGTCATCGGGTACTGCCGACGCCAACATTGGGTTGTTGTTAACGAATTACACCATCGGGGTTGAGCCGATGCCTGCATTGGGTTATTTCCAATGGATTACACCATCGGGGTTGAGCCGACGCCTACGTTAGGTTCTTGCCAACGGATTACACCATCAGGGTTGAGCCGACGCCTGTGTTTGATTGTTGCCAACAAATTACACAATCGGGGTTGAGCCGATGCCTTTGCTGGGTTGTTGCCAACAAATTAAACCACGGGGGTTGAGCCGATGCCCACATTGGGTTGTTGCCAACAGATTACACCATCGGGGTTGAGCTGATGCCTGCGTTGGGTTGTTGCCAATGGATTCGAAGTTTCGGTTTTTGATAACGTAATTCTGATCACCTTTTAGACAATGCACTTGTTTAAATTTTATCTAATTACTTGGTTGTGATTGTATACCCTTATGTTGTAATTTAATGCATGCCTACGCATGTGGATAGTCCATATTATAGGGGAAACTCTGGTGAAATTTTTTCACGAGTTAGATGACAGGAACCTATATGCATTCTCAGTTATGCTAGGCTATCTGCTGAAATGATGCAAACATCTATTGAGGAATTTTTAGGACATGCATGATGTTATGACCCAAATTAAATTCCAAGGAGTCTATTGTCTCTAGGTTATCACAAATGCAGATTTGAATAAAATAGGATAGAGTCATAACTTATCTTATTCTAAATTCCATGGACTCGTTGTCTAGGCATGGATTCAGACGGACTCAACATCTCTGCTTCTCATAGGGCCTCATCCGGGGTTCGCCTCGGAGGTCCGCATTAGATACGCCCGTTCTGCGGGTTGCTGCAAGATTTGTTGTCTGACTGAGTCGATGATTCATCCTATTAATGTGGATATGACTCATTTAGATGAGGAGGAGGGAGATATCCCAGAGCCTGAGGTTCCCCCCGGCCCGCTGTTGTTCCTTGATTTCTTCTTGGTATCCATGTAGTTGTTCCTGGTTTGCTGGGTACCGACCTGAGCCATCATCCATCCATTCATTTGCACGCGAATGAGGTATACGATTCTTTATGTTTGATTTACTTTAATTCCCCTATTATTTCCAACAATCAGTTTTTAACCTTAACGTCTTGGAGGTTCCTGAGTTTACCCAGCCTAGGGGTAACTGGTTCAACATGTATTCTTTGTATAGGTCCCTCCATCCTCATTATCGGGCTCGAGTGGACTCTTGGGGTTTACAGGCTTTCATCACTATTGCTCCTCATTGCTGCCCTTGGGGCTATTTTCGAGCTTTGTCCGAGAGATGGTTCCATCAGAGTCAGTCTCTTCACCTTTTGGACTGCGAGGTCATGATGACGCCTACGGATTGACGATACATCACGGGTTTGCGGTTTACTGGAGACCGAGTGCCTTTGGAGGCTAATATCACTGTCACCACTGCCCGCGCCCTACTTGGGTTTTCTTTTCAGGAGCGGGCCTTTAAGGCCTGTAACATTTGTTCAGGACCTCTGAGTATTGATGCCACCTGGGGTACTCTGCAGGAGACTTTCCCGGAAGATTTGTTGGAGAGGGATCGCATCTTGCGGCGTCTGTTCCTGACCATCATGAGGGTTTGTTTCCTTACGAACAACTCTTCCACTGTTTCATTCAGCTTCGTGGAGGCCCTTTGGGATGTAGATCGTATTTGAGATTACGATTACGGTTCTTTCACCTTTGCTTATTTTCTACACAGGATGCGACTGTACTCCGAGAGAGTGACCGATGCTTGGCTCGGTTTTTATCCATTCCTTCTGGTGAGTCATCTTGACTGATTTTTCGATTCTCTGAATCTTGATTTATCTTTTCCCATGACTAATGTTGTGTTCTTTGGATTGCCAATTTTGGGCTTACGAGAGGCTCTCTTGTGACAACCCGAATTTTTTTTCTTTAGAATTTAAATAAATAAAATAATAATTTTATATGAAATATTTAAACTGCATATATGATTATATGCGATATAGTGGGTGAATTTTTTGTAAAGGGTGTAAAATAATTTATTAAAGATAAAGGGATGACTAAATATTACTAAAAATAATATTTAGAAAAAAAAGAAAGTAAATAAAGAGTATTAAAATAATTTGTAATATTAAATTATTTTAAATATATTACATTAAATATCTATATAGTTTCCATTTCTATGGAAATTCTGGTGGTTAATAAGATAATTTATGTGAAATAAATTGTTTTAATATAATAAATATATTGCACTAAATAAATTATTTTTTTTATAACTTCCATGCTGGTGAGTATTTCTCTTCTCTTTTCCCACGATAAAGTTAAGAGCGTTGGTTGACAAACAAATGTTTGCCTTTGTGTTGGCGATTTTGGGCCTATGAGAGGCTTCCTTGTTTTGCGTCACTGTGGCGTGTTAGGTTTAGACACCTATCCACGAGGGGGCGGAGATGGCATCATTCCATCTTGGCGCAGAGGTCCCTATCAACGAGGGTTTCACTCATTGTCGCCTACAATTTGGAGTTGTTGTGATCGATGTCATCACATGGATTCCCTACTCTGAAGAGCATTTGGGAGTTGGTTTTGAGGATGGGTACCCGACTGGAGTAGAGTATGTCATTTCCACTGCGCAGGATTCCTCTCTTCACGAGATGGAGGATGGGAGCTCTATTTAGGAGAAGCGTCTTTATTAGGAGCACTACTGAGAGAGATCCGTATGCCGATCTTGCCTCTTGCCAGGCGTTATTGGCCTGTTTCGCAGTCACCCGTCATTGACATCCCATTGATGGAGATTGACGGTTTTACATTGTCAGAGGGCCCCTGATCTCAGGAGATGTTCCAGCATTGGTGGATCCTCGTACCATTGGAGCTCAGACCCGCGCCACACAGTTTATGGGGGATATGGTTCTAGGATCCGTGATGATGACGGATTGGCTAGCCTGTGTCAGAGATCCGACTCATGTGACACAGATTGACAGATTGACTCGACAGCTGGACCGATCACATCTTTTCATTCGACATCTGGGAAGAGATCCTTCAGAGGTAGACACTTTTGATCATTCCAGCTCGGGTATTTGGCCCCTCAGTGACCCATATGGCTTTTGGGTCACGCAGATCCTCCATCAGATTTTACCGACATCCCTGTAGATAGAGATCCAGTGACTTAGGAGGAGTTACATTAGGTGGACAGTATCGATGATGTAGACATCGACACTCTTGACTTTTTCTGATTCATTTCTTGCTAGCTCTTTTGATAGGCCTCTATCAGCATCTGGGTAGCTTCACCCCATTCTCGCTATATCTTTTGATAGGCCTTTGTTAGTTGTTGGGTTGCTTCGCCCCATTTCCCTGTATTTTAGCTGTACAGAGATGTATTAGATGATGATCTACTTAGGAATATATGTACAGTTTTCCATTCCATATATCATATTGCCATCTATTGTATCATGTATGTTATTATGTTATGCATATGTATGTATGTCCAGAGATGTTCAGCATTGACCCCTAGATGGTCTTATGACACGGCCCACACAGATGTCTTCTTCGACTGTTAGCCGTATTGATCATACCCCACCACTTTTGGTGGTATCTGGTATGTGTTCATGGTATGATAGTATATCACCATCAGAAATGGTGATCGTAGATGATTTGATGCGAGATACTATGAATACATTGATGTTTGAGTTCCCACAGGATTTGTAGAGGGTATGCTCGAGCACTGGGTATCGGAGAGGCAGGCTTTCCGATTTGGGACCCAAGAGTTGACTCCTACTTTGGAGGAGTATGCACGGTTGACGATGCTGTTGCTGGATAGACCTTACGTGCATATGGCTATCGGAGACATGAGCAGATAGTTCATGATCCTCACCGGATTGAGGTGTAGGGTGGTCCAAGACAAGATTACATCCGGCCACGTGATATCCCAGCGTTTCCTGTTTGACAGGTTTAGCTCTGAGGATAGCTATGCACGACATTTCGGGGATTTCACCACACCGGAGGACCATTGGCGTTCAGCCAGAGTGGATGTACTGCTTCTATGCGTATTGTCATACGTCTTTATGCCACGGTATATGGATGAGTTGGATATCGGCGTCATTATAGTAGTGAGAGCTCTCAGGGAGGGTCATACCATTGTACCAATGATCATTGCAGAGACTCTGAGGTCAGCTACATACTGCTGCACTTATCCCAAAAGAGAGTGTTCTGAGTAGCTTCGGTCATGCTTTATGTGTGGTTTATGTCACACTTGGGACCGATTGGAAAATTTAGACGGCAGGGGTTTTCTTTCACCCATGATATAGCCATGTCGTACTCCTTTCAGCCTGCGGAGTGTACAGATGATGCATCGTGGTCAGCTTTTCTGGTAGGGATTAGAGACCCGTTTGCTATATTGCCGTGTTCAGGGCTTAGCTCACCCTACAGCTTCATTACTCATGCTCCGGGCATGGATTATCTCCCTCTGGCTGGTTTGAGGGGTATGATTACTTACCACCCACTGGCTGTGATGTGTCAGTTTGACAAGTTTCAGGATTTTCATCCTTTTAAGGGGGCAGTGAGTCAACGCTTCGCTTCACACCTTTTATCAGCGGAGGACAGATCCAGGTTGTATGTCTGTTGGGATCGCCGAGAGTCGGGCATGAGAGTTCATCGATCATCCAAAGTTATTCTGCGAGTATTCCCCATGGATGGAGACAAAGATCGATCGGTTGCAAGGCAAAGATATCCACGGCAGGTGGGATTGATTCGGCGATGAGGAGCCTATATAGGAGGCTATTATTCCCATCGATGATTTGACTGCTGGGCTGCTAACATTTGTGGTGGATTCTCCCACCCCGAGTGCCACTATTACTCAGTATTCGGCACAGCATTTGAAGCAGAGCTTACATCTGATGTCCTATGATAGAGATCAGGCTAAGGCCGCGATGTTGATAGCTCTTAATGAGAGAGACGCCGCTCTGTTAGAGAGGGATGAAGTTAGATCAGCCAGGGATGCATTGATTGCGGAGCGGGATGCTGCATTATCTACTAGGGATGTGGCCATTGCAGATAACACTTCAGTTAGATCCCAGATGACTGTTAGTCTTGCCGACATGAGTGCCTACATTGATGAGCATTATGCCACCATGCAATTAGCCTATGATCTGCTAGCTCATGTAGATACCCTTGGGCAGGAGCTTGCAGCGTTATCTCCATCTTCAGAGAGGGATGCTATGTTAGATCTGATAGTCCGCATACATACAGATCTGTAGATAGCTTTGTATTTTCCTGCACAGACTAGCTTAGCTATTTTGTCATGTATAGCACATATGTATATATCAAACAAGATTATGTATATGTGGAAATATATTTTGATTCACTTCCTTTTAGTTATGCCTTGATACTTGCTTGATATTTGCCTATTTCTTGGGGCTTTGTGATCTTGATGCATTACGAACTTATCCTTGATAGATGGACATTGAGACGTCGCAAGATCTCTCGTAAGCGGATCATTGATTTCTGTATATCCCTACCATCTTTGGTGTCTTGGGACTGGTATCTGTATGGAAAAATGGAGAGGAGGGTAGTTTCTTCCTCTCTGAGATTGACTGCACCACAGATGGTCGCCAGTACTTCTATTTGTGAAAAGCCTAGTTAATTCTATCTCTTATGGGTTGGTATTGCTCTTTGAGGCATGATCGCAGCTTAGATGGTCACCGAATCTTCTATTTGTGAGAAGAGGTTGGGTAATTCCATCCCTTTGATCTGAAACCAATGAAATATGGCGAATTGAAGGTTGATCCCAGTACCGTGTGACAAGAATTTTTGTTCTGGTAGGGGTTAGACTGAACCATAAATGGCTGCCTACGTACTCCTATTGAAGAGGAGATCAAGTCTACGTAGTTCGAACCTGGTGTAAGAGGTCCAACGCTGAATGTGAAAGGCAGATAGGTGTAGAAATGTTTTTGTTGTTTTTGTTTTTGTAGAGAAAGGGCAGAAATGTTTTTGGTTGTTTTTTTTATCAAGGGCCATATATATAGCATATGGTTTCCTACGTACTCCTATTGAAGAGGAGATCAGTCGACGTAGTTCACCCCTCGTGAGACGAATCGCAATCAAGAAAAGCATGAATCCCATATGTGAAAGCTATATCATGGGGAGAAGAAAGTTTGATCCCATAATGGGGACAAACTACGTGTGTGTAAAAAGTTTGATCCGTTTTGTGACAAACCGCAAGCGTAGAAAAGTTTAATCCGTCTTGGGATAAAGCTGCAGCGGAAGAAGGTTCAATCCCGTCTTCAGGATAACCGAAATTGTAAAAAGTTAAATCCCATCTTCAGGATAACTGAAATTGTATGGAAGGTTTGAAATGAAGTGATACTAGGCTGCTGGTTTGAAGTGTATGTTTCCCTGAGGGGCAGAAGAGTATGTAGAAAGGAAAGGGTTCAAAACCGGAATGACTGGTGATTTGATGATCAAAACCAGGATGTTTGTTTGATGGTAACTTCAGACATAGTACCGTTTCACGGTGTCTGAGTTGATAAGCTGTGGAAATTCATCGCCATCCATTTCCTGCAATCTGAGAGCACCTCCTGTCAATACCTCCTTGACAACAAATGGGCCTTCCCAGTTAGGAGCGAATTTTCCCTTAGATTGATCTCGGTTGTCAATGATCTTCTTTAAAACCAAGTCATGTTGTTTGAATTGTCGTAGTCGGACTTTTCTATTGTAGGATTGTGCCATCCTTTGCTGATATAACTGACCATGGAAGATAGCCGCAGATCGGCTTTCGTCTATTAGAGACAATTGGTGATACCTGTCTTGTACCCATTGGTCATCATCTAACTGAGCATCCATCAATACTCTAAGGGATTCCATTTCCACCTCTATGGGGAGCACTGCTTCCATCCCATAGACTAATGAGTAGGAAGTTGCCCCAGTGGAAGCACACATGGAAGTTCTGTAGGCTAATAAAGTCAGAGGCAAGAGGTCAGGCCATCCTTTGTGATTGGCGGACATTTTCTGCATGATCTTTTTGATGTTCTTATTAGCCGCTTCAACAGCACCATTCATCTTTGGACAGTAGATGACGGAGTTGAGGTGTTTGATGTGGAATTTTTTGCATAACTCCTCCATCATTTTGTTGTTGAGGTTCTTAGCATTGTCTAACACAATTACCTCTGGTTGTCCATATCGATAAACAACATTGTTTTTGATGAAAGTAATGATGACTTCTTTAGTAACCCTGGGGAAGGATGCTGCTTCTACCCATTTGGTGAAGTAGTTGATCATGGTGAATATGAATCGATGTCCATTACTGTCTTTCGGCTCGATGGGCCCGATCACGTCCATTCCCCACATTGAGAAGGGCCATGGCGAACTCATATTGTGGAGTTCCCTTGGAGGGGCGTGGATAGCATTCCCATGAATCTGGCATTGATAGCACCTCTTGATGTGATCATCACAGTCAGCTTTGAGTGTAAGCCAATAATGCCCCATTCTAAGGATCTTCTTAACAAGTAGGGGTCCGCTCATGTGAGGGCCACATACTCCACCATGGATCTCATCCATGAGTCTTTGAGCTTGGTCTTTATCCAGACATCTGAGGAGACCTAATCCAGCATCTCTTTTGTAGAGTGCATCTCTGCTCAGGTAGAATTTCATAGCAAGTCGATGAATCCGCCTCTTCTCAGTTAGGCTTGCCTCAGCGGGTGTAGATCCATCTCATAAATACTCCTTGATATGATGATACCAAGGGTGGTGGATGGGAGGTAGTTCATCCGATACTTCTCCAACGTAATTCCCATAGACTGGGGCTTTTTGCAGAGTAAACGTGATGCTTGACATGTTTTCCTTGTCAAGTATGTAAACCAAGGAGGCCAACGTTTATAATGCATCTGCAAAATCATTCCTATTACGAGGAATGTGTAGAAAGGAGATTTCTTCAAACTCCAAAGCCATCTGTAAAACTTGCCGATGGTGAGGCAGCAAATGTAATTCTTTGGTTTGATAGATTCCCGTGGATTGTTTGATTACCAATTTGGAATCCCCAAAGACAGTTAACCACCTGATGCCCATTGAACGGGCAAGTTTTAGCCCCACGATACGTACCTTCATACTCATTTGTGTTGTTGGTGCCGATAAACCGCAATTTGATTGGCGACGGATATCGCTCCCCGTCTCGGATATTAAAAGCGCTCCAAACTTCTAGAGCCTTCTATGTTAATAGCTCCATCAAAATACATTCTCCACTTACGGCATGTATCGTACTGATGTTGCAGCTGAATTGTCATTACCCCTTCATTGGGGAAGTATGTTTCCAAGGGTTTGTAGTCGACTGCAGGTGCGGCGACCAGTTGATCCGCAATTCCTTGACCTTTGACAGACTTTTGCATCACATAGATGATGTCAAATTACTGTAGGATCAACTGCCATCTGGACAATCGACAATTTAGTATGGGCTTACTGAACACATACTTGAGAGGATCCATTCGGGATATGAGATGGGTTGTGTGACCATGGAGGTAATGCTGTAACCTCATGAAAGCCCATGCTGAAGCACAACAAGTCTTCTCAACCAGAGTGTACTTGTGTTCACTGATGCTGAATCTTTTGCTGAGGTAATAAATAGCTCGTTCTTGCCTCTATTGTCTTTTGCCCCAGCATACATTCACCCATGGCATTGTCATTTATGGACAGGTACATGAACAGGGGAACATCATCCCTGGGAGGTACCAAAATAGGAGCATTAATTAGTTGCTCTTTGATTGTAAGGAAGGCTTTCTGACACTCATCGTTCCATTTCATGGAGGAGTTCTTCCTTAATAGCTTGAAGATAGGCTCACAGGTTGCTGTGAGTTGAGAAATGAATCTGCTAATGAAGTTGATTCTTCCCAAAAATCCCCGTATTTCCTTCTCTGTCTGAGGAATGGGCATTTCCTTGATGGCCTGGATTTTAGTAGGATCCAATTCAATCCCTTTGTGGCTGAATAGGAAACCTAGCAACTTGCCTGACTTAACACCAAAGGCGCACTTGGCGGGATTCAATTTCAAGTTGTACTTACGCAACCTGTTGAAAAGTTTTGTGAGATGGTCTAAGTGGTCATCCTCCTTCCGGGATTTGACAATGATGTCATCCACGTAGATCTCTATCTCTTTGTGCATTAAATCGTGGAAAAGAGCCATCATAGCTCGCTGATAGGTAGCCCCAAGATTGATGAGGTCGAATGACAAAATCTCAGAAAGCAAAAAGTTTCCCCAAGGCGTGATGAAAGAAATTTTCTCATGATCTTCCTCAGCGACCATAATTTGAGCAGTATTGTCAATAAGAACGTGGATAAATGGTACGGGAAAGCTATCTTTAAGGCAAGCTTTGTTCAAATCCCGGTAATCCAAGCAGACTCGCACCTTTCCCCCTAGTTTCCAAGATTAAAAGAAGTGGTTTGATCAAGATTGGGTTTGGGTTTGTCTGTGACCCATTCCTTAATCTCCTAAGGTGTCTCAATGTCCTCTTAGATGTCCATCAAGTCTGAGTCCAACTTTACATCAAAGTTACAGCCTTTGTGGAGAGAAGGCACCTCATCAGCAAGTACAAGCACATCTAAATTTAGAGTCCTGAAACAAAAGATGCTTTCACTTAATATATGCAACTGTTTGATCATATAAAAGTGTTAGCATGTACTTGATAAAATAACTGCTAGTAATGTAAAGGAAAACAAGCAATTAAAGTTATCTACAGGGCAGAGGGATTTTCTGCCCATTTTACCCTCGTCGACCAATGCATAGAGTGCTGCTCCAATTATCGAGGGCAAAGTCCTGATGGACTGTAATGATGGAAGGATCGTCATTGTCCTCCTTTTCCCGAATGATAACCATGACATCTGGGCAATCATCGTCTGGGGTGTATCTGTTTGTATGTTCATCATGAATAATGACGCGTATGCTTGCCATCATCAAGGCAAGGTCATGTTTACGTTTCCATTCCTTTTCTTCCACTTCGGGATCAGGAATCAGCACCTCTTTTGCTTTGATTGGTACTGGCTTCGGAAATAGCATAGCCACAACATGGGCTAGCACCTTTACTGGAGACTGTATCAACTCATGAGGTAAAGGTATAGAAAATCGCTATGCGGCGGAAGCTTGAGGAACCTGCTTGTGCTTATGAGGATTCCTATGACTGGAACTGGCAGAATATCCTAGCTCGGCTATTCTAATTTGACTGGACATTTGAATATGGTGCTTAATACCCTGCTTATCTTTACCAAGCCCTTGTCCAGGTTGATGACCCAATGACATCATCTCTTGAGTGGTCGACATAACCTCGATAGAAATCTTGGGTATGGGAAGTGGCGCTCCAATAAAATGGTATTGCGTGTTACTCACTTCCAATGTATAGAAACTGGCCGGTTCAACTTCTGAATTAAAGCTGATAATTGGTAGAGTTCCTTGTTCAGGACATTCCGGCTCAACGCTGACAGTGACTAGACTGTTGTTGATAATGTATTTGAGTTGTTGATGTAGCGTGGAGGGAACGGCTCCAGCCATGTGTATCCATGGTCTCCCCAATAGCAGGTTGTATCCTGAGTCTATTTTGAGGACGTGGAAGGATGCATTGAATGTATTTGGACCAATCTCAATTGGCAACTCAATCTTTCTGATGGCATTCTGTCGGGATCCGTCAAAAGCTCTGATAACCGTATGGCTGCTTTGGATCCACCTGAGATTAACATTCATCTTCACCAAGGTGGCATAAGGACAGATATTTAGAGATGAGCCTCCATCTATCAAACCTCCAGCTAGCATGTACCCGGAAGACAAAACTGTAATATGCAATGGCTTGCGATGACCGGTCCCTTCGGGAGGTATGTTGTCATCAGTGAAGGATATCACATTGTTGTTGAAAATGTGATCAACCAAATGTTGAAATTTTTCCACATCCACTAATTTTGGCAAGTAGGCTTCTTCCAAAACCTTCAGTAAAATCTTCTGATGATCCTCAGAAGAGAAAACCAAATCCAGTATAGATATCTGGTGTGGAGCTTCTCGCAAGCTTAAAACCACTTTGGCTTCATTGTGGCCCATAGTGCGGAGGAATTTTTTAATCTTCTCCATGGGCAACTTCCCCTTTTCTTCGCAAGTAGGTTTAATAACTCGTTGAGGAAGATACAATGGATTTTCCTTCAACACTGTAGCAGTAATATGAGACGTGGATCCTTCAGCTTCTCCATAATTCTATGGAACCTTGTGTAAGCTGACAACAAGATATTATGGTCTGTAAGATAAAGAAATTGGCTCTGGTGCGGCCACTTTCAAAGGATTGTCAGCTCCTTTGAATTGAATTGGTTGTATGGGAAATACTTTGACAGTCTCATCATCCACTTCGGATATGACTGCTACTGATCCCTTCCATTTGGTAGGACATGCATTCCCACCCTTGAGTTGTACAGTGTAATCCTCTGCTATTTGCAGGACACCGCTATCAATAAGATTCTGAATAAGATGGCGGAGTGCCCAACATTCTTCTGTGCAGTGATCGTGAGAATGTGAATAATATTGACATATTTCATCAGAATTAAACCGTCCTGAATGGGGATTGATTGGAGGGAGAAGGAAGGTAATTCTTCCTTCGTTGATCAACATCTGTAGTATCTCCTCCATAGATTGGCCCAAATAGGTGAATTCCCTCTGATGGGCAAAATCCCGACGGGCTATAGCATTTGCTCTCTTCACAACCTTATCCTCCATAGCTTCACTTTCTGAAGGTGGTGAGGAGGCATTCATAACAAATGGAAGGAGATAGCCCTGCTCCTGCCTGATTAATTGGCGTGTGACTCGATGATGGTGGGTCACCAGTTCTTCTACTTGCTCAATTTGTTTGCAAAGAGCTTTCATCTTTCGTTCCATGGTAAACTAGAACTTTGCATAATCCCATTTGTCAACACCGTCTTTGATGGTTTGGGATGATTCGCTGTTAGAATTGGAACCTTGTCCAATGCTCCAACTGATCATGTTGACCTCTTCTTCTTTGTGTTGAGGAAGAGGGTTGTCTTGCACGTGAGGTTGATCTGGCTTTGTGACCAGGATCTCACCATTATCTATTAGATCCTGAATCTTGTGTTTCAAGGCCCAACAATCTTGAGTATCATGTCCAGGTGCTCTGGCATGATAAGCACACTTCCGAGTAGCATTAAAACCCTTCCCATTAGGGTTGGCTGGTGGAAGAAGATGTGTAATTTTCTTCTGAGCAGTTAGAAGAGCAAGAATATTCTCGAGCGAGTCCCCTAAGGGTGTGAACGTTCGAGGTCGCTTTACTTCTCCACTTTAGGCAATGGAGGGTTTGAAGATTGTGCTGGAAAAAGGGAATAGTTTCTCCTCTATATAGGCATGCTTTGATTGCCTTTTTGTCCTTGTAGTACCAAGGAAACATCCTCCTCTTTCTTTTTATGGACCCTCCAGGGGTTGTTTCCATAAGATCCAGACTGGATGTGCTCAGCAACGGCTTTAAGAGCGGCTAGGTCTTGAATTTTACCGGACTTCAATCTCATTTTAGCCATTTCTCTGTGCTTGATCATTTCAGAGAATGGTTTGCCAATACCAGCTAGAACTCTTTCATAGAAAGGAGCTTCCTGTACATCTATGAAAGTCATGACCATTTCTGATTCTGTCATGGAAGGAATAACTTGAGCAAAGAAGGCGCCTCCACCTTGAGAGCTGCATTTCTCTAAATGACTCATTAGACCGCTTTCTTAACTTTGGTAATTTAGTGCAGGTCAGGAGCCATCTGAGATTGAAATCTGTATTGAGTGAGGAAGGCGTGAGCCAGCTCTTCCCAGCTATGGATATTTAAGTTGTCTAATCTGGTATACCATGAACGGGCTTCTCCAGTCAGACTTTTCTGAAATAGCTGCATTTTGAGCTTTTCATTTTCCGCGTAAGACCCAAGTTCTCCGATAAACACCTTTAAATGTGTATAAGGATCCCCTAATCCGTCATATTTCTCAAAATTAGGGGTCTTGAATTTCTCTGGATAATGAACACCAGGAAATATGCAAAGGTCTGCATATGAAACACTTCCATGCGTTCCAATCCTTTTGAGAACACGAATAGTTTCCTCCATTTGAAGGACCTTCTTCCTGATATCACCGGTGTCTGGATCTCCTTTGAGATGGGTGTTTTCAGGGTCTTTGTTGGTTGTATCCAACTGAGGTTCTGGAATTTTTTTTTCCAGACCTTGAACTCATCCTTGTGTAGAGGATTCTGTATGTGTAGGTATCTTCGTACCCTGATTGGACTGATGCAATTCTTTTAGTAGAATAGCCAAGTCTGTAATTTGTTTACTTAATCCATCAAATTCTTCTCGGGAAACAATATTAGACTGGTCAGATGAAGACATTATTGGCTGTAGGCTCGTGGCCTTCTTGGATTTTGAGCGGGTAATAGGCCCAATTGTTTCCCTACAAAAGACTTATGTAGTTTAGTCTTAGGGTAATGTAAATGTTATCATAACATGTCCTTTTAGGAATTTTGTCCTGCAAAACCGGTTGTTAATTGATAAAATGTTATGCATGCACATATATTCTTTATATTTTCCATTACATATGGATGAACATGGAATAAAATTACAAGTAAATGTGTTTACAAGTAATTGAAAATGGAAAGTATAAAGAGACTTTCCTTCGCGTTTGGTTTATCAGAGGTTGACCTATCTTAGGGTTACTCTCGCGGCTTTTTGGCATGAAGGTTCCCAGATCATCGCAATCTACTTGACGGGAAGTTAATCCGGTCGTTCAACTGGAGCGAATCTGAGTGGTGCCTTTCCTGAGCCCCTGGGAATTATTCCTCCCATGAGTCCAGTAATCAAACACTGGCAGGATAGCCTCCTGGTGGAGGGACCACACAACATACATTCACATACAACGTGTCTCACCGTTTATACAAAATGATGACATGTGCGAAGCACTAATATCATAGATAGATATTTAGCAGTGCAGTAATTAAGATGCATTCGTACACATTCATCATAAATGTAAATGCAACATTAACACACAAGCATATAGCAATTTTGAAAAACTTGTAATAGTGGCTTAAGCCCTCTTACTGGAGTCCCCAGCAGAGTCGCCACCTGTAGATGTCGGGATTTTTAAGTGTCCCTTTTCATTACTTGTTCTTTGGTGTTCTCATGTTAATGTGAGATTTGTGTGAAAAAACAAGTGAAAAGGTTAAAGCATGTATAATGTCGACGATTTGACTTTAAGAGTCACCGGTTGGTGATTTAATGGTTGCACTAATGCAATAGAAAAGGTTTGCACATTGACCTAGTGATTTGACATCGCTAGACAGGTCGTGAAACCAAGGATTCATTTTGGGTTCGGGGGCTTAATTATGCGGAGGGAAGGTGTTAGGCACCCCCCGACATCCGTGTTACCACGGTGACTGCCACTTTTCAAAGAAACTATTATATGAATGTGTGTGTGTGTGTGGATCAATGTGCAATTATTTGGAAGTAGTGCAGTACCTCGTTCGTACCTATATACATAGGGTTTGAATTTATAGAAAAATTCAGTTTTAAACAAGATATAGCAATGTCATTTTGAAAAGAGGTTTTTCAAACCCTGTGCTCAATAGTAATTGAGGCCTTTGATGCTTCCACTTTATTATTAAACGTTCGGCTTGTTTGCTTTTATTTTCAAGATGAGAAGCATTCTCAAGAAAATAATATACAATGATGTCGAACTCCTCATGGGCATAAGTATGACCATCCAAGGAAATTCGAGATAATCGTAAAAATAATGTACAAGCTGCTTACAGCTGAAAAATGTCCATCATGGGAACCGAATCTAGATTTAGTAGACTGAATCTGTGATCACATGATTCCTAGGCTCATATGATACTGTAATTTGTATGGAAAGCAGTAAGCAGTTATATATATAAAAGCTGTAAATATATATATAAGACATGATCAACCACCACAAAACAACTCCCATGGGGATCGGAAATATAAATATATAAAAGCGGTAAATATATATATATATATATATATATATATATATATATATATATATATATATGGACATGATCAACCACGACTTAAGTAAACTACAGGTGGGACGAAATGTAAATAAAGCGTAAAGCGATCAAGCGCCATAAGTAAACTCCAGTGAGACTAAAATGTAAATAAAAAGTCGTAAAAGGCCATAAGTAAACTCCAACTCGACAGAAATGTAATTATATATATGTACAAATATATATAAAAGTAGTAAACGCACCGGATGTAAATCCAGGCTCATCGGATATGTCCGACAACAATTATATATATAAGTATATATATAAAAAAGCGAGTAAATGCTCCGGATGTAAAATCCAGGCTCATCAGATATGTCTGACAACAATTATATATATAAGTATTTATATATAAAAGCAATAAACGCTCCAGACCGAAGTATTGGCTCAATCGAGGCATAACTCGATAATGTTAGTCCATATATAAAATATATACATATGTATACAAGTATATATATATACAGACAGAAATGAAAACCACGGACTGAAGTCCGGGCAAACTCACATAACACGACTCTCAATGTGTATAACAGTGTGTGCTAATATGAGAAGAAGGCTTTATATAATATAAGAAGGCTTACTACGGTACGCTAATGATAGACTTCTATGACTTTAAATAGATAAACACTCACCGCCTTGGAGGACAAAAGATAGCTATATGTGAGCTAACAAGTGTTTAAAGATGAGGAAACACTCAAAAGATGTGTATGCAGAGTAAAATAGGCAGTGGCTTCCTCGCTTTTTTCTCTCTCTCTCCTCTCAAATAGTGACCCCAAGGCTCAGTATATATATAGGCGGATGGCCGCAGGTACACTGCAGTAGCATGATTGTACCTCTTGGTGGTTGTGGTGCATCCGAGCCTCATGGTCCCGTTATCTCGTAGTACGTGCACTCATGCACTGTAATGTCTGCTCGAACTTGCAGAACTTCAATCCAAGCATCCGAACGAGGTATATCTGACCTTCTTTGGACCGCTTGTGTCAAGAGTTACGCAATGACATGGATTAGAGGTTGTACGAAGTCAGGAAGAGGGGTCTATGCCCATGGTCTTCAAGCTTCAAATTCTATCCAAAGTACTGCCACACGTAATAGTCACTCAGGATTGTTACTCCTTGATTCTTGTGGGACATTGTTGTATGTATGTATGTATGAAGTGTTGAGACGATGCCCAGGTGTTGAAAGGGGCAAGATGATGTTTGACTCTTCGTTGGGGTTATCGCCGGTTTGAGTTGAAAGTAGACGTTGCTCAGGGTTACATCTGAGATTGGACTACTTGTTGGTATGCCGCGATATCATCTTGTGAGAGGCAGTGTTGAGGTGGCAAGATAGCGTTTGACTCCTCATCGGGGTTATCGCCGATTTGAACGGAAAGCAGATGTTGCTCAGGGTTATTTCTGAGATTGGAGTGCTGCAAGTGTTTGAATGCCGTGAGGTCATCTTGTGGATGTACATGTCTTCCCGTTGTTAGCTCCGGGTCTGAGGTATGAGTGCCTCGACAGGAGGTCTGAGCTTGAAGCTGATCGCATGTATTTGGAACAAACAATTCCGGAGTTATCACCGGAACTGCAAAAGCATCCCTTGGGGCTATCACCAAGGATGGAGTCGCTACTCCCAGTGTTAGTTCCGGGGCTGGAACTGAGCGTCGCTGTGTTATAGCCGAGACAGAACTGTCCTCTCCGGTGTTGTTGTTGGTCTTTTGATCTGCATACCTCGGGGTTATCTCCGAGATTGGAAATGACATTCCCGGTGTATGTTCCGGGGTTTGGAATGACGTTCCCGATTTGTGTTCTGGGTTGGAACTGATGTTCCCAGTTTGTGTTCCGGGTTGGAACTGAACTTCTGGTAGTATCCGAAATGGATGTAAACTGTCTTCCAGGGTTATCTCCGAAAGATGAATCTGCCCTCCTGCAATGTTAGTAACAGGCATGTAGAAAATTTCGAGTGTCTACACTTGGTTTTCATTTTGTTGGTTGTTCATTTCATCTAACAAGTTGACAGCTTAATTGTTAGAGAGAATAAGTGAGAATAAGTTAGAAAAGCTAGAAAGCTAGTCTTTAATATTTCAAGAAGCAAGAAGGAGATTAAATCTTAGTCAAGTGATTATCAAGGGTAAGAATTTAAACCATGAATCTCTTTCTCTTCCATTGTTAGAGAGGTGGGTAGTGGTAGAACATGTATGCTAAGGAATGATAAGAATGATTGATTAATGGACTTAAGCCGTATAAGTCATGAATAAGTAATTCAAACTTAATTAAGTAATGAAATTATGAAGAGCTTATATGAACTACTCATATGTGTACTTTAATAAGATTGTAGGATAATAAGAAGCAAGAATGGTTGTTAAAAGACTTAATCTATAATAAGTCATGAGAAAGGAAGTTATAAGTAGTTTATACTTTTATAAGTTACAAACTCACAAAGAACAAGTAAGAACTTATCATGTTTATAAGTTAATGAAGTATGTATGTCAAGATGTTAGTATGATGGATTGAATCCATTTGAAATGATGAACAAATCATAAGAAGTGAAGTGAAGGCGGAATTCACGAGTTTGGACAATAATCGTCGAATTCGTGAAAATCTTGGAATGGAAGTCAAATTTTGATATTGAGCTTGGAAACATTAGTTTTCAATGGAGACAAGTCATATTTGGCATTATAGAGTTGTGGACTCGAAAATGACCGAATTCTGACTTAGAACGAAGAAACGAGCATTGAACGTTCACGAACGTTTATCATTTTCGTTAAAAATGAACTAATAGGTGAATTTTGAGCAAACGAAGTTAAATAGATAAAATTCTTGCATGAACGCGTAGAGTATGTAATTTGTGAATTGTAGGCTTTTGAACGAGCCAATTCGGACTTATAACGAAGAAGTTATGCGTCCGGGAATTTCGTAAAGTTGAAAATCTGTCAAATTTTTCTAAGGCACAGAGTCCATGCCATAAATACGACTCGTAAGCACAAAGGCACAGGCAGCAGTACGAGGTCGAGGTAGAGCACTGCGCTAATCGGAGTAGTAGTAGTGCAGCTATAGCAAAGGAGACTCGCGCCACAGCGCCAAGTCCGGACCTTACCCACTGCTAAGTCACGCCGCGACGTGACACAGAGAAGGAATGCTGGCGCCGCAGTGCCAACACTAAGTGAAGCATAGAGAGGGATGTTTTTGAATATAAATGAAAGGAGAAGTGAATGAAGGCTGAATTAAATCCTTAATCAACTTAATGTAACATCATTGCTAATGATATAAACCTTAGGTATAATACTAAAGGTTGAATATAAGTCAATTGAATGTGAACGTGAATGGTAAGCACTAAGTGTACATAACCAATAACGATCGAGTCTCGGTTAGTGATGTGATAACATTAGTAAGCCGTGAAGAAGGATGAGTAACTTGAAATGAGTTGTATTAATGAAATAATTTCAGTTAAGTTATAGAAGAGAAAGAAATTGGTAAGAATGATGTACGTTATAACGATAAGCCGGAACCAATAATAACAAATCTAATACAGGATTAGATTGAGAAGAAGGGTAAGATTCATTAGGAAGCATGTATGATCATTCATGACCTAATGTGGTATGTTATGTGGTTATATGTTGTAGAGACTGTAAAAGACTCAAAGGAAAAGTTATTATACTGTAGCAGACGTTGAAGGCAAGTTTTCTTAAACACTTGTCTAACCTTCGTGTTAGCCAAGTTTTCTGTGATTCATGTTATGAGATGCATGAACAGTTTTACTAAAGGGTCGATGCCAATTTTATCTCGGCTAGACTAATCTCGAAGATTGATTGATTTATTTACAAGTCTTTCAATATAGAATTGTTAACGCTATCCTACGCCAATTGTTTGGTACGGATTCAAGGTAAGCCTGAGTATGAATAAACAAATGTATTTTTCATCGATTATTCGATGGGCACGCGAGGTTGCCAAAACTTAAACGTATATATGTTTAATGAATATAGTGTTGATCAACATAGAGTACTATGGGCTGATCATCCAGAAGTGCCCGTAATATATGCCGGACTTACGGACTTAGTGCCGGGTTGTCCTTTTCAAAGAAATTATGAAATGATCATGGTCTTGAGCCAGAATTGATGTTTTACTGAATATTGTTATTGTAAAACGTTTTGAAGGAAAAGAAATGCTATTTTAAATTATTGATAGTACTTCATAACTATTATCCAGTTATTGAAGATATACGATTCCTATGTTTCAAGCATGTCGTTTAAAAGAAATTGTTGTACTTGCTGAGCTTGTTATGCTCACTCTTGCTTGAACCATATGAATGCAGTTAAGACCGAACGAACCGAGGGATCTAACAAGGATAAAGGCAAGACGAAGATGAACAACTAGTTTACCTTGTAATAAACTAGTAAGTTATATATATTATTGTATGATGAACAAAGAATGTAATGGTTTTAGAACCTGGGGACGGGATGTAATATTATTAATATAATAAGAATGTCGTTGATTCACACATTTTGATGTCATTTCAATAGAATGAATGTATAGTTATGAGTACCGTGTAGCACCATCTGTCAGGTTGGAAGATACCCAGATTTGGGGGCGTCACAGGTTGGTATCAAAGCATTAGGTTATAAAACTTAAGGGGGGAAGAACCTTAGGCTAATAACCTCGTTAAGGAAGAAAAGTCCAAATGTAGTAAACTCAAGCTTTACTTCAGTCGAATGAGTTAATAAGGTATTGAGGAAACTCAGTACCGAAAGATTTAAAAGATGGAAAGTAACCCTAAATAAATTAAATGTGATTTGTGCTTATACTATGATGTGTTATGTACTAATAAACATATTATGTGTTTTTGTAGGATGTCGATCGATAGCTTGATGTATAGAGATATACACGCGGTGAGCGAAGAAATTGTGAACAGCAGAGAGCACTGTACTACTATGCCAAGTGAGGTACCATTAGTGATTCTAGAGGAGTCGGAGATAGAGGAGTACTTTTCTAAGGAAGACTACTCTGAGGGAGATATGGATATAGCGTCATACCTTAGTATAATGAACGATGTGGAGGAAGGGATGGAGGTAACATCGGTTGATACAGTGGTACCTACATTAGAGTCATCACCTCCAGATGCAATGAGATCATTGTATCTGGCAGTGCTTGACAGGAATGTGCAACTGAGTACAGTTGTGCAGAATCAAAATGAAGAGATTACTTCTCTTTATGTAGCAAAGGAGTCTACAGAAGCAGATTTATAGTCAGAGCATGATGAGAAGGTGCTCATGATAAATAAGGTTAGGGATTATATGAACAAGGTGGTAGAGCTTCATAGGAAACCGGAGGTGAAGGACCGAAAGATAGCATGGATGTCTTACATCCATAAGAGTGCTCATAAGGATTTCAAGCTGAAAGTTGCTTGTTATTCCACTGAGTCGGGACAGGCTTGACATACTATTAGTCGGGATACTATAGTGAAGATTGCGAATGAGAAACACGAGGGCACTGTTATGCATTATTAGAAAGCTAGAGTAAATAAATATATGTGTAGTGACATAAAACCCTCTTTTGTACAAAAGGTTAGTCTTTTTGTAAATCCCAACTTTTGTGAAGTTCAATTACAGGATAGAAATGTAATAGCTTTTGGCTATGTAAAACAAATTGTAAATACTTTCAAACTATGAAGAAGTATATTAATATAATGAAGTTTTTATTTAATGTGCTTTGATGTGGTATGAGGTATTAGTATGGAAGGATAACCAAGAAAGTAAATAGATAATAATGAAATTTTATTTATTTAATCAGAAAATGCCGCCAAGGAGAAGACAATGTAATCAGGAAGCGGAATCACGTAATGAAAATCAAGGGGTCAAAACAACCCTATGCAAGAGTTCGTTAATTTATTAAGCAATTTGCATTTAACTAAAAAGGGGTAGAGTACCATAGAACCTAGGTTAGCGAATGACTACCTTTAAAGAATTTAAAAGCATAGGTCCGCCGGAGTTCAAAGGAACGACGGACCCATTAGAAGCCCAGACATAGGTAAAGGAAATAGAGAAGGCGTTTGATATTACAAACATAAGTGAGGCGCAAAAGACTTCTTTGGCGACTTACATGATGAAAGGGGAAGCCAACTTTTGGTGGGAGGCTCACCAGGGTGGGGCTAGAACAGATGCGGTAACGTGGGAACAATTCAATAAGGTTTTCTTCGAGAATTATTTCCTTACAAGTATGCAGGGGAGGAAGGAGATTATGTTCTTAGAACTTAAACTAGGGGACATGACGGTTCCCCAGTACGCGGCCAAATTCAATGAATTGGCAAGGTTTACTCCACACCAAGTGGACACTGAGGAGAGGAAGGCTCGTAGGTTTGAGCAGGGCCTGAAACCCTGGCTCTATAGTAGGATTTCTGTGTTCTAGAGTGTTTCCTGTGGGACCATTTTGGAAAAGGTGATTATAGCCTAGGGTGGTAGTGAGGCTTTGACTCAATATCATAAAGAAAGGAAGAATAAGAACAAGGGAGACGGAGGAACCAAGGCAGTGAGTGCCAGTGGTAGTGATAGTATGCCAAAAAGAAAGAATTTTAACTTCGGGAATACTGGAGGGGGAACAAAGGGATCCTAATCTGTGCGTAGGATCGAGGTATGTAAGACATGTGAAAAAAAAACTCATTTAGTAGTCTATCTGAAAGGGAAATCGGTTTATTATAACTGTGGACAGGAGGGTCATATATTACCCAATTGTCCTAAATCTAAGAAAAACCATGGTTGTTTTGTATGTGGGTCGTTGGACCACATGGTAAGAAATTGCCTAAAGAAGGGGTCGGAGGAAAGTAAAGGTGTTAGTAGTGGTAAGTTAGCCATGATGCGGTTGCATCATGATTTTAATAAAGGTATCATTACGTCAATACAATGAATGCTTATGTGCTGTTTGATTGGAGTGCTACTTTTCTTTTATAGCATGAGAGTTTGCTAAGTGATTAAGTTCATTCTCGGAACGGATTATAAATACATTTATACGTTAAGGTAGAGAATGGGGAAATAACTTTCGTTAATTATATTCGTGGAAATGGCTTCATGAATAAGGAATGTAAGCAAGTATCGGTAGATAAGTACCGATAAAGTTGAGAGAATTTGAAGTAATTCTCGGTATGAATGGGTTGATTAATCATAGAACTTTAATAAAATTTTTAGAATAAAAGTATGAATCTTCGATTTTCTAAGTAACCCAAGGTAGTATTTTACGGTAATAAAATACCGCGACGCTCTTGTTATCTAACGATGACGCAAGCTAGGAGGATGTTAAGGAAAGGGAATGAGTCGTTACGTTTACATATCGACTACCGTGAGTGAAGTAAATTAGTGGTTGAGAGTAAATACCCAGCACCCAGAATCGATGATCTATTTGATCAGTTGAAAGGGGGTAAAATATTTTTCTAAGATAGATTTATGTGCGGGGTATTACTGGTAAAATGTAAGGAAGGATGAGGTACCTAAGATGACGTTCAGAACTCATTATAGTTATGATTAGTTTCTGGTTATGTCGTTTGGGTTAACTAATATGCGGAAGTTTGACTTTCCGTAAGGGGTGCCGAGCAAGTCGGTGGCAAAGTGATAGGTACTCTTATGAGGTGCTATGGTTGAAAGTACCATTAGCTTCACAGAGTGTTCAAATATTATTTGGACGAGGGTGTAGTAATGATCCTTGGTGATATTCTAGTCTAATTTAAGATGTCAGAAGATCACGTTGAACAATTGAAGATAGTGTGAGAAACACTATGGAGGGAGAAGTTGGATACGGAATTCATTACGTGTGAATTTTAGCTTAAAGAGATAGACAAAATTTATTATTGAGAAGTATGTTGGGAATGAGAAGGGAGAAAATAGTTTTCAGGAGCTAAAAGGAAGGTTAAGTGAGGCATCTGTATTGTCTTTATCAGGTGATACGGAGGATTTTATAGTGTATCTCGATGTTTCACATAGAAGACGGGGTTGTGTGCTCATGTAGCATGGCAATGTCATTACGTATGCATCACACCAGATAAAGAATTATGAGGAGGCCTATCCTACTTATGGTCTAGAATTGGCAGCTGTAGTTTTAGAATAAAAAATCGAAAGATAGTATTTATACCGGGAGAAGTGTGAGATATACACGGACTGTAAGAGTCTGAAATATATCTTCACATAGAATAAGTTGAATATGAAGTAGAGAAGGTGATTAGAATGGATAAGAGGTTATGACTGTGATAGATTATATCATATATGGAAGGTAAACGTAAAAGCCGATGCATTAAGTAGGAAGGGTAGGGAAAAGCTATCGATGTTAAAGACTCAAAATGAGTTACTAACGGAGATGGCAAGAACGGAGCTAGAAGTTAAATTACGGAATGGAGAGGTAGAAATGTTATTCACAACGTAGACTCAATCCACGATAATGGAACGAGTTAATTAAATACAACTAGGTAACAAGAAATATAAGCGAATGAAGAAGGAGGTGCAGGATGAAGAGAAGATCAAGTATCATCTCGTTTTGAAGGAGGAATTTGAGTTTCATATAATTTGGAATTTAAAAGAAGGACTAATAAAAGGAAGATAACGTAATATGTGAATAAATGTTTAGCTTCCAATTCAGATTATTGATACGAAGTGACAAGTCAGGTGAATTAAGATAATACCTTCGATGAAGGTGAATTGGAGAAACCACAACGCTGAAGAAGCATTGTAGGAATTTAAAATTTAAAATGATGGAAAAATTTGCCTCAATGATGGATGTAGTGTTAGCGAGATTCTGGGGACAGAATCCTTATAAGGGGGGAAGAGTGTAACGCCCCAGAAAATTTGGATTTTTGAGAATTATTTTTTTATTTAATTATGTGGATTAAATGAATTTAATTAAGTATTTATGGGAGTAAGTGTGACGCCCCCAAAATAGGTCCATTCCATCCAACCCATTCTGAGTCGCCAAATACATGGTACAGAAATAACTACAACTTTATTAATACATTTGTCATGCAAAATACGACAACATATATACTGTGAGTTTAAATATAATTATTGTCTTCTAGACAATATCCACACGCAAATAAATCCCCATCATAATTATTGATACATTATTTTACAAAAATGGTGAGGACTACTAAACAACTCTCTCTAGAACCTTCATTCCATACCCCGACTAGTACTCGCTACATTCTCGCCTCCTGAGAAGAAAAATGGAACAAAAAGGAAAAGGGTGTAAGACCCCAAAATTATTAATAAATGAAATTTATTTTCCTCTATTTATTATTTTGAAATAGTAAGGGTCGATTTGATTAATGTGGATAGTTATGGGTAAAATACATAAATATTTGAATAAGCAAGTGGTTATAAAATATTCATTATTGTCGGGAATATTCGTTTGGTCGTGGAATATTAAATGCGTCAGGGAATATTAAATGCGATGGCCAGCGCGATCTTCTGTGGGCCCCATAACGGAAAGCGATTGGATGAAGAAAGCGACAAATATAAGTTGTTTATAAATAACGGCGTAGTTATTACTGAATTAATCTTGTTGGAATACCGGTGGTTAAAAACACGATGTCTGGCGTTGTTGTTGAAAGATGTTACTGCAGTATTGCACCAATTATTGAAGGCACTACTCAATAATGGTTACGATAATTCTTATTCAGGTATTTTATTTTATTGATTCAATAATTGCTACGTTGACATTTTATATTCTTTGTTGTTTCAAATTGTCATTACAACAGTATTTTCCATTATCGAGCAATAATTCATATTATCCGAATAATATTATTAGATAACATTATTGACAATGTCTAGAAAGTTACATCTAAGGAGAGGTTTGGTCATCTAATTGCGGCGCTAGATGTGGAGATCCTTATTGGAAAGCCCCCTCTATCACAGGAAGCTGCTGGTTGTCGATAATGTGATTCATAATATTATTTATGAATAATTAATTATTGATTTATATGATGAGGAAAATATTGATTTTATGAGGATATAGATGGAGAAAATTTTTAATGTGACAATTGTTGAAAATTAATATTTTATCTTTTTCGATAAAATAATTCATTTAAATATATTATTTTAATAATATATTAACGATGATATTTTTACAATGAATGTGGGATATATGAGTATATGAGGAGGAAGAGTATTTTTGTGGCATTAAATGTTTAACACATATTTTGTGTGTTGGTGGACACAATTATTAATAGAAATTTGATTATAGCTTTGTAAAATCGCTTCGTTTGTAGATTTGGTCAATTTACATTTGGAATTTGAAAAAACTTTCTTCCGCAAAGTTATAGAGAATTGAATTTCCTATAAAAACTAGAGAGATTTGAATTTTACGATAAAAGGGCTATTTATTATGAATTATTGAAGTTAGAAGTTCGAAATAATTGATTTTTGGGAGTTTTAATTAATTATTTTGAGAAAACGTTTTTGGTGAGTTTGTGAACCTCATTTAACATGTGCTATGGCTGAAATCAGATTTCAAAGGTGGGCTAAGGAATTTTGTTTATAAATAATATTATTATATTCAATTTTTCGCTTTGGTGTTTAAGCAATTTCTATAAATAGGGTGCTTAGGTTAGAATTGAAAATCACACCGAAGCTGAAGTTTTTCTCTCTATATTATCGAGCGTATTCTTGTGAGTATTT
Source organism: Panax quinquefolius (assembly GCA_020205615.1). Lineage (NCBI taxonomy): Eukaryota > Viridiplantae > Streptophyta > Magnoliopsida > Apiales > Araliaceae > Panax > Panax quinquefolius. Next base: position 73,191,964 of record CM035173.1, on the reverse strand, counting down.
TGAGTATACTTTGAGTATTGCTATACTGGTGCAAGTTCAAGTCATAGCCTATATCAGGTGTTTCAACTAGAATCTTGTCTTTCGAGGTAAGGGATGTTACTTTCTTCTCAAATGATATTATTTCTTCAATATCATTATCTTTGAAATATTGGTTGGAACTTTTTATCAAATTTGGAACTTTTTCATGTCGGGGTTACTATTCATGAGTTACTATTCACGAGTTACTATTCATAAGTTACTATTCACGAGTTACTATTCACGAGTACTATTCATGAAGCGTGAAGATGTTTTTTTGTGGAATTTCTATCTTTTGGTGTCGGAGTTACTATTCACGTATACGACACTATTCACGAATACAACACTATTCACCGAAAAATGAAAATTTTTCTTTTCGTCTAAAATATATATTCTGGATACTAGCTTTGATTGTATCCATGTTTTGATCATTCTTGAATTTTACTTCAGTATGATTATTTATGAAGTATTTTTGAACTCGGATTGTTTAAAGTACGAATCCATAATACTTGTTCTTTTGTTTCACTGGATTCGTTTTCTTTAAAAATATTTTTCATCATCCTCAGTCTTAAATGATGATATTACTGAATATCTTTGGCCTGTAGTGCAAAGATGAATGATTTCTTGATGAATATCTTTGGCCCGTAGTGCAAAGATGAGCAGTGTTGAGATGAACATGATCGATCGATTAATATCTTTGGCCAGTAGTGCAAAGATGAGCAGTGTTTAGATGAACATGACTAATGATGAATATCTTTGGCACCATAGTGCAAAAGATGAATATTTGATTCGAGATATATATTGATTGATGTTACTGAGGATAAAATATCGACGATGAACTTTTAAATTCATATATAGAAGATAGTAGTTTGCATTCTCTACTTAACTCTTCTAATGAATTATTATTTCATTGCGAATATTGATTTAAAATTTGTTGTCTATTGTATCCTATTAGATTTTTCCCTGTTGAAGACTAACGACAATTTGTTGTATATTATCTTAGTCATAATATTCTTTACTGGGCTAGTTGAGCTCACCCTTTTCCTTGTTGTTCCATTTTTCTTCTCAGGAGGCGAGAATGTAGCGAGTACTAGTCGGGGTATAGAATGAAGGTTCTAGAGAGAGTTGTTTAGTAGTCCTCACCATTTTTGTAAAATAATGTATCAATAATTATGATGGGGATTTATTTGTGTGTGTATATTGTCTAGATGGCAATATCTATATTTAAACTCACAGTTTATATGTTGTAATAATAAAGTTGTAGTTATTTCTGTACCATGTATTTGGCGACTCAGAATGGGTTGGATGGAATGGACCTATTTTGAGGGCGTCACAAAGGGTGAGCTCAACTAGCCCAGTAAAGAATATTATGACTAAGATAATATACAACAAATTATCGTTAGTCTTCAAAAGGGAAAAATCTAATAGAATACAATAGACAACCAGTTTTAAATCAATCTTCGCAGCGGAAATAATAATTCATTAGAAGAGTTAAGTAGAGAATGCAAACTACTATCTTCTATATATGAATTTAAAAGTTCATCGTCGATATTTTATCCCTGTAACATCAATCAATATATATCTGGAATCAAATATTCAATTTTACCTCTAGGCCAAAGATATTCATCATTGGTCATGTTCATCTAAACACTGCTCATCTTTGCACTATGGGCCAAAGATATTAATCGATTGGTCATGTTCATCTCAACACTGCTCATCTTTGCACTCACGGGCCAAAGATATTCATCAAGAAATCATTCATCTTTGCACTACAGGCCAAAGATATTCAGTAATATCATCATTTAGGACTGAGGATGATGAAAAATATTTTAAAGGAAACGAATCCAGTGAAACAAAAGAACAAATATTAAGGATTCGTATTTTAAACAATCCAAGTTCAAAAATACTTCATAAGTAATCAGAGTGGAGTAAAATTCAAGAATGATCAAAACATGGATACAATCAAAGCTAGTATCCACAATAGATATTTTAGACGAAAATGAAAATTTTCATTTTTTGATGAATAGTGCCGTATTTGTGAATAGTACCGTATACGTGAATAGTGCCGTATACGTGAATAGTAACCCCGACACTAAAAGTTCCAAATTTGATTAAAAAGTTCAGATCAATACTTCGGCATAATGATATTAGAATAAATAATATCTTTAAAATAAATAATATCCCTTACCTCGAAAGACAATACTTCTAGTTGAAACACCGGATATAGGCTATGACTTGAACTTGCACCGTATAGCAATACTCAAAGTATACTCAAAATACTCACAAGAATACGCTCGATAATATAGAGAGAAAACATGGGTTTAAAGTGTAATTTTCAATTCTAACCTAAGCACCCTATTTATAGGAAAATGCTTAGAACACCAAAGTAGAAAATTTAATATAATATTAATATATATTTTCCAAAACCTCATACGCACACTTTCCAACTGATTTCAGCTCCTACACATGTTAAATGAGGCCACCTAAACTTTCCAAAAATGTTTTTCCTATTTTAAATATTTTAAACTTGCAAAAATCAATTATTTCGGAGCTTCGGAACTTCAATAATTCATAATAAATAGCCCTTTTATCAGAAAATTCGAATCTCGCGACTTTTGATAGGAAATTCAATTCTCTACAACTTTACAGAAGAAAGTTTTTCCAAATTCCAAACAGAAAGTGACCGAAATCCATAAACAGGCGATTTTACAGGCTATAATCAAATTTCGGTCAATAATTGTGTCCACCAACACACAAAATATGTGTTATACATTTAATGCCACAAAAATTTTCTTCCTCCTCATATACTCATATATCCCACATTCATTATAAAAATATCACCGTTAATATATTATTAAAATAATATATTTAAATGAATTATTTTATCAGAAAAAGATAAAATATTAATTTTCAACAATTGTCATTTAAAATTTTCTCCATCTATATCCACATAAAATCAATATTTTCCTCATCATATAAATCAATAATTAATTATTCACAAATAATATTACTGAGAATCACGATCTTGCAACCGGTAGTTTCCGGAAAAGAGGGTGCTTTCCAATAAGGATCTCTCGCTTCTTGGCGTCTGATTAGGTGACCAAACCTCTCCTTAGATAGAATTTTCTAGACATTGCCAATAATGTTATCCAATAATATTATTCAGATAATATGAATTATTGCTCCGATAATGGAAAATACTGTGTAATGACAATTTATTGAAACAATAGTAATATAAAATATCAATGCAACAATTATTGAATCAATAAAATAAAATACTGAACAGTAATTACTGTAACAATTATTGAGTAGTGCCTTCTTACGTAAGAATCAATAATTGGTGCAATACCGTGTGCTACTGTTCAACAACGCGTATTAGTGTGTTTTAACCACCGGGTATTCCAAAAGTATTAACGGTAACAACTACGCCGTTATTTATAAACAACTTATATTTGTCATTTTCTTCATCCAATCGCTTTTTCGTTATGGGGCCATAAAAGGCTATGGCCATCGTATTTACGAATATTCGACAAGCGATCACGAATATTCCACGACCAAACGAATATTCTCCCGACAATAATGAATATTTTATAACCACTTACTTATTCGAAATATTTGCGTATTTTACCCATAACTATCCACATTAATCAAATCAACCCTTACTATTTCAAAATAATAAATAGAGAAAAATAAATTTCATTTATTAATAATTTGGGGTCTTCCAACCTCCCCTCCTTATGAAATTTCGTCCTCGAAATTGACGTACGTACCTAGTGTTTCGAAAAGATGAGAATACCTCGCTTTCATTTCCATTTCCAACTCCCAGGTCATTTCCTCAATAGCATGGTTTCTCCACAAAACTTTAACTTGTGGTATAACCTCGGTACATAGGACATGTTCTTTCCTATCCAAGATCTTGACAGGTACCTCCTCGTATGTTAAGTCTTTGGCTATCTCGTCCGGTTCTAACTCAATGACGTGGTTTGGGTCGTCCACATATTTACGTAACATCGATACGTGAAAAACGTTATGAACACGCGTCATACTTGGCGGTAAAACGAGTCTATAGGCCACAGTTCCTATTCGATCGAGAATTTCAAATGGATTAATAAATCGAAGGTTTGAGCTTTCCTTACCTCACCGATTCTCGCTTTTGAAATAACAACTTCTTGCATCTTCTTCTTTGTATTCATCAACTCCAGGTCTGTAGCTTGATAAGCTTTAAATTTATTGATTAAAGTCGATTATACTCGTATATCATCACGTGGGTACCTAGAGTTTTCATCTCCATCTCTATTATTTGTAAATTATCTGAAATGAGTCTTTGTGATATCGTACTTTCGTGCTTGTATCGATCTTCTACTCAACACGTCACTACCACGTTCTCTTTTTCGAGGATGGCATGGTGAACATGTCTTTGAAATGAGTCTCCTCTTGAGTTCTTGAAGCTCTTCCCACATTCCTTGCTCCATTCGAATTTTGTATCTCTCTGAGTCGAAATTGCGTTAATGGAATAGCGATTCGAGAATATCCTTCAACGAATCTCCGATAATAACCAACTAAGCCTGAAAGCTACGTATTTCGATTCTGAGCTTAGGTTGTTCTCAAGCTGTGACTCATATCCCAACCTTGGATAGACGTTACAATGACACCTATTAGTTTACTATCGCACGAATATGGTGTCCCTACGGAGAATGCGGCGGTGCATTCCATAAAGGAAGTCACCGGATAAAGGCTCAGTCTTGAATTCTATAGTTGAATTTTAACTCACGAAGTTCAATAGGAGCCATTCGATATGAGATTTTAGAAATGAGTTTTGTACCGGGTTCAAAGTCGATACAAAATTTAATATCAGTCTTTGGGAGTAAACCAAGAAATTCTTCAGGAAATACATCAGGAAAAAATCAATAACAACAGGAATATTATTCAAATCGGCGTGTCTTTATTCAAATCCATAACATGAACTAAGAAAACTTGACATCCGTAATAAGCGAATGACTTCATGGCTGCGATATGAAAATGTTTGACTACAATGGTTTGATTGCTTGAATTGAATAACGGAGTTGCTTAGGAATATGAAAACTAACAACCTTACGAAAGTAATCAATTTTGGCATGATGAGTAGTTAACCTTAAAATCACATCAAAAGCAAATATCTCTATAGAAATAAGGTTAACGAGGTAATGTGATAGTGCCAACTGAATCAAGCAAGATTTCTAAACAACGGATGTAATGAAAGTTTCTCTAACGGAGTCTCCATAAATAGGTCAAAGTCTAATTTCTCCGTAGTCAAGTTCAAACGTTGAGTGCAAATGAGAGAGATAAAAGAATGGGTAGAAACCCAGGTATCTAGTAAGGTATAAACTTTGCAAGAATTTATAATTAACTAACCTGCAGTAACTAACCGTTCGGGTTCCTCGCATTTTAATAGGTCACGACAAACGCTCTTCCAGAACCGATTGACTTTGACGTTTACGGGACATCCTTTTGAGTCACCATTTCATTGGATGGGTTTCGATCTGCATAATCCTGATCGGCGATATGTCCTTCTTTTCCATAATTATAGCATACCTTAAAGCTGTTGTGGGCGGTTTGGTGATATATCCCTCTTTCCGCATTTGTAACATACGACCGGTGGTCGTTCTCCTCCTTAGAACCGATTCTTTCGCCTTTGTCCGTCTTTCATATGGTCGTTGTTAAATCTCCTCTTTTAAAATCTCCTCCCGACTTCGCTTCTTCTATTTTCATGGCCATGATTACCACAGAGTGGTTACCATTTTTGTCCGTCTTTTTCTTTCTCCACTGGTTATCATTGTTTTGTTGACTACTATCTCCGGTATTATCCAGGTTATGGTCCCTCGGTTGAACGTACTCGTTATCTAGCTCTAACAACTGAGCCTTGTTGACAACATCTGAATAGAGAGAAAATTTATGAGAAATGAGATACTGACGTATGCCGGGTTTCAAACCTCTAAGAAACATCCGCATCATACGTTCCTCATTCTCCACCAAATGAGGTGCAAACCTGGATAACTCTGCAAACTTTGCCTCGTACTGGGACACCGTCATGTTATTCTGCTCCAGTCTAATAAACTCCACTTCCTTCATATGACGAACACTTTCAGGAAAGTATTTGTCATTAAATAGTTTCTAAAACGTCTCCCAAGACATGATGAGTGCGGCTCGATGTATGCAACTACTGAGACTCCCACCAATAGTCTGCCTCGCCACGGAACATAAAGGTGGCGAATGGAACCTCTGTTCCTCGTGCATCCCAAGACATCGAATATCTTAGTAATTTGCTTGACCTATGTTTCCGCCATGATCGGATCTGGCTTTCCCTTAAATTCGGTGGTCCCAACTCTTTGAATTGCTTGCATTTGTGACAACAGTGAATTGCTATCATTTCCTCACGTATTTTGAACACGAGTCTCCTAAATGCGATTTTGCATGAAGCTGCAAAAAGCTTCTAAACATCCCTCGTTCATCATCGGTAAGTGGTGTTGTTCACAGGAGGTACATTGCCGACTGTTGCACGAACTCCTCGTTGGTAAGTCTGAGCATCTCCACGGTCTCATTTACTCCATTTGTTAATATTCTCGATCGACATTCTCAAATCATTGTCATAAAACAAGGGTTAATTAAGAAATCAATATATCACATAATATCCTATATCTTGACTAACTAACAAATATGCTTAGGTAGGACACACTAGCGAAGGATTTACTCGTCTCTCCCCTACTAGTTCTATTCCCCGATCTCCGCCAGAGATCATAACCTAAGCTACGATACCAAGCTGTGGCGCCCCAAAATAGGTCCATTCCATCCAACCCATTCGAGTCGCCAAATACATGGTACGAAATAACTACAACTTTATTAATACATTTGTGTGCAAAAATCGACAACATATATATCTTGTGAGTTTAAATATAATTATTGTCTTACAGACAATATCCACACATAAATAAATCCCCATCACAATTATTGATACATTATTTTACAAAAATGGTGAGGACTACTAAACAACTCTCTCTAGAACCTTCATTCCATTACCCGACTAGTACTCGCTACATTCTCGCCTCACGAGAAGAAAAATGGAACAAAAAGGAAAGGGTGAGCTCAACTAGCCCGATAAAAGAATATTATGACTAAGATAATATACAACAAATTATCGTTAGTCTTCAATGAGGAAAAATCTAATAGAATACAATAGACAACCGGTTTTAAATCAATCTTGCAGTGAAATAATAATTCATTAGAAGAGTTAAGTAGAGAAAGCAAACTACTATCTTCTATGTATGAATTTAAAAGTTCATCATCAATATTTTATCCTGTAACATCAATCAATATATATATACGGAATCAAATATTCATCTTTGCACTACTGAAGCCAAAGATATTCATCGATTGGTCAGTGTTCATCTAAACACTGTTCATCTTTGCACTACGGGCCAAAGATATTAATCGATTGGTCATATTCATCTCAACACTGTTCATCTTTGCACTACGGGCCAAAGATATTCATCAAGAAATCATTCATCTTTGCACTACAGGCCAAAGATATTCAGTAATATCATCATTTAGGACTGAGGATGATGAAAAATATTTTAAAGGAAACGAATCCAGTGAAATAAAAGAACAAATATTAAGGATTTGTATTTTAAACAATCCAAGTTCAAAAATACTTCATAAGTAATCAGAGTGGAGTAAAATTCAAGAATGAACAAAACATGGATACAATCAAAGCTAGTATCCACAATAGATATTTTTGACGAAAGGGAAAATTTTCATTTTCGATGAATATGCCAGATTCGTGAATAGTGAATAGTAGTATACGTGAATAGTAACCCCGACACTAAAAGTTCCAAATTTGATTAAAAGTTCAGATCAATACTTGGCATAATGATATTAGAATAAATAATATCATTAAAAAATAATATCCCTTACCTCGAAAGGCAGTACTTTAGTGAAAAACAGGATATAAGCTATGACTTGAACTTGCACCAGTATAACAATACTCAAAGTATACTCAAAATACTCACAAGAATACGCTCGATAATATAGAGAGAAAACTTGATTTACGGTGTGATTTTCAATTCTAACCTAAGCACCCTATTTATAGGAAAATGCTTAGAACACCAAAGTAGAAAATTTAATATAATATTAATATATATTTTCCAAAACCTCATACGCTTTGCCTGCCAACTGAATTCAGCTCCTACACATGTTAAATGAGGCCACCTAAACATTCCAAAAACGTTTTTCCTATTTTAAATATTTTAAACTTCCAAAAATTAATTATTTCGGAGCTTCGGAGCTTCGGAACTTCAATAATTCATAATAAATAGCCCTTTTATCAGAAAATTCAAATCTCGCGACCTTTTATAGGAAATTCAATTCTCTACAACTTTGCAGAAGAAAGTTTTTCCAAATTCCAAACAGAAATTGATCGAAATCCATAAACGGGCGATTTTACAGGCTATAATCAAAATTCGGTCAATAATTGTGTCCACCAACACACAAAATATGTGTTAAACATTTAATGACACAAAAATACTCTTCCTCCTCATATACTCATATATCCCACACTCATTATAAAAATATCATAGTTAATATATTATTAAAATAATATATTTAAATGAATTATTTTATCGAGAAAAAGATAAAATATTAATTTTCAACAATTGTCATTTTAAAATTTTCTCCATCTATATCCACATAAAATCAATATTTTCCTCATCATATAAATCAATAATTAATTATTCACAAATAATATTACAGAATCACGATCTTTGCAACTGTGCCGTAGTTCCTAGGAAAGAGGGGCTTTCAATAAGGATCTCTCCTCTTTGGCGTATGATTAGGTGACCAAACCTCTCCTTAGCAGAACTTTCTAGACATTGCCAATAATGTTATCCAATAATATTATTAGGATAATATGAATTATTGCCTCGATAATGGAAAATACTGTGTAATGACAATTTATTGAAACAACAGTAATATAAAATATCAATGCAGCAATTATTGAATCAATAAAATAAAATACTGAACAGTAATTACTATAACAATTATTGAGTAGTGCCTTCTTACGTAAGAATCAATAATTGGTGCAATATCGTGTGCTACTGTTCAACAACGCGTATTAGTGTGTTTTAACCACCGGGTATTCCAACAAGATAGCTTGTAATAACTACGCCATTATTTATAAATAACTTATATTTGTCGTTTTCTTCATCCAATCGCTTTCCGTTATGGGGCCCACAAAAGACTGCGTCGTCGTACGAATATTCCCCGACAGTACGAATATTCCACGACCAAACGAATATTCTCCGACAATAATGAATATTTTATAACCACTTGCTTATTCGAAATATTTGCGTATTTTACCCATAACTATCCACATTAATCAAATCAACCCTTACTATTTCAAAATAATAAATAGAGGAAAATAAATTTCATTTATTAATAATTTGGGGTCTTACAGTATGCTAATTGAAGGTCGTTCTATGACCTAGATATGTCGGATTGTCGTAGTATTTTGGCTACGTGATAGAATTAAAGTGTTTGAATTTCCAAGACGAAAATAAAAACTTTTTTGCGAAATTTTCTGAAAAACACTATTCACGCATTTCTGCTAGGAAATTATTTTTGAACTTCCGAGAAATACGTAATGATAGAATATCGAGGTGAGATAGAATATCCAATAATATTTCAGTTATGGCAAAACACGAGTTTTTTACTTTGTGGACTTAAAACCTAACAATTAGGGAAAGTGATTTCTGAGAAGGAAATGGAATATGTATAATGAATTAAAGCTATGATTGTATAATACGTAAGTATTGTACGAGGTAATGAATACAAGTATAATAAGAGGTATTATACGAGTATGTATGAATGATGGAATGTCGTATATTAAATAAGTATACGAGTTGGAATACAAGATTAGTACGTAAATTATACGTTATAAGGCTTTAAGCTAAATGTATTGAATTTGTAGGAATGTGTAGGAGATTGTAATGTCCAATTGGGATAATAATAAAGCCCAATACAAATTAATGTTAAAGCCCAAAGAATTATTAATGCAAGCCCAATGTATAAGTTAGGTTAATTAAACCTTAAGCCCAAAGTAAGAATCCAATGGATTAGGAGGATCCATGGGGCAACCCATGATCATATGGGTGAATTGGTGATCAAGAATTAGGTGTGTTGAGCAAGTAGACTTAAGGGTTAAACAAAGGATAAGTTAGGTAACTTAATGGCTAAGCAAGAGATAAGTTATGTAATGACCAAGCGAACTTAAAAGCTAAGTAAAGTGCTTATGTGATGAGCAAGAAAATAAGGTGATGGCCAAGTTAACTTAATGGCTAAGTGTTGTGGTGGCCAAAGTAATTAAAGTGAGGACCAAGTTAATCTATGCACATAAGCCAAAGATGACTTTCATCACAATATAAGGATGAGGATGATGACAATGACATAATAATTCAATAAAACAAGTTCAAGGATAAATTTTAAAGATTTATAATTTAATTTATCCAGAAATCAATAACGTCCAAATTGTCAACATGATACAGCTTTGTGGAGTAAAATTCATGAATATATTCATGTACCAAAAATAATTTGGACAGAAAAGAAATATATTTTTCGGGTGAATAGTACCCCATGAATAGTACTTCGGGAATAGTACCCTGGCACGAATAGTGCACCGAATGCCGAGTGAATGATACTAGAGTGAATAGTAATCGGGTGAATAGTAACCTCTGAATAGCAACTCATAAAAGAAACATACCAAAGAAAATGATATTCCATAACGAGTACAAAAGAAATGATATCTCATACGAGTATAATAGAATATACAAAATTGCTAATGGATTTTCACCCGTCATGCGGTAATCCACGTGGACAGATCATTTCCATAATTTAATAAAGAATGAATATGAAGGATCATTCACCATGCATGCGGTAATCAACATAGACAGGTTATTCCAACAGAATAATAAAGAATGGAATAATAGAAGAATTGACCAGGCATGTGATAGACTGTATAGACAGGTTATTCCTAATAGAATAATAAAGAATGGAACTAGGTCATGCGTAATCCGCACAGACAGGATATTCTAACAGAATAATAAAGAATGGAACTAGGTCATGCATAATCCGCACATACAGGATATTTCAACAGAATAATAAAGAATAGAATAACAACATAATTCACCAGGCATGCGATAGACCGCACAGACAGGTTATTCCAACAGAATAATAAAGAATGGAATAACAGAAGAATTTCACCATGTATGCGGTACTTCGTATAGACAGGTTATCCAACATAATAATAAAGAATAGAATAACAACCCTTACGAGTATTGAAAGAAAAATAACTCTCTTCATGGATACGAAAGAATAATACCCCTTACCTTAGAAGAAACTGGATACTGGAATAGTGAGGTAGCAGACTTCTCTTCTTCTTTCTCTCTATAATAATTGCTCTATAGCTTTACTGAATTGGTGAGAAATGAAGGAAAAATGATCTTCTATTTATAGAAAAACATAGTTTCGATAATTGCACGTTTTGGGGCTCGAAATATTATAGTATAATACCTCCCTCTTTTTCTTCATTTTTAATTTAGTCCTGCAAGTATTATCAAACTTGCACCACCTCCCCTAATAGTAAATCATGTGAATCAATAGTAAATCATGTGACTCAATAGTTCTAAACATGTGAAAAAATTAATTATAGTATAGTACCTTCATCTATACCTCTATTTTTAATTTAGTCATGCAAGTATTATTAATTTTGCACCAACTTTCCTAATTGTAAATCATGTGAATCAATAGTAAATCATGTTACTCAATAGTATAATCATGTGAAAAAAACTAATTATAGTATAGTACCTCCATCTATACCTCCATTTTAACTTTGTCATGCAAGTATTATAAATCTTGCACCAACTCCCCTAATAGTAAATGAATGTGAATCAATAGTACACACATGTGAACAAATAGTTATAATCATGTGAATTAATAGCAATTAATTCCTCATTTATCCGATTAATTACCCGATTGGACAATATAACCTCTAGACGTCAATTATTATCAAAATAAATGTCGATTTTCACTAATACTAATAATTCCAACACAATGGAACTATCAATTTCATCTTTAATCAACACGAACTTATTCATCATTAATATTATAATTCACAATATTTAACAACCAGGTTGTTCCCAGGAAAGAGGGGGCTTTCCGATAAGGATTTCTCTTTATTGGCGCTCAATTAGGTGACCAAACATCTCATTAACAGAACTTCTAGACATTGTCAATATTGCAAATAATAATATGAATAACTTTGCCGTCTCAATTATTGATTTAATAATATAACATATTATACAGATGATACTATGACAATAATTGAATCAATAATATTAGAGATATGATGCAACAATTACTGTAGCAATAATTGAGTATAACTGAGTGACTTCTTATGTAAGCATCAATATTTAATACCGTGTGCACTATGCAACCACGCCAGACATATTCTTTACTTTACTTCCGAAGTAGTTCAACAGTTTTAACGGTAACACTTTCGCCGTTATTTTTATAAAAAAATAATTCTGTCATTTTCTTACTACGACAATACTTCCGTTGTGGGGTCCACCAATGATTGTGTCGTCGCATGGATATTCCCCGACAAACGAATATTTTATAACAACTTACATACTTTGCAAAAATTTTCATATATCACCCTTAACTTTAACCTTTTATCAATTTAACCATTTACGAAATAAAATAATAATTATAAGAAAATTGAATACTTTCATTTCATAAAATTCAGGTTCTCACAATTGGTGTGTGGCCAAACAAGGCCTTGTGGCCTTTGGTTTATTTTTAACTGACGTAAACCTTTTTGGTTCTTACCTGATGTACGTGGGTGAGAGGCCATATCAGTTTATAATCTACGCATTCTATTTTTCCTAAGGCTAACTAAAGTTCAAAGAGGGTTTGGTGAGAAGAGAGAATTACAGAGAATATAGAGAAGAAGGAAACACAGAGGGTTAGGGGAGGATTCTATCATCTTGTTAGTAGAAAATTCAAGGTATAATCCATTCCTAAATTTCTAACTTTTAGTTTTGTAATTTAAAAGTTCTCTGTAAGTGATTTTGTTGAATTGTTATTTCAAATGTTGATTATATGTATGTATACTCTTGCTAAACTTGTTAGTTATCATCTATAATCTTATGTTGGTGATTAGTTCATGAAAAATTGGGATTTTTGAAGAAAGATTGAATAACATTCATATGTTTATATAATATAGCTTGTTTAAGTACAAAATTTGATGTCTAATATTTGGCATAATCGGTAAATTGATGTTAGATTATGTTAGTACATAAAGAAATGAAAACAACGTAATTTGAATCATGTCAATTGGTTAAGAAACGAAGTTGTGGCAATCAAATTCGCTAAAAGTTTTAAAAATGAAGAAATTGAGAAAAAATGGGGTTTTAATCTTTAAAAGTTAATTATATATCATGTTTATGTTGTTAGAATATTGAATTGTGTGCTTATTGATGTTATTGCAAGGTTTTAGTTGTTAGGCTTTGAGAATTTCTGTGGTAATTGGGAGTAATTGGAGTGTGCAGTGAAACAGAGCTGCAAACTGCAGTTTATGTCTATGTATGGCGCAACTACGCTGGTACTACAGGCAGAAATGGCGTAACTAGACCATATGGCCTTCTGAAGTCGAGCACCATCGCAGCTGCGCCGTGCCCTGAACCTAGGCAGTGAGTTCTAATTATTTGTAGACTATACATAAGGACCTAATCTTGTATGGCATGCATGATAAACATGTTAAATCATAACATAAGGCATTATAACAGTTAGTTACGGGTGGTGATACCAAATGTGAAGATTTTAAGTGATCATTTAAACAAGTAATGTAATGAATAAAAATTGACATTTACAAGGGTTAGAGATGAATGATAAAGATTATGTTAGACTATAGTGAGATTTCAAATTCGTAGGGGTGGTTAACCAACGTGATTAGACATTAAGTTAACGGTTATGACTTAAATGGTGGGTTAAACCCATAAAGCTAATATTAATACAACTAATTGGTATTGTAATTTCAATGGTATGTGTAGGGTAATTGGCGAACATTATTATACTTGTGTAGCTTACACACGAGGTAAGTTCCCTAACTTCATTCTCTTTATAATGAATGCAAGTTCCATAATTCCGTTATTTTATTATTGTCAAGCAAGCTTTCTAGTTCTAAATTATCATTATGCAAATCCTATATTACAGTGAGTAAGCCTATTGATTCTATCTTATGTATGGTTGTATAAGCTCTTGTAACCTAATTCGTTACATCGAGCGGGTTTCACTTTCCTTATTCTTGTTATTGTTGTTCAAAGCATATATTGTTCTAATACATTGATTCAAATGAGATTATTTTAAATCTTCTGAATATAGTACTTTGCATGTATACCATGTCTACATAATTATATATTGTTGCTATTCGTTCTTTGATTTAAATAACCTTGTTCAATTCTATATTATTGTATTGAACTTTCAAGTAGTAAGCAAATTCTTATTGATTTAAACTAATCTATAATTGAATAGTGTTCTAAAATTCTAGAACCACTGATAAGCTAGTTCCAAACTAAACTTTCTTTAGTGCGGAAATCCTAAAGTCAAACTGAGATGAACAACCCTAACATAGGGAATAATGTACGTGTAACGTTTATATGTTTGTGCACAATACATGGTACAAAGGGCTGATCCCCCTAAGTACGTAAAGAAGGGTCTGTATAGTCTAAATGATTGTTAAGGTTGAGGTAATAATACCAAATTACCTGGGATATAGTTCATGGTCTTAAGACCCTCAGATATTAAATTCGAGCTTATTTTCTATTTTTAATTCGTAGAACAAGTTCACCATTATTCATCATTCGTTGTTCATTCTCATGTTGTTATTATTATTACACTCTATATCAGTGAGAAATTGTTTGCTCACTCTTGCAATTAACACTGCAGCTAAAGTTGAGAAGGTTGATGAGCCATCTTCCAGCAAAGGATAGGGCAAGATGTCCAAGTGTTGAAGATTTATGTGAATTTATTGAATGAATTATGTTATAAGACTTACTTTATTTTATAATGTATTCTGCAGACTTATGTAATAATTTAAGGTTATATTTCCTGGTATTATTTTTAAGATGATGTAACCCTTAAATGAGGAAGACTATTGTTTAAGTTGTTATATGTCTTTATCCTTTATTATGGGTAGTTAGATGTCATTAATTTTGATAGTGAGCACCAAATCCTGCGGGAATGGAGTACCCTAATTTGGGGGTGTCACAGGTTGGTATCAGAGCTTTAGGTTATGAACCTTAGGTGGGAAAACCTTAGGAAGTAACCTTTAGGGAGATAGAAAACATAGTAGTGCCAAACTCTTATCGAGTTTTAAGGAATGGATTAAGGCATCCATTGAAGATAAACAATAAAAGACATTATGTGCTATGTGTTATAACTTATGTTCTTGCGAGTATCAAAGGATGTTAATTAAAACTTAAAAATATTTTGTTGTCAGGATGTTTAACGATGGAGGATCCAGTCCAGCTAGGGAAGTGATACCTCAAGTACCTAGAGATGAGTAACCCCGGGATATCCACATTGTGTGGGAACAGTTGATTCAGGAGGATGAGCCTGTGACTAATCCCGAGGAGGAAAGTTCTGAGGAGATAGACGAGGATGATGAGGAAGAGGATCCTGTGGAGTTTCCACCAAACTCCATATCAGCTGAGATGTATGATGTACTGTACGACTGTAACATAGAATTACAAGATAAGGTTGAGGAGCTGAAGGAGTTGACTGAGATGAATCAAGCTACGATAGAGTAGAAAGATGCGGAGATTTAGAAACTCGACTCACGCCTTGGAAATACGGAGTGGGACCTAGTTCATACAAAGGGTTAGCATGAAGATCTGTTGGCGGTGAACGAGAAGATGAAGACTGATATTGAAAAGTTAAAAAGATGACTTGAAAGAGGAGTCGGCTAAACGTGCAAGGGCAGAGGACGCTTGGATGAAGGCGACTCAACATGCAGACCGTGCTGAGGCTAAGGTCCAAGCGAAGAAGGCCAAGCTGAATGAAATGGATTATGCCTTTCATTCGGCGATTGATAGGGCCCAGGATCGAGTCTTTTATTACCCACCTTAGTTTAAAGATTCACCGTGGTTTGTGATGGATCGTAGGACGACATATCGTATCATGGAAGAAGAACTTAGAGAAGCCTCTCGACGTCTTAATATACCCAGATAGAAAGAATAAGAATAATAATAATGTGTGACAAAGTATATGAATAAATAAACTGTAAATCTCTTATTTTGAGATGAATAAAGGGGTAGTATGAATATGTAATCCTGAAATTTGTTTAGTTCAGAAAAGTGGATGTTAATAGCAGATATGCTATCTTTATTATGTTTTAAAACACTATGGATGAATAAAAATATCAAAGTTTATTTGGAATGTTATGTGTTATAGCTTTAATCTTAGCATGTTTAAGTTAAACTTCAAATACTCAAGAAGTAGAGTAATGAACTAATAAGCATATATTTTAACAGAAGATGTGTCCTAGAAGAAGACAACCACGTCAACAACCACCTCCTGAGGGGTTTACTAACAATAATAATGAGGTCAACGCTAACCCGATTCAACAGTTGGTGACCTTGTTAACGGGAGCACTTGCGAATCAACCACAAGCTTAAGTCACGACCTTCAAGGAATTCAAAGCGGTTGGACCGCCAGAGTTTCAAGGGTCTATGAATTCAGTTGAAGCCCAAACCTGGATCATGGAAATGGAGAAGGTGTTCGACGTTGCTAGAGTTAACGAGGATCAGAAGACTGCGTTCACAACGTTCATGCTGAAGTCTGAAGATAGCTACTGGTGGTAGGCAAATAAGGTTCGTGGGGGACAAGGAGTAATAGCGTGGGATAAATTTAAAGAGATGTTTTTCGAGATGTACTTTCCAGTGAGTTCTCGAAATCAGTTGGAGGTTCAATTCTTGGAGCTAAAACAAGGAACCATGACTATGCCAGAATATGTTGCGAAGTTTAATGACTTGGCAAGGTTTGCCACTTATCAGGTTAATACTGATGAACGTAAGTCGAGAAGGCTTGAACAAGGGTTGAAGCCCTGGCTTTATACCAAGGTTTCAATGTTCCAGTTAAACACATTTGTTGCTGTACTAGAAAAGGCAATTATTGCAGAGGGTGGAAACGATGCCTTAACCAAGTATAACCAAGAACAGAAGAAGAGAAAGAATGAGAATGAAAATAAGGCTGGTGGACGTAATAATGGAAATAACAATCAGAAGAGGAAGTGGAGCAAGAATTCGACTACGGAAGGACAACAAGGAAGTCAACAAAAGAAGAAATTTAAAGCTTGTGCTACTTGCGAGAAGAACGATACTGGGGTATGTTTGAAGGGTAAGCGGGTGTGTTTCAACTGTGGTCAGGAGGGACACATTGCACTGAACTATTTTAGCCCAAAGAAAGGAGCATGTTTCACCTGCGGTTCAAAGTATCACATGGCTCGTGATTTCCCTAAAAAGCCAGCGGGAAGTGCAAGTGGAGGAAAGGGAAACAACAGTGGTGGTACATTAACTATCACTGGACCAGCACAATCAAGCCAAACTACTGCGAGGACTTTTAATATGACCATGAAAGATGATGTACATTCTAAGGATGTGGTGTTAGGTATCATTCTGATTTATGGTATTAATTCCCATGTGCTATTTGATTCGAGTGCTACTTGTTCATTTATATCCGATGAATTTGCTCAGAACTTAGAATTGCCTCATGAAGAATTAGATTATCCTTTGAGCATAGAAATTGAGAATAGGGAAGTGATTCCTGCTAGATTCATATATAGGAATTGTAGAGTGGTTATAAAGGGTCACGAGATGAAGGTAGATTTGATACCAATTAAACTTGGGGAATTTGATGTCATACTGGGAATGGACTGGTTATTCAGTTACGGAGCAGTAATTAATTGCCAAAAGAAATGTGTTAACCTTATGACTCCTTCAAAGGTTGTGTTCTATGGCAGCAAGTCACCTCGACAAGCAAGTTGTCTGACAGTGATGCAAGCCAAGAAGTTGTTGAGACAAGGATGTGTAGGAGACTTAGCCTATATAGTTGATACACAGAAGAAGTGTGTGAAGCTAGAAGAGATACCGGTCATAAGAGATTTTTCAGACATATTTCCAGAAGATTTACCTAGACTTCTATCGAATTAAGAAATCGAGTTCGTGATTGACTTACTACCAGGAACGGCTCCGATATCTAAAACTCCATACAGAATGGCTCCAGTAGAGATGAAAGAGTTGATGGTGCAGTTGTAAGAATTACTCGACAAGAAGTATATTCAACCGAGTGTATCGCCATGAGGAGCACCGGTGTTGTTTGTTAAGAAGAAAGATGGATCAATGTGGCTCTGTATTGATTACCGAGAATTAAATAAGGTCACGATTAAAAATAAGTATCCATTACCAAGAATCAATGACTTGTTTGATCAACTAAAGGGGGCGAGATATTTCTCAAAGATAGATTTGAGGAGTGGTTATCATCAGCTGAAGGTGAGGCCGGAGGATGTACCAAAAATAACGTTCAGAACTCGGTATGGTTATTATGAGTTTCTGGTTATGTCTTTTGGTTTAACCAATGCACCTGCAGTGTTCATGGATTTGATGAACAGGGTGTTTAAACCATTCTTAGACAAATTTGTGGTGGTGTTTATCGATGATATATTGGTGTATTCCAAAACCAAGGAGGAACATGTGGAACACTTAAGAGTGACGTTGGAGACATTGAGAAAAGAGAAGTTGTACGCTAAATTCTAAAAAATGTGAGTTTTGGTTGGAACACGTACAATTTCTTGGGCACGTTATTGATAAGGACAAAATTCTGGTAGATCCATCAAAAGTGGAAGCTGTAATATACTGGGATCAACCAAAGACACCGTCAGAAGTAAGGAGTTTCTTGGGATTGACAGGTTATTATAGGCATTTTATTCAAGACTTTTCCAAAATCGCGACTCCGTTGACGAATTTAACTAGGAAGGCGGTTAAGTTTTTCTGGGCGGAGAAGTGTGAGGAAAGTTTTTGAGAATTAAAGAAGAGGTTGAGTTCAGCACCTGTGTTGTCATTGCCTTATAACACATGGAACTTTGTGGTGTATAGTGACGCATTGCATAAAGGACTAGGCTGTGTGCTTATGCAAAATGGCAAAGTCATTGCGTATGCATCACGTCAATTAAAAGATTACGAGAAGGGGTATCCGATTCATGACTTAGAGTTGGCTGCGGTGGTGTTTGCCTTGAAGATTTGGAGACATTATCTTTATGGAGAGAGGTGTGAGATATATACGGACCATAAAAGTCTGAAGTATATCTTTACACAAAAAGATTTGAATATGAGGCAGAGAAAATGGTTGGAGTTGATTAAAGACTATGACTGTGAGATTTTCTATCATCCCGGAAAGGTGAATGTTGTTGCTGATCCCTTAAGCAGAAAGGGACGGGAGCAGTTGATGATGTTGGCTGCTAAGGAGAAGATAATATCGGAAATAGCAAAGATGGAGTTGGAAATTAAATATCCGATAGAATCCGATAAAAAATTGTTCCAGATGAGAGACAGTTCAACGTTGGTAGATAAGGTAAAGAATGCGCAACTTCAGGATGAGAACTGTGAAGAGATAAGAAGAAAAGTATCTAAAGGTGAGGAAAACAAATTTAAAATCTATTCAGAAGGGTTACTTCGATTCGAAGGGAGAATTTGGGTTCCGCCAGTATCAGACGTTAAGGAGGAAATTCTGAGTGAAGCTCACAACTCAAGATATTCGATTCACCGTAGAAGTACGAAAAATGTACCAAGATCTTAGAAATCATTTTTGGTGGCCGAATATGAAGAAAGACGTGGCTGAGTGCGTGGCGAAATGTTTGACGTGTCAGAAAGTTAAAGCTAAGCATTAAAGGCCAAGCGAATTATTGCAACCGTTGGAGATACTAGAATGGAAATGGGAGCATATCACAATGGATTTTGTGGTAGGTCTTCCAACGACTCAGCAAGGTTACGATGCCATTTGGGTGATTGTCGATCGATTGACGAAGTCGAAACACTTTTTTCCACTCAAGATTAGATTTAACCTAGATCGGTTGGCAAAACTGTACATGAAGGAAATTTTTTTAAGACACGGTGTACCGGTGTCCATTGTATCAGACAGAGATCCACATTTCACATCAAATTTCCGGAAAACGACTATAAGAGTGCTTGAGAACATAGTTGAGAATGAGCATAGCGTACCATCCCCAAACCGACGGACAGAGTGAGAGAACCATCCAGACACTATAGGATATGCTCAGAGTATGTATCATAGATTTCAAGGGAAATTTGGATGACCATCTACCATTGGTTGAATTTGCCTATAATAATAGTTATCATGCAAGTATTGGCATGTCGCCTTACGAAGCGTTGTACGGTAAGAAATGTAGAATTCCGTTATGCTGGGATGAGGTAGGTGAACGTCAGCTATTGGGTACAGAGTTGGTACAACAAACTGTCGAGACCATTAAGGTGATTCGGACAAGATTAATAGCCGCACAAGATAGACAGAAGAAATATGTCGATCAACACTGACAAAATCAGGAATTCGATGTCGGTAGTTTTATTTTCTTGAAAGTGTCTCCCTGAATGGGGAAAATTCGGTTTGGTAAAAAGGGAAAATTAAGCCCTAGTTTTATAGGACCTTTTAAGGTGCTTCGACGAGTTGGTGAAGTGGCGTACGAGGTAGCTTTACCTCCAGAATTGGAGCATATTCATAACATTTTCTATGTCTCGGTATTAAGGCCATATAAGCCTGATTATAAGCATGTCATAGAATATGAGCCACTGTAGTTTGAGAAAGATTTATCTTATGATGAAGTCCTTATTCAAATTATCGACAGGAAAGAGCAAGTACTAAGGAATAAAGTGATACCTTCTGTTAAGGTAATCTGAAGAAACCATAATGCTGAAGAAGCTATGTGGGAACTTGAAGATGTTATGATGAGAAATTATCCTCAATTATTTGCTTAATCTTGTATAGCGATTCTGGGGACAGAATCCTGATAAGGAGGGAAGAATGTAACAAATAAATTTGTTGAGTCGTGATTCTGAGGACAAAATCCTTTTAAGGAGGGAATGATGTAACGATCGAGAAATTTTGTAATTAATTTAAATATTTATTGAATTAATTAAATATTTTGAATAATTTATTTATTGAGAAAAATAAATAATTGATGGAATTATGATGCAATAATTTAGTAACTAAATTGATTAATGTTAATTAAATTAAAATAATGGCAATTTTGTTATTTGAAGATTTGAATAATGGTAATTTTATTATTTGAAGATTTAATTTAATGAAATAATTAAATTAAAATAATTATTTAATATTTAAGAAAATAATTAAATTAAATAAAGTGTTGTTCTAGTTTAATTTAATAATTAAATTAGATATATAATTATTTAGTGTTCATAAGTATAATTATAATAAAAATTATAATTATAAGTGTAAGCTAATTAAATTGGTTACATGTGTGACAAGTAAAAACTATATAATTAAAATATTATAAAAATAAATTGGAATGGGGGAATTGGTGTGTGGCCAAACAAGGCTTTGTGGCCTTTGGCTTATTTTTAACTGACGTAAACCTTTTTGGTTTTTATCTGACGTACGTGGGTGAGAGGCCATATCAGTTTCTAATCTACGCGTTCTATTTTTCCTAAGGCTAATTAAAGTTCAAAGAGGGTTTGGTGAGAAGAGAGAATTACAGAGAATATAGAGAAGAAGGAGACACAGAGGGTTAGGGGAGGATTCTATCATCTTGTTAGTAGGAAATTCAAGGTATAATCCATTCCTAAATTTCCAAGTTTTAGTTTTGTAATTTAAAAGTTCTCTGTAAGTGATTTTGCTGAATTGTTGTTTCAAATGTTCATTATATATATGTATACTCTTGCTAAACTTGTTAGTTATCATCTATAATCTTATGTTGGTGATTAGTTCATGAAAAATTGGGATTTTATAAGAAAGATTGAATAACATTCATATGTTTATATAATATAGCTTGTTTAAGTACAAAATTTGATGTCTAATATTTGGCATAATCGGTAAATTGATGTTAGATTATGTTAGTACATCAAGAAATGAAAACAACATAATTTAAATCATGTCAATGGGTTAAGAAACGAAGTTGTGGCAATCAAATTCGCTAAAAGTGTTAAAAATGAAGAAATTGAGAAAAAAATGGGGTTTTGATCTTTAAAAGTTAATTACATATCATGTTTATGTTGTCAGAATGATGAATTGTGTGCTTATTGATGTTATTGGAAGGTTTTAGTTGTTAGGTATTGAGAATTTCTGTGATAATTGGGAGTAATTGGAGTGTGCTGTGAAACAGAGCTTCAAATTCTGATTTAAATGCATGTCTGTACTTGGTGATTTGAAATACCACTACTGCGAAATGGCGCAATTGTCTCAGTATGGCCTTCAAGTCGAGCACCGGTAGTCACGGTGTTGGTTGTTAAGAGCTTGTACAAGGCATTTTGCCATGCTACTGAACCTAAGCGATGAGTTTGATTATTTGTAGACTATAAATAAGGACCTAGTCTTGTATGGCATGCATGATAAACATGTTAAATCATAACATAAGGCATTATAACAGTTAGTTACGGGTGGTGATACCAAATGTGAAGATTTTAAGTGATCATTTAAACAAGTTATGTAATGAATAAAAATTGACGTTTATAAGGGTTAGAGATGAATGATAAAGATTATATTAGACTATAGTGAGATTTCAGATTTGTAGGGGTGGTTAACCAACGTGATTAGACATTAAGTTAACGGCTATTACTTTAATGGTGGGTTAAACAAATAAAGCTAATATTAATATAACTAATTGGTATTGTAATTTTAATGGTATGTGTAGGGTAATTGGCGAACATTATTATACTTTTGTAGCTTACACACGAGGCAAGTTCCCTAACTTCATTCTCTTTATAATGAATGCAAGTTCCATAATTCTGTTATTTTATTATTGTCAAGCAAGCTTTCTAGTTCTAAATTATCATTATGCAAATCCTATATTACAGTGAGTAAGCCTATTGATTCTATCTTATGTATGGTTGTATAAACTCTTGTAACTTAATTTGTTACATCGAGCGAGTTTCACTTTCCTTATTCTTGTTATTGTTGTTCAAAGCATATATTATTCTAATACATTGATTCAAATGAGATTGTTTTAACTCTTTTGAATATAGTACTTTGCATGTATACCATGTCTACATAATTGTATATTGTTGTTATTCGATCTTTGATTTAAATAACCTTGTTCAATTCTATATTATTGTATTGAACCTTCAAGTAGTAAGAAAACTCTTATTGATTTAAACTAATCTATAATTGAATAGTGTTCTAAAATTCTAGAACCACTGATAAGCTAGTTCCAAACTAAACTTTCTTTTGTGCGGAAATCCTAAAGTCAAATTGAGATGAACAACCCTAGCATAGGGGATAATGTTTGTGTAACATTTAGATATTTGTGCACAATACATGGTACAAAGGGTTGATCCGCCTAAGTACGTAAAGAAGGGTTTGTATAGTCTAAATGATTGTTAAGGTTGAGGTAATAATACCTAATTACCAGGGATATAGTTCATGGTCTTAAGACCCTCAGATATTAAATTCGAGCTTGTTTTCTATTTTTAATTCGTAGAACAAGTTCACCATTATTCATCATTCGTTGTTCATTCTCATGTTGTTATTATTATTACTCTCTATATCAGTGAGCAATTGTTTGCTCACTCTTGCAATTAACACTGCAGCTAAAGTTGAGAAGGTCGATGAGCCATCTTCCGGCAAAGGAAAGGGCAAGATGTCCAAGTGTTGAAGATTTATGTGAATTTATTGGATGAATTATGTTATAAGACTTACTTTATTTTATGATGTATTCTGCAGACTTATGTAATAATTTAAGGTTATATTGCCTGGTATTGTTTTTAAGATGATGTAACCCTTTAATGAGGAAGACCATTGTTTAAGTTATTATATGTCTTTATCCTTTATTATGGGTAGTTAGATGTAATTAATTTTGATAGTGAGCACCAAATCCTGCGGGAATGGAGTACCCTGATTTGGGGGTGTCACAGATTTTTATAATAAAATTATATGATTTTAGGAATTAAGCTTGGTTCATGGAAAATGGGATTCATGACTGATGTATGCATCTTTGTTATGTGTTATATGGCATGTATATGAATTATGGCATGTTAGAAATGAGACGGGGATTGAAAATTTTCAATTCTGGGCTGCTAAGGGAGTAGCGCCATGCCATTCCCAAGGCCAAAAATATAGCTCGACCGCGTTGCCCTACAGAACCACTAAGACCTTTTTATATACTATCTGAAGTTGATGCAGGGTTGGTTGAGTCTCTTGGGTCTTGTTGTATGTTAATGAGTATGTTTAAACTGATCACACATATAATAACTATATAGAGCAAGAATTATCAAACTATTTCTAAATAAAGAAGAATAGTTTTCAAAATGGGAAACAAGAATGCATGCAAACATGTGGTCTATGAGTAACAAGTGTATGATAATATATGATTATTGTATACAACTGAGTATGTGCATTATTGCAAGTATACACGGTCAACAAGTAATATAATGAAGGAAGAGTATCGATCCCATGAGGAATTAGTAATAAAACTTACCAAGCATTAATCTGTAACCATCTTAATCTGATTTAAATGATTGATTTGATATTTGATATTTAAAATTACTAAATTAAACTAATGTTATCTACCCCTAGAATGAAACTAGATAATAAAGACATGAGAGTACAATTTCACCTATTGTTTCATTTAAATCAATACACTTAAGTCAAATTAATTATCATGGAATGCTAATCAAGAACACGAAGGTAAAATATGAACATCTCTCGATGTACCATACCCATATCACACTAAATCCACATATGATAGAATGAATGTGAACACCCTAATTAACTAACCCACTATATCTCTATGTGAATTACAATTAAAGAGGGTTTAAGCACAAGTTCTTATCAGATTACATGTGGTGCAGACGTATATCTCTATCCTAGGTACGAATCATGAATTCCATCACCATGTAGAAGTCGTAAATGCAAGCTACTATGATTAGATCTAAACCTATAATCTGTTTCTCAATTTTATATAGGTTATCATGGTAATTGATGGCCAATCAATTAAGCAATTAATTATAAATCATAATAAACAATCCAATAACAATTAATAAGAGTAACAAGGAATTATGTCAAAATAAACTATTCAATAAGATCCATTGTAATCTTAAAATGGAATTTAGCTCATCATAAAATCAAAATCCACAATCCACAATTGAATATACATTGAAAAATACAAATAAAAGTAGAGAGAATTATGAATTAGGAATAGCAAATCTGAGTTTCTTCTCTTGCTTCACTTCTGAACTTTCAAGTATCTTCAATTATTTCAATCCCCAAATCTAATCTAATCTAGGGTTCTAATCTAATCTATGCTAATCTAATCTAAAAAAGGAAAGATGAAATTTAGAAGATAGATTTTATCCCAAAGAGGGAATTCAATCCATTATTGAATGTAGCTCTCACCCTTATCTACTACAAATAAGCCTAAATATATGCTAATTCAGGAGTGCTTCCTTGCCTAAGAAACAATCTAATTGGGTCCGGTCCATTTAATTTAAAGTCAAAATCTGGAATACCAGACTGGCGCAGTTGCCCCGCCCATAAGGCCAAACAGGGCCCAGCTACGCTGCAGAGTTTTGTAGACTGAGGTAGAGCGCAGCTGTGTCGTTCCTCAAACCATTTAGGGCGCAGCTGCACTGTGCACCAGTTTTTGATTTTGTTGTTCTGCTGTTGTAGTTTCCTACATCTCCCAAGTGTTGATCAGTTTAGCACACAATATATCCCTTTAGTCCTCATATGCTACCAAGCTAGATCCCAAGCATGCAATCTACAAAATGAGAGTAAAATGCATGAAAGTAACTACAAAACACAGTTTTAAGCAACTAATTCAAGAAATAAATACCGGATAAGTAAGTATAAAATTACTTAAATACCCCCAAACTTAAACCGTTTCTTGTCCCTAAGCAACACAAAACAATGCAATGCAATAACTACACAATATGCCATCTAATCTAACATGCTAACGAATCCAAATACCAGTCAGATTGAAATCCAAGAGAGTTGCCTCAGAGAAACCACGAAATCTTTAAACAAAGAATCCAACCAAGAACAAGGCCATAATGTATATTATTTTGCAAATCAAAACTAGTCATCACTAATGTAGTGTGTGTTCTTAACAACCATTAAACTTGCTACAATACAAATACTTAACATAATATGCTTCTTAGAGGAAAAAAATACAATTTTTAATTAAGAAAGGCAGCAAACAAATTAAGTTCCAACCAAGACTACACATCAACTATGCTAAGAGTCAACAAGGGGTTTATCATGCTTTTATTCACTCACGAGGGTGATATTTTCACTTTCCTGTATATACAGCTGATTGTGCAATGTCTAGTCCTCTTAGGCTTTTCAGTGATACCCGTGTAGCGAGCTTTCGACCAATGACTCGCAAACCAGATGGCTTTAAGGCGCTAGGTGTAGTGACATCCCCTAGGGCGTACTTACTCAAGTATCAAATGCCACATAACTAAACTAGCCAAAGTGTTTATTCAACATATATATATATATATATATATATTTAAAATATAAAGCATGCATACCCACTGAATTCCCCCAAACTTAAGCTTTTACGCAATCCTAGTCATTACTAACTGTTTACTAAATCTCTTTCAGCAAAACATAAATTTCCCACCAGAAGACAATTATGTGACCATTTTTATACCGAGCAAATAATAATGGTTACTCTAGAGTGTTATCAGGTTACATCAGATTCAAATAGATAAAGATTTACATCATGCTATGACATTATAACCATGACTAAATCATTAAAATTATTCAAAAATCATGCAATTCCAAGCTCATCATAGGCCAAAATGGAAATTCACATTAACTAAAAACTTGGATTCATGCAATATGTCCTAATGTAATCAAATAAAGCAAACTTTTTTGTGATTTTCTATTAAACTAGATGAACCATAAAACTTAATTAATATGTAATTATACTAAGATGCAACTATATGAACTAAACTAGATGCAAACTATATTAACAATGATATGAACCTAATAAGCCAATACCCCCAAACTTGAAAATGACAATGTCCTCATTGTAAGAAAAATGAAAAAATATTATCCTAAGAAGCATTGTCATCTCCGTCCGCCTCCTCATGATCCGATGGTGTATCAGGCAGTGGATAAGTCTGGGCGGGTACAAATGTTGGGAAATGCACTTGAACTCTCTAATGCCCTGGGATTTTGGCCTGTTATTCCCTCAAATCTATTTGGCACTCTAATTTAGTCTTTCAGCCCTCTCTAGAAACCCTTGCATTTTGCTTTATTTCAAGCCATTTTACTATTATGCTTTGTGTCGTACAATCTCAGTATAGTGCAAATCTCTACTTCCCTTGCCATGATCCTTTCCACTCTCTGCCTCAATGTATCCCAAATATCTAATTGTGGGTGTATGAAAGTTGTTTTGGAAAGGGATTTGGTGATGGTAGTTGTGGATTAAGACATAGAAGGAATGAGAGCAAAAGAGTAGAGTGTTAGTGTAAGATTCCAACTTTTATGAATAAAGATTAATTTTTTCTAAATATATTTTTGAATATTATGGTGTAGATTTGATATAATGTTATAGTCGTGAGTAATATTTATAAATTTTGCAAAGTAAGCAAGTTGTTATAAAATATTCGATTGGTCGAGGAATATTCGTACGACGGCACAATCATTGGTAGACCCCACAATGGAATTATTGTTGGAGTGAGAAAATGACATAAATATCTTTTTATAAAAATAACGGCGAAAGTTTTACCGTTAAACAATTGAAATACCCGGTGGTAAAAGTATAGTAATAAGCGTGGTTGCATAGTAGCACAGGGTATTGATTATTGATGCTTACGTGAGAAGTCACTCAGTTTATTCAATTATTGCTACAGTAATTACTGCATAGTATCTCACGTTATTGATTCAGTTATTTTCACAATATTTTATATTATTAAATCAATAATTGAGATAACAAGTTATTCATATTATTATTTACATTATTGATAATGTCTAGAAAGTTCTGTCGAGGAAAGGGGTTTGGTCACCTAATTGCGCGCCAATAGGGAGAAATCCTTATCGAAAAACTCCCTCTTTCTTGGGAATGATCTAGTTGTTAATATTGCAAGTTATATTATTGATGAATAAATGTTATTAAAAATATTGAGGGAATTTTATGAAGTATTTATTGTAAATTTTGCTTATTATATGGACCCCCACTTACTCATTTTTCAAAATAATCGGTAGAAAGTTATTCAATATATATATATATTATAAGTTTTATTTTTTATGAAAAATAGAATATATTATATTTTATTATGCAGAGTATTTGCATAGTGAATGTGACGCCCCCAAAATAGGTATACATCACCCATCTTGGGTCGCCAAATACATGGTGCGAAATTTAAATACAAACTTCTTTTATACAATACGACAAAACGTAATTGAGAGTTTTTACACGCATATTGCCTTCTAGATAATATCCAAACTCAAACGGAGTCCTCATTACATTTATTATCACACTATTTAATAGAATAGTGAGGACTACTATAGCCACCATCCCAGACCATCACTCCGTTCCCCAACTAGTCCTGGCTACGTTCTCATTTCCTGAAGAGAACAATGAAAACAAAAGGGTGAGCTAAACTAGCCCAGTAAGAAATATTATGACTAAGATAATGCAGAATAAATTATCGTTAGCCTCCAACGATGTTAAACTAATAAACAACAAGTTTAACTGCAGTGGAATAAGCAATCCATTAGAAGAGTCAAGTAGAGCATGCTATCTACTATCTTCTATGATTTAAAAATTTTATCATCAATTTTATCGCTGAGACTCAACTCAATAAATATTCCACATCACTGAATTATCCATGCACTACGGGCCAAGGATATTTATTAGTATTACGTCCACGAATTATCCATGCACTACGGGCCAAGG
Source organism: Panax quinquefolius (assembly GCA_020205615.1). Classification (NCBI taxonomy): domain Eukaryota; kingdom Viridiplantae; phylum Streptophyta; class Magnoliopsida; order Apiales; family Araliaceae; genus Panax; species Panax quinquefolius. Next base: position 73,162,713 of record CM035173.1, on the reverse strand, counting down.
ATATTCGTGTAATCACCAATGGTCATGATTATGCCAACAACTGTCCATCAATGCACTACGGGCCAATGAGGACTTTTACCACATCATTTTTAACATTATAGGTCATGATTATACCGAATAATCCCTGATCATAATCATACCGATCAAAAGTCCATCTATGCATTACGGGCCAAAGATGACTTTTATCACTATATAAGCATGAGGATGATGACAATGATATAAGAATTCAATTAAATGAGAGCAATGATAAATTTTAAAGATTTTATAATTAAATTTATCTAGAATTCAATAATGTCCAAATTATTAACTTGATACTGCTTTGTGGAGTAAAATTCAAGAATAATATTATATCAAAAATAATTTGGATCGAAAAGAAATCAATTTTTGTCATGAATAGTACCCCGAGTGAATAGTTATCGAGTGAATAGTATAACGTGAATAGTACTTCGGAAATAGTACCCCGACATGAAAAGATTAATAAATTTCAAGAATTCTCAGAATAATATTTCCATGAAAAAAATACTAGATGAAGCACAAATTTCAAGGATATTCTACTAATTTCAAGGAGTATATTAGCCATACTTTAATAAAATGAGTGTAGAATTCAAAATCTGAATCGAAATAATATTACTTGCATACTATAGAGTATGGAAGAAAAAATTATTTCATAAGAATATTAAACAAAAATAATATCCTATTATTGCTAGGATATTCTTGAAGAAAACTTTCATTGTTTTCTACACTCAAAGCTTCCTAAAACTCAAGAGAAATACGCTCAATATTATAGAAGAAGAATTCTCTGATTCTGGTGTGATTTTCAATTCTAAACTAAGCATCCTATTTATAGGAGAATGGAAGGGGAACTATTTAGAAATAATCACGGACGCACAGTACAGAATTTTCACGGGTGCCAAATTCGTTCGGCTAAAATTTTATAAGTTACTATGCAAATACTATGCATAATAAAATATAATATATTCTATTTTTTATAAAAAACAAAACTTAATATATATATATATATATATATATATATATATATATATATATATACACACACACTTTATAACTTCCATCTGATTATTTTGAAAAATGAGTAAGTGGGGGTCCAAATAATACGCAAAACTTACAACAAATACTTCATAAAAATTCTCTAAATATTTTTAACAACATTTATTCATCAATAATATAACTTGCAATATTAACAACCAGATCATTCCTCGGAAAGAGCGGCTTTTCGATAAGGATTTCTCCCTATTGGCGCGCAATTAGATGACCAAACCCCTTTCCTCGACAGAATTTTCTAGACATTGTCAATAATGCAAATAATAATATGAATAACTTGTCATCTTAATTATTGATAAAATAATATAAAATATTGTGCAGATGATACTGTGACAATAATAGAATCAATAATGTGAGATACTATGCAGCAATTGTGACGCCCCCAAATCCGAGTACTTAAAACCCGTACTTGGTGCTCCACAATAACATTCATTCAACTACTTAATGTATTAATTAAACAAAATTATTATATCAAATTTTTCTACCTTCCCAGTCTTAAGAACCTTCAAGTCTTACATTACATGATAAATATTATATTATCTTACTACAAACAGTCATAACAACATAATTTAACCTACTCCTTCAGCTTCCCCTTCCCTTTGTCCTTGTTGGAACCTTCAGGACGTGCTAGCTTAGCTGAAAACATTTAAATTTAAAGCAAGAATGAGCATTTGAGTGCCCAACAAGTAATAACAATGAATAAAGACTATCTGAAAGATTTAAATGTTTTCTTTGGATGACACTTCTACAACGAAGTAAATGTTGTGAAGTAAACTGAAAAAATTACTGAACGATATATTAATTCTATTTCATTTTTGAAACTACGTACTGACTTATAAATTTGGAAACAGTTTAATAAACTATGAATTTTGTTAGGAATAAGCATGTGAATGATATTCTATTTACATATGATTTGATTATGATATATATATATATATATATATATATATATATATATATATGAATGAATGAATATGCAAGTATGCTTGCATTAAGAAAACCTGTAAAGTCCTTTGATAGATAATAGAAACATATGTACAAGGACTTAGAATGAATTGATCAAATGTGTTAGGTTGATCCTACATAAGTAAAACAGCTTTGTAAAGTCCTTAAAAAGAAATGATGTACAAGGACTATTAATATAGAAAGATCAAGCATGTTAGGTTGATCTTATGATGTAATAGATAGGCTTGTCTGATCGTCGAGCACTACACCAGTAATCGTAGTCTTCCAGGAGAGTCAAGAATAACTCGAGAGCTATCGAGGCAGAATCGTAGTTTGCAAGATAGTAGATCTCAGAGTTCGTAGACTGCCAGGAGAGACGAGGAAGGATCGTAGTGTGTCGAGTAGCACTTCCTCGGAACCATAGTCTACTGAGGAAGTTATGTTCAAAATCGTAGAGACAGCCTACCTACGAGCCGACCGAGTATCTGCCAAAGCCAAGTCAAGAATCGTAGACTACACTCAGAGTTGTAGAGTCTACTAATCATACCAAAGGCAGAGATCGTAGTCGAGCAAGATCAGATGAAGACAACAAGCACAACGACAGAAATCGTAGTGTCAAAATCTGATCTCAGAGTCGTAGTGTCTGCACAGCCAAAGCTGAATCTTAGAGTGCAAAACTAAAACCTCAACAAATGTGCTCACAATGCCAAAGCAGAATTGTAGAGCAAATACGATTCTCAATAAATGAGCACTCCCTGAATTTCCAAAGGAATGAAGCCTCTGGTTGGTAATGCAAAGATACATCTCACTTAAAGAAAGCCAGAGAGCACTCAACGAATGGCATGAAAGCAAATAGAAGACCTAAGCACCAACCAAATCAGCATCAAGATCGAGTTGTGAAGCCATTCGAGATGATGTCTTCCACAAGATAATCATAAGAAGACTTCAATAGCTGACTAAGGAAAGTCAGCACATGCAGTAGCGGTCAAGTAGAAAGACGACAACGTTCTTGGAAGCAACCAAGATCGTAGTGTTTGCTAAATGAAAAAGGAACTGATGGAGCACACACTGAGATACTGGTCAGCCTCTGAATAACAGGGCTAAAGTGATTAAGCATTGGGTCAGTCCATTGATGATAAGTGAACAGGAGATCACAAGGAGAAAGCGAGCTGGACACGGCACAAATCTGAAGTGTCTTGTTATTCAGAAAAGGCCAGAGCAAGGAATCGAGCCATCAGTTTTTAAGAACAGTCGAGGCAAACAGAAGTAATGAAGCACTGCATAAAAAAGAGGAAGAGGTGTTCTACACTAAAGATCAAGTGAACATTCTTCAAGATCGTAGTGTTGTTTCTACAAGTCAACAAGAACACTATGATTGGGAACATTAAGATATGCATCAGAATCGTAGAGTTCGAATAGCTGAAGACTAAAGCATTGGCAACGGTTCAATCTGAAGGGTAATATTCGGACAAGAGCTTATTGAGAGCATCGATGCAAGGATAACCTTTGATCAAGAAATCAGAAGGGTGACATGAAGTCATCGACCTGCCCGAGATATCAAAGTGACACATTTGACAGGGTTGGTGAAACAGCAGACTGCAGTGTCAGGAAGTCAGAAAAAGATGGCATGTCACATCTGCAGTCTGCACCAAATAACTTGAGATCTGCGAGGCAATTTGAATAAGCTTCAATGGCTACTTTCCAATGGGAAGATTGGGAAGTAGTATAAATTAACAGAGCTTCAAAGATCAAAAAGAGCTGATGATTGTGAAGTTGCAGAATCGTTGAGTTGGTAAATGCTATAGTTGACTCTACGAGTTCCACCAAAGATCAACAGAACAAGTCTCAGTGACAGTGAGACTACCAAGGTGGAAGTGAAGCAGCTTTGAAGAAGAACTCAATTAGATCAAAGCTTCACTCAACAAATATGAGAATGCCACTGAAAATGGCAGCCAAATGAGAGCTAAGAAGGCCAAGAAGATAGCATTCAGGAAAGTGGCTGAGTACAAAGAAGACCAAGAGAGCCACTCTACGAATCACCATGAACCTAAAGCTAAAACTGAACAAGTGCAGAACCATGTCTGCAAAATATTCAAGAAAGGTTCAGGGATTACTAAGTACCAGAAGAACTACCAAAAGCTCAGGTGCTTAGTAACTCCATATGGTGATGGTGCACAGCTAACATCAGATGAAGATGAACTGAAAAGAGAAGAGATCAGCTGCACCAAGGAAGATGTGGTCCAGACTCGAAGCTGAACCAAAGAGGACCACACCAAGCTGCTAAGAACAAAAGATGCTCAGAGCTTAAAGACATCTTAGTAGCTCAGCACCAACAACATCAACAACTACAACAACAAGAAGTCAGGGCTTGAGGGGTCCTTGTCCAGAGGGACTAAATGAAGATTCCAAGCCTACTGAGCTTGAAGAGTTCCGAGGGAACTAGTGAAGTTCCAAGGCTACTGGCCTTGAAGAGTTCTTAGTGAACTGAAGTTCCAAGGCTGCTGGCCTTGAAGGAATCTAAGTAATTCAGGGTGCTGCCCTTCTTTAGTGGAAATCCTGCTAGTTGAAAGCAGAAGAGTGGATTAGGAGTTAGTGTCTCTGAACCACTTAAAACCCCTTGTGTCTTTTACTTTATGTCATTTACATTATGTACATTAACTGTTATAACTGCTATGTATGTTTTAACTGCTTACCATTGAACTAACTCTACTAACAATTTATGTATGATTATGATTATATCAATGAAGGGGATCTTTTACTTATTCCGGTGTGCTTGAAAAGATTCCTATGTTTGTCATTTGCTAAATTATTAGCAATACGAAATAAATCAGAAAAGTATTTGAAATCAAAAAAGATCTATTCAACCCCCCCCTTCTAGATCTATTGGCTCATCGGAAACTAACAATTGGTATCAGAGCAAGTTCTCATGCTATATTCAAAAGCTAATCATTTTGAGTCTGATCCTAGGCACAAACATTGTTCTAAACTTAGTTTAGTAGTAAGTCACTGGTTGTATGCAGATGAGCTCACACGTTGGAAATATTGTACATGTGTGTAAATGTGTATATACACCTAAAGCGCTTTCAGATTGGTCCATGTTCTTGATTGCCATATCAACAAGACCAATCCTTGCTCGATGTCAATCTTGTTGTCTGAAGACCAGGCTAGAAAGCTCAAGATATATCAACAAAAAAGATTCAAACATCCACTAGCCTGAAAAGATGAAAAGGCCATACATGCTAAGTAATGCTTATCCAAAGAAGAGAGAAGAACTTCTCAACCATATGTCTGGTCAACCTGCAGCTGGATGTGAATCTTGTGAACTCAAGGATGTCAAAGAATTAGAGATGCTGACACTCTCTTAGCTTGTGTCTTCAAGACGACAACCGAGTGGCTGAAGATCAACTGGAGCAACTGGCTGTCAAAAGCAAATGAGAAAACATGCACATCAATGCCTAAACTCAGTATATCTAAGATACATGACTGTTATGAAACTAACAACAAAAAGGTACGGTTCCTCACTAATATAGATATGAGCATCATATTTGCACCTTACTTATGAACTATAACAATTTTCCTTCAAGTACTCATAATCTATCTAAAAAGGTGAAGAGAGAAAGTACACTGATGATAGAAACTCAAATGTCTATAAACTTTCTCTCCATCCAAGTTTTAGGTTGAAGATGACATCTTGAAAGAAATCTGAAATGGGTTATAATAGCATCACAAGTTAAACTAATTTTATGTGAAGTAATCTTTGCTGATGGGTTAGTATGTATGTACAAACCTATGTTCTAAGAGCTTGATAACCCACAGAGTTTGATCAGTCCTGCAAAAGTATCTTGATGATTTATAGAAACTGGTCACCTCCATGAATCAACCAGATACAAATAATTCGTAGAGTTGATTCTCACTCTGAGAACATTTAAACTATGTGAACATAACCAAACAAATGATGAAACCATCAAAGAAAAAGAGTGTTTTATTAAAATAGCAAATCTTACACACACTCACCTTCATGCATCTCAAAATGTATTATCTAAATGAGTTACATGCATGAATATGACTGTTAGTGATCAATATGATGATTATCTAAATATATGAGGAACAGGGGTTTAGAAAACTAACCTAGCAGGACCCACTTAACCATGGGTACCAAAAATAGAAATTTATAACCTGCAGGTACTTGGTCTATCTGACCACACTAAGGAATGCTAAAGTAGAAGACTTCAGTCAAAAAAGATTCAACTAGCAGAAGGCTTAAGATTGTTCAGAAATGATTCTAATAAAATTCCTATATGTCAAAGCCTGTTCTTGAAGACCTGCTGAGCTAATCTGAATAAAGCTCACATGGCTGCTGATCTTTGTAAGGAAGCAGGCCATTCAACAAAAGAAGAAAAGGGTCTTATATTCTCAATCATGTAAAGCATGTCATAAGAGAAGAATCCTCAAGGAAACTGACTACAGAGGATCATCGAGCATCAATCATGAGGAACTCATTATGGGAGCAGAACTCAGCAAGCACAAACTGACAAGGAATACTACGTTCATAGTGCTGTTAAAGGATCGTAGAATGATCAACCCTAAAAATGCCCATGTTTACGATACAAGAAGATTTAATGACTTCAGTCAGAATGAGATATGCATGGTTACCTTCTACTACACACGAAGAAGAAGAACTTAGGTCTCTCTGAGAAGACAGTATCAACTATGGGGGAGCAGTAATCTGCTAATAGTACAGAAGCTCTAAACCATCAGAGATATACTATGAAGCTGTATACCAGCTACAGAGTCCCAAAACTTTGTGACTAATGAATCAAATGAAGATCCATAGTCAGTAGGAATGTCTCAAAACGTACTACTGATAACCTTTTAGCCACCCAACTCAAAATCGTGGAGTACCTACGATCAAACATCTGATTATAATGCAAGAGCAGGAGGACACCACAATTGCAGCCAGTGCAGATGTCTAAAGTTGGAAGAGGGACTCCCCAACAGAAAAGGTCAAATGAGTTATCAGTGTAAATCACTTCTAAAGTATTTCATCTGGAAAGCGCCTCAGGGACAAACCTGACCCTTAGCTCACTCTAAGAGGTTAGCCCTTCCTGAGCTACCTTGACCTAGAAGGAATGCTTAGTAAAGCTCATCTCAAGGACCAAGTCAGTCAACGATTGTAGAATAGAGTTTTAAGAGAACTCAATGACCATAGTGAAAACTCAACAATCGCAGAAGCAGACTCGATGATCGCAGACTTAACAAAAAGGCACTCTAGCTCATGAGGAGCTTAGAAGAATGAGACAATTGCTCTACCATTCTGAAGTATAAGGAGATTAGTTCAAATATAGTTTGGAAAGACATCTTGCAAATGCACATCAGAACTTAAGTACCCAAATTGGCTTGGGGTACATCAGTGGTTAAGCTATGCAGTTTCAACATAAGGAGAAATGTCCAAACCATCCACTGCAACATCCTTCAAAGAATTGATCGTTGAGTCAACAAAGGAAAACGTAGAGTCAATAGCCGTTCTATCATGCTACTCTACGAACTCAAGAGGTCAAAGGTCAATCCACGTCAATCAAACGTCCACTCTTCTAAAAGAGACAACTAACTGACAAGTTACTGGGGAGTTACAGCTTGTTACTGGGTATCGTGCAACCAATGACTGGGTGACACATCACAACGTTTGTAGGGATAGAAGAAACTGCCTGAAAGACAAATTCAAAATCTATAAACAGTTGTTAGAAACTATCAAAACTTCTTCTCTCTCATTTTCAAACCCTAAAAGCCTGTTCACTTCCTGAACTCATTAACCCTCCAAATCCTTACCTAAATCACAGTCAACTATCTCTCACAAAACTTCCTAAAACCAACACCCATATTCCTCGAACTCCTCAAATGGCAGATTGGCAAGTAATCACTGGCATTCAGCTAGGAACCAAGACGTTCAAAAAATCCGAAAAGAAGTTCAGAGATATTCTTGAACTTGTGAAGAAGGCCGGGTTCTCAGAATGTCTTGAGGAAAACACACGAATATATGGTGACCTGGTCAAGGAGTTCCATTCAAACGCAACCATAAATTCTATAATCCTCTCCACCAAGGTTAAAGGTCAGATTCTAAAACTAAACTCTTTTGACATCAATCAATGCTTGGGTCTTCCTGATCAAAATCTGAAAAGCCTAAAAGAGATCGACACAGAAAAAGCTAAGAAGATTATGCAGTATAGAAGAAACCCTAGTCTGAAGGACATGAAGAAAAAGGAGTTTCCTGAAGAATTTGAGTTCCTTGTTGAAATCGTGGGGAAATGTATCTTATTCAAAGACACTGCACATGATACTGTGATTGACCAACAGCTGAAGATCATGTCTGCCATAGTCTTGAAGGAACACATCAACTTTGGAGATGTCTTGCTCGATCATATGTCTAAGTGGTTGGATAAGGAAGAAAAGAAAAGATTAACTGAAAAACCACTCACAAAGGGTTTTTATGGGAGATTCTTAAGTATCATCCTGAAGAAAAAGTTGCAGAATAAAATTAAGGATGATGATGGTGAAATCCTTAATGTTCACAAGGTAATGTCTCCACAACTGTTCGTGAACTGGAAGAAGAATCCCAAGGAAAATAGGAGGCTGACTACTGAGAGCAGCAACAAGGCCTCTACAAAGAAGAGGAAGGCAAGAGAGTTAGAAAGTTCTATGTTTGGTGACTCTGAATCAGCAGAAATTACACCAGCCAGAAAGAAATCTAGAGGTGTGAAGAAAACCAAGTCTCCACTAAGAAGTCTCTCCACCAAAGACAAAGATGAAGAAGAAAAAGTCTTGACTGTTGAAACCACAAAGCGAAGAAGCAACAGACTGCTTCAAGAGCCATTCAAAAAGAAAGCTAAAATGGTAAACAGACAAGTTCCAGTTCCCCAAGGAAGCACATCTGACAAAGAAGAGGACGTAGAGTCAAAGTAAGAGAAGGGAACTGATAATCTCAAGACTGAGTCCCTTGAGAATGGATCCAATGATGAAGGTGAAACTGGATCCATAAAAGAAGATGTAAACTCAGCTGATAAAGAAGAATATGTAAGCCCTATGGCCAACTCTCAGAGTACTCACTTTGAAGTTGAAGAA